>JAJEKB010021059.1:0-39394 GCA_022393335.1 Macrotrachela quadricornifera
AAAAAAAACAATTTTTGTTATGTATTTTTATTCTTTATCTTGATCAAAATATGATAATACATTATATAAAAAGGAAAGGATTATCAATATATTGATATTCTTTTTAATTAAATATCAACGTACAACCCACACATATATTCACATTCGTCCCTCATCTTTGTACCTTGCTTTTACTTATTCATAATGAAATAAAAAAAAAACATAAAAATAGTCAACAAGAAGATTACTGTATTGCCTACGTCTTCCGATTAAGAACTAACCGCAAAAAAACGAAACAAGAAGATAAAGATGATCTTTGCGTGGTGTTAGACTTAAGATATATGAGTATACACACATGACTAACATAACTACCACGCATTAATTTTTATTTGAGAAAGTCATACCTTTCTGATGCTTTAAAAGGAGCGGTATTGCTTTGAGTTTTTATTCATTGTATCATTATCTCATTTCTTGAATAGATAAAAGTAACAATGCTACTCTTACATCGATATATTACTTTATATATCATTACTACATTAATCATTAGTATTATTGGTCAACGTAAGTTATCATACAAAAGAAAAATAACGTTTGATTAATTTTTATTTATAGAAACTTGTGAAGATTATACAGCTGATGAAGCTAATTGTACAAAATTTATTCGATGTTTTCAAAATGTACGTATAATATTTACATGTGGTCCTGGTACAGCATGGGAAGATTCACTTAAAACATGTGTATGGAAAGAACAAGTTGAAGCATGTCAACAAGTTAAACAACAACGTAAACTTGGTAAGAATTTGTTATTGTTATTTTTTGTTTTTATAATTAATATTCAATAATATAAAATAGATCTCGTTAATAATACAAATATATATGAAGCTGATATAAATGCTCTTAATGATATTCCTTTTGCTCGAACATTAGCTGAAGCACGAGCACTTGGACCAATAGTTACACCAAAACAATATCGATGTTCATTTTGTAGTACTGGTGCTTGTGGTGTTGTTGTTAATACAATTCAATGTTTTTGTGGTAATATACAATGTCAACCACCAACAACTACAACAAGTATGAATATATATTATTTATTTAAAAAGAAAAACAATTTTTTCATATATATTTCTCTTTTTAGTTCAACCAAGAAGTCCTTGTGATCAAAATCCATGTAAGTTATTGTAATTTTTATATTTTAAATGGAAATAATTATTTTAATTAGGTCTTAATGGTGGAGTATGTGTTCCTGTAGGAGCAGGATTTATTTGTAATTGTCCAGAAACATTTACTGGTAATCGTTGTGAAGCACCAGGTATATTATCAAAGAAATTCTTTTTTTTATTTCTTTTATCTATATAATAATTGCCTATTAGCTCCTACACCATGTCAACCAAATCCTTGTCAAAATGGTGGTACATGTTGTCCACAAGGCACATCATTCTATTGTCAATGTCCTTCAACATTTACTGGTTATTGTTGTGAAAATCGTATTACTACAACAACACCATATAATCCATGTGCACAATCACCCTGTCAAAATGGAGGACAATGTATTCCAACTGGCAATTGTAAGTTCTTATTATTTATAGATAAGAAAGAAAATTTTTTTTATTATTTATTTTTAAAGCCTATCTTTGTCAATGTCCAAATGGATATTATGGTGCTCGTTGTGAAAATCGTAATTATTGTATGCCTAATCCATGTGCTAATAATGGTCTTTGTACACAAACAACAACTGGTTACATTTGTTCATGTACTCATCCATACACTGGTACTAATTGTCAACAAAGTATGTTAATTTTCCATATGTTTCTATTCATTTATTCTTTTTTTTTATTTATTTCTCTTAGTGATAACAACAACAACAACTACTACTCTTGCTACACGTGCACCATGTGGTAATGGTTGTGCATGTATTGTAATACCATGTCCATTTATTGTTGTAACAAATCCATGTGCACCAAGTCCATGGTTCGTTTTTTCCTTTTTTTATTTTAATTAAATAGAAAACAATTGTTTATTTGATTTTTTTTCTCTACTATCTAGTCAAAACAATGGTGGATGTGCTGTTCAAAACAATGCACCAAAATGTTGGTGTCCAGATAGTTATCAAGGATATTATTGTCAATATAGTATGTTAAAATAAAATAACAAAAAAAAAATTTTATTATTTGACAATATTTAGGACGTAGTGCTCGATCATTAACATCAAATACATGTAATAAAACATGTCTTAATAATGGTCAATGTTATATAGATGAACAACATGGAGGACAAGCTCGATGTTCATGTCCAAATGAATATTATGGAGCAATGTGCGAATATGGTAATTTCTTTAATTTAAGTATTAAATTTAATTTGAACGCATCTTTTTTTGATTAGTTAATCGACCAAAATCATGCTTTCCAAAAAATCCATGTATGAATAATGGTAAATGTATAACAACAAGTGCTGGTTCACAATGTGTTTGTCAATTGGGTACATCTGGTGTTTTATGTGAACAAAGTAAATTTTTAATTCAAGAATTTGATGGATATTTTAAGGAATATTTTTTGTATTTAAAGTTTTACAACCAAAAAATACAAAATTTTGCTTACTTGATTGTCAAGCTGGTGGTACATGTGTTTATGTTAATTCAATCGCAAAATGTCATTGCCCACCAGGTCGAACTGGTCGTTTATGTGAAATACGTATGTTTTAAATTCGTTTATTTTTACTTCTATTAAAACTTTTTCTTTTCTCTTTTAGGGTTGGGTAAATAATTCATTTCAATAGAAAATCAAGATGATATTATACATTAATAAATTCTATAAACTTTTTGCATACACATTTGTAGATTTTAGACATACAATTTTGATTTTTTTTCATTTTTTTTGACATGAAATAAGCGAGTCAGCAGATCAAAACAGATTTTATTTTTTTGTCTATATGTACAAATGTGATTTTTCTTTTTATTCATGAAATATATTTTATCTCACGTAAATAATTTCCGATTTATATTTAATACATGCATTTGAAATAGAATGAGAATTATTTCAATTATGAATGTAGAGAGTAAAAGTAAAATAGGAAATATATTTCATTCTGGTGGAAAATAAGTTTGGTTACTGATGTAGTTAATGTAGAAGTTGTGGCAAATAGTTTTGATACAACTTATATGTAGTACAAAGATCTTTTACTTAATCTGATTTGATAGCAAAGAAAATTTGGTTGTGTCTTATGTATTTCTCTTAGAATACGTCGCAACATTGTCATCATCATCAATCAACAAAACGAACATCTGGCGTATTATCAGGTCTTTATATGTCAATTTATTTGTCTACTCGAATAGTCGACATTACTTTACAGATTCGATATAATGAAAATATGATTAATGCTTACGGGTATATACATAAAAATAAAATATTTTGATGATCCTTAAAAGGCAAGTATACTTATTTAGAATCAAGAAGGATCTTTATTAATTAATTGTCAATTCTATGTTAACATCCACTATTCTATTTTTTTCCCATATATGCCAATCATAGTTGATTATAGAAACAGAAAGAAAAAGAAGAAATGATGATAAGTTGCTCTTACTAATGTGTACTCATAGTAATAATCGTCAGAAAACGGAACAAAAAAGAAAGGAAAAAAAAGGAAGAGTCTATCATTGGTGATACTGTACAGATGGATTTATTTATCTGTCTTAAGCATATGAAAGACAGTTCTACTGATGCAGTAAATGAGAAAGAGACGGAAACAGAACACTAAGAAAATAGTACAATATATGTATAGTTGCTATAACCTCAACTATCGACGCTCTTAGGCAAATAACAAACGTACTTCTTATTCTTATTGTTATCATTCAATACATAGTTAATTCCGAAAGAAGTAAGTCGTAAAAAGAGAAATTGAGAAAGAGAAAAAGAAAGTGGCAATTCTTTTCATCATTGCTTAATAAATGATTGATTTTGTATGATTAGTCTGTCGATAAAAATAACCAAATAGAAAAAAACTTCTAACACTTAATTAATATAAACAAATGGATATTCTAAATGCATTTCATCGTTTACCTCAAATAAGTTATTTTGGTGTTCGACGTGATGATGATTTTGCTGACCGTTTAAATTATAAATATACAGTTGGTTTATTAGTATTTTTTTCAATTCTTGTTGCTAGTAAACAATTTTCAAATGATCATATACAATGGTATAAATTTCTAACTAATACATGTATTAATAAAAAAAAATTGAAATTCAATATTTTTTTAGTTGGGTACCAGCTATATTTACTCGAAATTATGAAATTTATGTATCGAATTATTGTTGGATTCATAATGTAAGAAAAACAGAATAGATTATTTTCATTTTTTGAATTAAAACAAAAAAAAAAACATTTTTTTTCTTTAGACGTATCATATTAATATAAGTGAACCAAATGTACAACGAGCAAATGAAAAACGTTATGTATTACGTTATTATCAATTTGTACCATTTATTTTACTTATACAAGCTTTATTATATTTACTTCCACGTATATGTTGGCGTTCATGTAGTCGTCATTCTGGTATTGATGTAAGAAATTTAATGGATGCAGCACATAATCTTAAAAATGTAAAACGTTTTCATAAACAGAAATCTATTATGAATTATCTTGTTTCATTAATACATCAATATGTTGGTGATCCACGAAAAAAATTAAAACAAGAAAATAGTCGAATAAATGCATATATATTAGGTGTAATTCGTTGTATAATTGGTTCAACAAATACATTTAATGCTTATTTATATTTTCTTTATTTATTTATAAAGTTTTTATATATTCTAAATACACTTTTTCAATTATATGCTATACGTATTTTACTTGAACAAAAATGGACTGTTAATGAAACAATAAAAGGTCTTCGTCAAATATTTACAGTTGGTATATTACGTGCAAATCCATTTTCGAAATATTTTCCAAAAATTAGTATGTGTGATTTTCGTATTATTGAACCAAATAGTGATGATGGACATAAATATACAGTTCAATGTAAGTAATCAAATAGAAAACAATGAATTTTTTTAAAATTAAATATAAGTATAAAAATATTTGATTAAAATAGAAGAATATCATCATTATTTTAAGAAAAGATTATTACAACTGTTTCTTCAATATAGTCTTCATATTATTGATGGAATGAGAAATTGATAAAATCAAGAAATCTCAAAAGAATATGTACAGATAGTATGCTATCAGATAAACGTTAATGATATTTTGTTTTATCAGTTTTTCTATGTCTATATATACGATTGTGGATAATCGAACTAAAGAATTTTGACCTTAAAAATTTATCTATTGGATTAATAAAATGATTTTTACTGAGCTATCTATTTATCTGAATTAATATGAGCCTTTCATTGATAGAATATTAATTTGTTTTTCTATGAAATTCTCTTTCGATTATTGAGTTTTATTTTTATCAAAAAAACAAATAGATATAACTCGCTATTTGTGTTAATACTCACAATAAATTCTACTTTAACAAGAAAAATAATTCTTTATAAATCATCATTAAATTTTCAAACTAATAGTAAAATTTTATTATATTACACAGACAGCTTTTCTTAAGGATGTCTTTTATAAATATATCTCTTTGTTGATTCTCTTTCCTATTAGTATTTTCAATCATTATTTTCTTAGGTGTATTAACAATAAATGTATATAACGAACAAATCTTTACTGTATTATATATATGGATGAATATTGTTCTTGCAATAACTATGTATGATTTTATATCTTGGTTAATATTTTTATTTTTTTCACGTCTTCGTTATTCATTTTTTACACAACGTATACAGACACAACAAAGTGTAGCAACAGTACGTACGAGTATGCATGCATTTGTTTATGATTATTTACAACAAGATGGATTTTTTATCTTACGTCTTATACATTCAAATGTTGGTGATGATGTTACATCAAATATTTTAACAAATTTATGGAGAAATTTTCAACGTCCTGATAAACCAGCATCAACAGAAAATTCAATTGGTGCTACAGTTTCTTTAACAGCAACTGGAAATCGAGGAACATATGGTAGAAATGATGGTCAAAGTACCTCATTATTCGATTATTCAAAAACAAGTACAAATCTTTAAGTATTTTATTGTATATTTTTTTTCAGATAGAATAAAAAAAATGATATGTTTACAGAATGGTTAATAATTTTATGTTTACTTTATATAATGAAACAAACTCATCATAGGAATAAATAAAATTAACTATAGATATCGAATGTATAGAAACCTGCGACAGCTATAGTGCTCTGGATAGGAAGTATTGTGTAGAGTAAATTTTTTTTATTAAAAGGAGTAAAGTTAGAAGTGGAAATTTTATAAAAACTATATTTTATCGGAACAAATCGAAAAACTAAGTATCCGCATAAAAAGCGCTGGCGGTTTGCTCAATAGATAATATCATTTTTTTTAATTATCAGAAGAGATTAAAAAAATACTTTAATGATGACATATATTGGAGGTTAAATTTGCTTCGAGTGTTCATATGTATTCAATGCTTTTTCTGAGAGAGATTAGATAGTTTAGTTGTTTTTGACCGTCTGATCGAAAAAAATATTTTTTAAACTATCTTCTTCTGTTAAATTTCTATAATCTAACATATTTTCAATGTAATATTGCAAAACAAATCGATTTCATATATGGTTTCTAAAGATGATAACTAATATTCTTTCAAATTAATAGTTCTTGGACAAAGAATATTGAATAAAGTATTATGTTTGTATATCAAAAGATAGAGAATTGGAAGCTCTACGAAATTTGTCTATTTGGCTATTTATACAAGTTTTCCTTATTAGGACTCACTTTAATAGATGAATATTCATCCAATAATCAGCTGCGACGTCTTACTTTAAAGCAATCTTAACATTTTCACTGTTCAATTTAGCTTTCTTTTTCTGAATTATATCACTAACAACCTTGAAGAGATCATGCAAATATAAAGCACAAAATTCTCTATTTATTAATACTGAATAATTTCTTTTCCGCACTTGCTTTCATGATTAAATGCTTATACTAATCAATAATCGTTAGCAGAATATGCAAGATTAGGGTTGAATGATTGTGTGTATATGAAATCGTTTCAATTTGATGTCGACAAATAAAAATGATTTAAAATATCAAATAGACTATTTTGTAGAACTTTAAATTCTTGATCTTTTGGTATATCAAAACAATGTTTTATTCAGTAGCAAATGGAAGAAAGAAACACCTGTTATATGAATTTTTGCCTTTTTTTCTCATTCTTTTTCACCCTTACTTTTTCTCTAGGTTAGTAGATTGTTTGTGTACTTAGTATTTTGCTATCAGGAAATTATTTTTGACAAGCTTTACTTACTATGTGCAACGTTCTTCTTAATGTCTGTCAATGTTTCAGGGCATAAATTCTTTATTATTTTGCTATACATGTTTGCATTTAGAAAAACATGACCCCGAAATACAACTGAATATACGATAGAAAATAAGAAAAAGACGGAGACACGACTTAGTAAAAAAACATAATAAGAACGTCGATATAAACGATATATAAATATGATTAACAGTATAGGAAAAAAAGAAAAGATTTATACCACCCGAACTATCGCACGTTTTGCCAGAATAATAAAAAAAAGAAAAAAAAAGGAGAAAAAATATATAAATGAACGGCATACAATAGTCAAAAACATACTTAATTATTTTAATTTTATTTTTTTATAAAATAATTCCTATTCATTATACAATATATTTTTATTGAATTTAATCGTAAGACTTTATCAAATGATGATTAAATAGTTAACCGTTGATATTTATTTTGGAATAAAATCCGATTAATGTCCCTAAGAAATCTCATCTTATATTACAGAATTCGATAGAGATCAATTGATATATTTATCTCTGATAAATTATTTTCTATATTATGATAATGATCTAATCAGATTACATAGTTATTATTCCAAAATCTTTTTTATTTTAAAATATATATATGAAATACAAAAAGAAATGATTACATAGAAATATTTTCTGGTATTTTCATTTGATCATGTGAATAAACAATTTCTCTTGTTATATCCATCATAAGAAGTTCACGTGCATAACCACGTGTAATAAATTCTCGAAATTCATTATAATCTAATTTTCCATTATAATCCCAATCAACTTTATCAATATAATATCTTATACGTTCTCGACTAATTGATTTACCAATAATACGCATTAATGTTTCAAGTTCATCAGCTTGAATAAAACGATCACCATTTTTGTCAAATGCACGAAATGCTAACCATATTGAATAATCATCATGTCGATCACTTTCACCACCTGTTATAACCGGTATAAGAATATCGCAAAATTTATCAAAAGTTAATTCTTCTCCATAGGGACCTATGTAATAAAAACAGCAACAACCAAAAAAAAATGATTTATTTGTTTTTATAAATAATATATTTACCCATTGGTGATACAAGTGATTTCATTTGATCATATTGTTGTTTTGTTAAACCTAATTTATACTGATGACCATGATATTTATCTTGATCTCGATTTTCACGTTCAAACCAATCGTAAATTACTAGAACAAAAGAAAGAAAATATCTAACTAAATGATGATCATTGCCAGTGCTCAATTAGTATAATGATGACGATATCTGGCAAGGACAATTATGCATATACTATTGATGAATTCTAATAGGATTTCTCTTATATAAAAACCATGATTTTGTATATACAAACCTTTGACAAGTTCTCCATTAACTTTCTTTGTATATTTACCATATCGTCTAGAACATGTATAATAAATAAAATATTTATTCAATGTTTATTGTATATTTTTTCTTACCTAATGACATTTTCACAGATTGGTAAATGTATAAGATTCTCCATTGAATTAGGCTCCATGATCATTTATTTTCTTATGTATAAACAACAACTCTTCTGGTGGATGTGTACACACACATATATATTGTATTAGAAGGCGATAGAATAAGCAAAGCGTGGTTGCCTGTTGCTGCTGCTACTGCTACCACTGATCGTAAATGAAGAATGCAAGCGAGACAGAGAAAAGGAGAGAAAGACCTTTTTTTATCTCTATTCTATATTCTTCGTTGTCGATCGGTTTTTTTTTGCGTCACCAACTGAAGCGAAAGGAGTAAAAAAAATAAATGACATTAGACGAATGACATGCACAGACGTCGAAAGTTTTTATTATTTAATTCTCTATTGGACTTACTGCAGAAATGTGATGACCAAATTAACCTTGATGATAGAAAGAAATAAATCGAATATAAATATATTTTGAAAAAAAGAAGAAAAAAAAAGATTATAGGTTTCATTATGTTTTTTTTTAATAAATTATGGCAATGAAATCAATGAGAAAACTTTTTACTTTAATATATAAATAAACAAGAAAAGATACTGACCAATAAGAATTCTATATTTATCTTTAATGATAAGTGATATATAATTCTTTGATATTAACCTTAAGAAAAACACCTTTTACTTTCTTATTACATAATTTATGATTATATGGTTATGTTATATTTCAGACATTTTTTTTGTACTATTATAATGATTATGCCCTAGAACCGTTTTCTTTTAATATTATTTATTTATAATAATGCATAATTTTAAAAGTAAAAAATAACAACAACAAAAAAAAAGTTATGT
Organism: Macrotrachela quadricornifera; assembly: GCA_022393335.1. Taxonomy (NCBI): domain Eukaryota; kingdom Metazoa; phylum Rotifera; class Eurotatoria; order Philodinida; family Philodinidae; genus Macrotrachela; species Macrotrachela quadricornifera. The sequence goes on from JAJEKB010021059.1 coordinate 9,654, forward strand.
TTTAAACAAGTGTTTCTAAGATTGTTTTTGTTGGTACAACCAAATCATCATTTGAAAGATTTGAACTAATACCTGATTCACTCGATGAATGTGGAATATTTTTATTAATAATATTTAATGATAATCTATAAATAAAAAAAGAATACAATATTTTTTTTAAAAATATTATCTTACCGTTTTTTATCAGAATTCAATAAAAGAAAATTTTCTTGTTGTTGATAAATATGTTTTTGAAAATTTTCTTTTAACTTTTCTAGACGTCTTTCAAATGGTACTGATATTGTTTCAATAATATTTTTTTTATATTTTTCATTTGTTGATATACATTGTCCTTGAACAATATTTTGTATAAGAATTTCATCAGCAAATCTAACGCGTTTTTTTATTTTTTTTAAACGTATTTCAAATAATAAACGTTTTGATGATTTTTCTTGATTAATTTTTTCAACTATTTTATATATACGTGATGAATGATTTAGAAGTTGTTTCTTACAATCTGTATAAATATAAAGTGAATAATTTAATGGATTACATGCTGGTAAAATCGATTTAATAATATCTTGAACAGTTGTATGACTATTTAAATTACCAATCCATTTAATTATTTTTTCATTATTACCTGTTGATGACATATAGCGAACAGGTATTTCACTTATAAACATTGCATTTGATGAATGACCTTAAAAGAAATATATATATATAAGTATATATCTTTTATTTATGAGACTTTAAATCTTAAGGTGACAAGATAATTAGAGTAATTAAAGGAGAAAAGAAACTAAATCTTGATTATTAAACTATCAATTAATTTTTGATAAAATAAAAAATTTTATTTCTAAATTCAATTAAAAAAAACTTTTTAACCTTCTAAACAATATTTAATAAAACTCACTATCAACTCTTTTTCTCTCCCGTATACTTACGTTCCATATTGAATATACTGAAATGATATTGTTCACAATAAATGCGCTTGATATATATATATATATATATATAATCGGTTGATTGAGCACGTAATTGGATTACACTTTTCAATATTGTACACAATCGAATGATTGCTAGTTTATTTTTTTTCTCTTATGCTCGTCAATTTTTATTGTTTAATGTTAACAATGATTGGTAAATTGATTTATCTTCAATTGTTATTTGCTAGTGATATATGCATGAGATTTTTATTCTGAGAAAGTGTTCATTTTCTAGTAAAGAACATTAAAAAAAAGAAGAAGTACCAGGTTGAAATGTTTAAGAAAAATAATAATAATGATGACATATTCGATCAAGTGTTATCTATTGAAAATTGAAAATCAATCGACGAAAGTGAGCAACACATCATCAAAGTGAATTTGCCTCGAACGAAAAATAAGTATTTAGGTGTTTTTTTTCATACACATTAAAATGATTGAAGATAAAAGAAAATTGAAAATTTAATTTTGTTACATTTTGTTTATTGAAAGAGAAAAGAAGATGGAGTAATAAAACTATAGTATTTTGCATATTTTCAAGTATGATGTAAATAGAAATTATAATTATCTCGATTTATTGAATAAATGATATGTACGTGACATAATGAATGTTCAGAATATATTATTTGATATAGACAGAAGACTTGATGAAATAGAAAAAGTAAAAGAATTTAAGCTGATTTATATTTTTAGATATTTATAATATGTTCAAATTTTGTGTCAAAAGAGGATATGGAAAATATCACGAATGTATATTGATTTGTTCAAATTGATAAATCACTTAAATGACACTTTTTGTTTTTTTATTAAAGAATTCTCATCGAATAGAACGTGCCGAGATTAAATTTTGATATTATGTCAAAACAAATTGAGAGGAAAGAATCAATATATTTTTTTTGTAATAAAAAAAAATATTGATTAAATATATTCTATTTATACAGTTGTATGTTATCGAATTTCTTTTTTTTATTAAAATTTCAAATGATTTATGATCCTATTTGATATGTATCAAGGTGTCAATTGAATAAATTCATAAATAGAGATATTTGATTTTTTTTCTTTGTTTTGTATACAATAGATTTTATTTCTATTCTTAGTAAATATATGTCATCTAGTCCAAATGAATAAATTCGAACATGTTATATAAAATTTATCAGGCACTTTTATTCTCTTTACAATCATGTCGAATACATTACGTTTTGTCTTGTGTATCATTGCCATTTTTATATGTATACATCATGTACATTCAGTAATTCAGTATATCGAAGCAAAATATCCATTAAGAGTAAGTTTAGATATGATGATAATTTCGAGAAAAATGTTTGATAAAGAATACAAATCATTTTGTCTATAGATAAGCCTTTAATTAGGTTTTAATAACAATTGTATATGTAATTTAGAATGATTATTTATTTAATTATAGGGTAAACCATCAGCACCAAATGCTCCATGGCCACAACCTCAAGTTCTTAATGCTAGTTCTGATTATGTTTTTATTGATCCAAAATTTTTTTTTATTTATTCAAATTTAAAAAATTGTGATATTATTGATAAAGCTCTTGAACGTTATAAACCAATATTTTTTCCACCAAAATTACCAATAAAAAATCTAAATGAAAACGATAATAATGGAATTCTTACATCAGTTTTAATTCATATAAAAACTGAAAAATGTGATAAATATCCACAACTTCATGATGATCAATCTTGTAAGAAAAAAAAAATAAAAATAAAATGAATTTTATTTATTTTATATTTAAATAGATACTATACAAATTGAAAATTATTTTGGAATTATTCTTGCTGAAAATGTTTGGGGTGCACTTAATGGTCTGGAAACATTTTCTCAATTACTTTTTATTACAGAAAATAATTATGTAAAAATTTTCTTAATTAAAAAAACAAAATTTTATTAGCGTTTGTTTATTTATTCAATAGTTAGCCGTAAATGCTTCAGTAAATATTCGTGATTGGCCACGTTTTCCATATCGTGGTTTACTTTTAGATACAGCTCGTCATTTTTTACCTGTTCCAATAATAAAACAACATTTAGTAATTATATTAATATTTAATTTTATAGTTAAATATAAACAATTTCTTTTTTGTTCTGTAAAGGATACAATGGTTTATAATAAATTTAATGTTTTTCATTGGCATATTACTGATGATCAATCATGGCCATTTGTTTCAAAAAAATTTCCACAATTAACTGAAAAAGTTCAATATATAATTTCAATTTATATATTCTTCATAAAAAGAATTTTGTTTTTATTTAGGGTGCATTTTCATCTGTTCATGTATATACTCCTGATGATGTTCAAAATATAATTGAACATGCACGTCTTCGTGGCATTCGTACAATTCCTGAAATTGATACACCAGGTCATGTTGCTGCACTTGGACTTGCATTTCCTGGTTTATATTCATTTTTAATTATTTTAATTATTTATTCATTTTTTTATATAGAACTTTTAACTGATTGTTATAATGGTTCAATACCACGTCAAGCTATATATGGTGTACATGCTGAAAGAGAAATTCTTGATCCAACAAAAAATGAAGTTTATGAATTTATGAAAGAATTATTGACAGAAGTAAAAAATGTTTTCAAATATGAACCATATATTCATCTTGGTATGGATGAAGTTTATCCAGCTTGTTGGTAAGATATTTATACAAAAAATTTAAAATAAAATTTTTATTATATAAATTATATTAAAGGATGTCCAATCCAAATATTCAAAAATTTTTAAAAGAAAATAATATGACTAATGGAACAGATTTAATGACGTATTATTCAAGTAAAGTTCTTGATTTAATGAAATCAATTGGAGCTAAATCAATGGTATGGCAAGATGTATGGGATGATGGTGTTAAATTAGCACAAGATACTGTTATTGAAATATGGAAAGATAAGTCACTTTTATCTGATAGTCCATCTTGGTCTTATTATTTATCAAAAGCAACAAGTGAAGGATATGATGCTGTTCTTGCTGCTCCATTTTATTTAAATATGTAAAGAAGAAAAATTTTTGTTTTTATATTATATTGAAATATATATATTTTTTTTTATTAGGATTAGTTATGGAAAATATGATACACCTGAATCAGTAATGAATTTAGAATTTTTTAAATGGTATAATATTGATTTATACGCTAATTTTACTGGTAAAAACCTTTTTTTTTCTTCTGTTTTATAATAACCAATGAAAATATTTATTTTAATTAAAGGTGATGCTGCTGCTAAACAACGATTAATTGGTGGTGAAGCTGCATTTTGGGCAGAATTTATTGATGGTACAAATAGTTTATCTCGTCTTTGGCCACGAGCATCAGCTGTTGCTGAAAGATTATGGAGTTCAATACTTGTTAATGATCCTGAAGATGCTCAATTTCGACTTGATGTTCATCGATGTCGATTACTTAGGTTTGATAGAACAAAAAAAAATTCTAAATTTTAATTTTTTTTTAATATAGACGTGGTATTCCAGCTGCACCTATACTTAATGGTTATTGTGGTCCATATGAAGTCGGAATGAGTCAGTCAATGGTTAATGAACCTATTTTTACCTATCTTTATTGATTTATTTATTTATTATTTAATAAACAGTTTGAAGGATACATTAATTTACAACAATTTTCATTAATAGCAAATGATTTTTTCCTTATAAGATCTTGAATATGATTTACCCATTGAAAACTAGGTAATGCAGTGATTGGAAGATGTTCATGATACTTTTCTATATATTGAATATAAAGTTTTAATCGATTTCGATCATCGGTTAAATGATTAGTCCATTCGGTTTGATTATGTGCATGATGTAAGAATTGTGCCAGAATTTTATCGATTCGATTTATCATATCGGCAAATTCATATTTAACATGATGATGATGATGTTCTATTAAACAATCAAGACAAAATGATGCTAAACAATGAGAACAATGATAAGAATTGGTTGATGATAATTGAGAACAACATTGATGCTTGGTTGATTCATTTGATGAGGACATTGTAGATTGAGTTATACCTTTTCTTGATATAAATTTATGCTTCTGAAATACATTTCGTTTTATATTATTTATACGTTTTAAAGAGTGACCTCTGTCGTTTGCAATTCTTGTTTGCATAATCACATTTCGTTACTTGGTAAAAACCTGATTGCGTAAGGTAGGAAGAATATATTCGTCATGATTTTGTCTTATGTAATGGGAGATAAACCATTAATATTTCCCTATCAAAAAGTTTTATTTGAAATTAAAAACTATTTTTTTTATTTGTTTCAAAAATAATTTTATTTCAAAATCACAGTTGAAAAGAAAATAAGATCACAAATAAAAAAAAATGAAATATTTCACTGTAAAACAAAAGGCACAAATATTCATTTCTGTTTTGTTCTCAAATCATTATACAAAAAATAAAAATGCAAAAAATAGTACAAAATAAGCAGATTATAAATGGATTAAATCCATTAAATGTAAAATATAAATATCAGCAAAAACTATTTGTCAACAAAATTCTTCATGATAAAATCAATAAAAAAACGATATATAATATCACTTACATCCAAGAAGGTGTTGGACATGGTGGATTGAATAATGATTTGGCACGATATACATTTTGATTAGAATTATTCATACGACTTGCATCATTCGAACGCATAGATGGTGTACTAAAAAATGATTTAATTAATTTTTTTTTATTTAAAAAAACTTACTATCGTCCTTTAGCTGATTGAGATTGTCGACTAAAACTAAATGAAGTTGGTGTTATTCGATGACTTTCAATACAAAAATCTTGAAAACTTCCTGGTCGAACTCCTAAATAAAATATAATTTTATTTTTCTAAATTATCTATTCATATAACTTAGGACAGTTCAAATTATAGTACCTTTATAATGCGCATGATCTTTTGATGATGGTGATGTTAATGTTGGTACACGTGGCATACTAATAAATAAGTAATAATAGAATAAGTTTTATATTATTAATTAGTTTTTATATAGCATACGAATAAGTTGATGATGGTCGAAATGTTCGACGTACAAGTGAAGCAACAACTTTTTCCATACGACCTGTTCGTTCATTTTGCATATTAGGACCATTAAACCATTGTGATGCATTATGTACTGGTACATGAACACGATTTATTGATGATCGTCGATTAGCATGTGATGGTACATTTGATGAATGTTCAAACATTGATATAACACGTGATGGTTCATAAGGATTTATATTTATTGATGAATTTGTTGGTTGTTGTGTTTGTTCAAATGAAACAATTGGTGTTTGAGGTTGATCAGGCATAAGAAGTAGCATTGATTCAATAAGAACAGGTGATGTAGAAACTGTTGTACCATTTATAGAAGTTTTTATTTTTTGTTCTTGTTTTTGTTTTATTATACGAACAGACATTGGACGTTCGATAGAAATTCTTATGGAAAAATTTTAATATAATAAAATAAGATAAAATAAGAGAATTTATTTACTCTTCTGGTGTAACGACTTTACGTTCGATTGTTGGAGGAGTTGATGGAAGTGATGCTGGTATTTCTTGAGGAATAGGAGTTAGATCTTCATTAATGATAGGAGGAGGAGGTGGTGGTGGTGGTGGAAGAGGAGGAGGAGTACGAATTATTTCACGGGGTGAATCAACAAATGCTTCTCTAAATTTTAAAGAACTAATAAGGATCTTGGAAAATTTATACGAACACATACTTTGGTTTATTGAGATCTGTATGAAAAAAAGAATATTAAATTAGATATAAAGAATAACAATTTTTTCTTAGTAAATCTTACTCATTTCGAAGAGTTTTGGTGTAGCACGTCCTTTTTCAATAGGTTCTCTTATCTAAATAATAAAGAAAAAATATGTCTTAAATTTATAAAAATTAAATATTTCAATAATTACTTTTGGTGGTGTTGTTCTTGGTGGAGGCGGAGGTGGTAGCGGCTGTTGAAGAGGAGTAACTAATCGAGGTGTTTCATTTCGTATTGATGTCATTTGTAATGTAATTTTATCACCAGATGTAAATTTTGGTTTCCAATATTCATGTGAAGGATCCCATTCAAAATTACTTATATTAACATAATGAGTATGATCAGTTAATGTACCATTACTGATCATTGCACCATTTACAGCAAGAACATGATCAAGTTGAATCATTGCAATTTCTGTATCAGGTAATGTAACAATACGACCAAAACTTTGTGGAGCAGTTAATATACGATCACCAATAGCTGAAAAATAAGTAGATAAATTAATTGAATATCTTTGTCTGTCAAACATGTTCACATATATATCAATTTTACACATTATGAATTTACCTGGTGTACGATTCACATTTGTACGTTGTGTAGATTTTGGTGATAATATAGTTTGTTCTTGTAATCGTTTATTTGAATTTTCATTTTCTTGTATTGTCGTTTCCTAATTAATAAAAAATATTGAAATATTCTACAAATATTTCTTTTTTTGGAATATTACTTGAACGATTGATAATGGTTCATGAACTTTTTTTATACGTTTACTTGTTAATGTTCGAATAGTCATTTTTAATATATTTCCAAGAATTGGACTTAATAGATCTTTTTGTTCTTCAGCTGTTTTCTATTTATTTAAGAAATCAAGACATATTTTATTTCTAATATTAAAATCTTTTTTTTTATTACTTGATCTGCATTAAAACTTTGTAAAACATCTTTTATACTTCCATATGCTGGTGATCGATCTAATGCTTGTTTTAAAATTGAATTTACACCTAAGAACAAAAAGAAAATTTTATTTAATAAATTGTTTTGGTTTTTTTTTAGTTCTTAAAAACAAACTTGGATTATCAATAAGTGTATAAAAACTTGGACACATAATCAACACTTGCATAACTTCAAGACAAATCATTGATTTTGCTTCAGATAATCTAGAAAATTTCATAGAAAAATATTATTTAAATAAATTTTTATTTCTCGTACGATCCAACATTTGGATACGATTGATTTGTATTTGAAGATGATAATTGTCGTAGTTGATTTGTCAAAATAATTGATAGACTATTAAAAAGTTTATCATAAAATGCAGATGGCTAAAATAAAATTAAAAAGATTTTTATTTAAAGAAAAAAATTTTATTATTTACATGATTTTCATCTCGATCAATTCGTGCACCTGCATAAACAAGAGATGCAATTATACCCTTTAATTGTTCACTTGATGAAAATATATGATGAATATTTATATTTCTAAACAAAAAATTATATTAAATGAGAAAAAAAATATAAATGTATATTCATACCCAATTGTTTTTAAATGAGTAAAATTTAAAACATTATCTATTAATTCATTAGGAATTTGATAGAGAATATCAGTCTATTAAAAATAAATATACTTAGAGCACACTAAAAGTCATAGCAGAAATACTGTAATTCCTTTTAAGAAACTTTCATTTTATATAGTCTGATAGAGAAGAAAAATGCTCTATTTTTTCATATTATTATCATAGTAATAGCCAAAACATAGGTGAATGATATAATTATATAAAGAGTTTCTTAATATTTTTTATAAGGAAATAAAGTATTTCCAGCACTATTTTTAGTATGCTCTAAGTATAAAACTTGCAAGTAGTAAAATAAGAAACATATTAAATTGTTCAATATGTGTTTGCCGAAGATCAATCATATGATAAAGTATATGACGATTTTCTGTGAGAAATTCATCGTTTTTTCTAATTAAAAAAAAAATATAAATTTTTTTTTATTATTTTCTTTTCGTCTTACTTTCCATGATCATGTTTCATTTCAGTAAATAATAAATCTTGTATAGTAGATGCTAAATGTTTTATTCTTTTTTTATCAAGTTCTATAACAATATCAATTATTCTTTAAATATCAATATTCTTTTTATTTTACCTGAATTAATAAAACAATTCATAGGAAATTTAGCAAATAATTCTGTTGCCTATAAAAAATAAAGTTTCTTTTTTGTTTTTTCTTAATTATACATATAATTATTATTTCTTACTTTCGTTCCAAAAAGTCCATTAACTGAACGATCTTTTAAATTTGTTGGCATAAATATATCACGTGCTAATTTTCGTCGCTAGAGAAAAAAAATTCTTTAAATTTTAAAATCATTTATTCAAATTTATATCATACGACAGGTTTTTGTGTTAATGATGATTGTGTGAAAAATTCATCTACTTGATTACGTTCTGTAGCTAAGAAAAAGACCACATCATATTGAGTTTATTTATTTATAAAAAGGTTATACTTGAGACAAATATTCCATCACACATCCAAACACGTGGTAAACAATCAAGTACATGTTGACGATCTATAATAAATTTATTAGAAAATATTCTTTTAATATTTTGTATTACAATTTGGATCAGAATCAAGTGTAGAATTTCCATCAAGTCTTAAATCAAGTATAAACATATGACGAATATGTTGTAATTCAATCCATGATAAATTATTATTTGAAAGAATAAGTGAACCAAATGCTATAAAACGGGATAAATGTTGAAGACTTCGAATCTAAAAATTTCAAAAATAAAAATAAAATAAAATTTAAAGATATATTTTCTATACTTGATTATTTCCAACATCAAGTTTCCATAAATGTTTAAGATGTTCAATACCAGCTAATGTTGTTAATGAATTACCATTACAAATAAGTATTTGTAAATGTTCATATTGAGGTATTTGGAATAAAGTGACTAAAAGGAACAATAACAGAAGATGTGATTAGTTTTCTTTCACTTGTCTGTATCTTTCAAGGAATCTATATTAAGTAATAGATGTATATGGTGAACAATCGTATTCAATATAGTTTATACTTTACCTTTAATTTTGGAAACTTTATCAAATTTAACTAAATCAGAATTTTTATGAGACATTAATCGAATTTTGATTAGTATGCAAAAAACATACTTTCTACTAAGCAAGCACTTAGTGAAGTAATGGACGTAGAATAAAAAATTAATAATTGACCTTGTTATCGATTTTAATAGCTTTATTATTTTCCAAATCTTAATGTTTATTTGAACGTCAATGTACTTTCGCACTTATAAATTTAAAAATTTATAATGTTTATTCTTCTATCTTAATTCGATAATTTTTTTTGTTCCCGTTTTTCATAAATGACATACACTTGAATTCAATCAAGAAATTTACTTTATGTGCAATCATTGTTAATGCAGAAAAAACCTTTATTCTATATGAATTTATACTCTTTTTTTTTTATCTAAAACAATTCATGTATATTTGTTTATTTATGACTTTAAACAAATCCATATATAATTCATTTTTACTACTATCGACTCTATTGATATACAATTTTGAGAATTCAATCAATAAACTAATTTCATTTATAGAGCTTCATTGATTAACATTAATGTTAAAAATTTCGTAGTCAAAATTAATGGAATATTTTTCTGTACAATTAATCAAATATTCTTACTTATTCTTGTATGACTAAAATTTGCATAATCATTCTTGTCATCATTATTATTGTTTCTATTCAGTGGTAACTAGAAATTGAAAAGAAAAATAATTTAATTAATTAAATAAATTATATATATATGTATATTATTAAACTCACTCGAATAGGAACCTTCATTGTTATGTATTAATCATAATAAATTTAAGCGATTTAAAGAGTTTATAATAAACTAAAAGAGTAATATAAAAAAGATGAATATTTGTCAAGTATGCCCTGACAATCAATGAATACTATGTAGTATTTGACAAGAATTTCTTTTTTTCTCCCTCTTTTTTTTCTTTTTGACTCTCTCTTTTTTCTTCTGCTCATTTTTATAGTCTTCGTCATTCTCAAGATCGAAATTCTTGTTCGACTAAATTGAATAGAATTGTACAAAAAATAACAGCAGCTGTACGTCATATTATTTGAATGAGTCAGCTGATTTCATATATGTCAATAATAATACATATACATCTTAAAAAAATCCATTTACAAATGTCGTTTCCTAGTAACAACCTTCTTTTTATATGTTTAAAAAGAAAAAGAAAAAAAAAGTACATGTTTACATGAATTGTTAAATGATCGTAGCGCCTATCGGAATATACACTTGAAATCTTTCAATAGATTTTATATAATGATTGTTTTTTTCTATTTTGTATGTAAACTATTATTACTATCACAAATTTTTACATTCGATCGATCGTGTCCATGATTATCAATGATGTATCTTTAGTTGATTTAAATCATTGCTAAAGGCCATTCATATCTTCTAAGTAGTATATAAATATGTGTACTTTTTCAAGATAATTGTTTTTGATTTTGTTTATCGGATAGGTTTTTGTAGTCTTTTTTCTAGTCGATTTAATTGTCGTTGAACAATAGGTAAATCATCGAATATTTTATTTAAAGTAATTAATTGTTTTGTTGAAAATGTCGAAAGAAAATGATTATGAATATACGTTAGATAATCTTTCATTTGAAGATCAGATAATTGACGTAAACGTTCAAAATTAGGAATTTTTCCATGAGATATATAATCTTGAAGCATAACTTCATAAATCGTTGTTAAATGTTGATCATTCGCTAAAAACGAAAACTTTTAATGAAAAATTATACAGATAATTTTTTTCTTAAAATTAAATATGCGGTTTTACAACTAATATCTGCCAATGACATAAATATGGAGATAATATATACCGATTCCTAATATATTGAAAACAGCTTTTTGATCACCTGCAGATTTTATATATAAAGCACTAACAATTCTGCCACTAATATTTTCATTTTCACTGAATAATCGATGCATCCATTGTATTCGTCTAAGACAACGTTCTGGTCGATTAATCCAACTGGGTAGATGATGTTTTGTCAATGCATAAAGAAAAACATCAGCAAATGTATTACAATTGAAATACAATAAATTATAATTGACACCCATGAAAGATAAGTTGTGTGCTTTTGTTTCAATATCTGTATTAGATAATAGTGTATAACCATAGATTTTACTATATGCTAATATCATAGCAACTTTATTTGGCGTACTAGACATAACACCACTGAAATGAAATGGATGACCATAATAAGCATATTCAAAACCATCAATTTCAATAGCTGAATGATATGGAGTAAATAAACCTAATGTCATTATATTGAATATAGTGTGTAGTGATCGATACGGTGTTAAATAATAGACATTGAGTCGTACAGAACGACTGGATGATTGTGCAGAATTTAAGTCCATAAATAAATGAAGAAAAAAAAGTGCAGCGCCAAAGGCAACGATATCAATTATAGGATGGTATTTTGTTTTCAAGTGCTACTATAATAGCTAATTAAGCTCATTTAAACAATTATTTATTCGTTATTTATCTTGTTTTATAATGAAAAATATACCGGTAAAATTTAATCTATTCAATCGAAATGTGAAAATAAGAATATTCATGTATTTGCGGAAAGATAAATTGATAATGTTGACTGTAACTATTCAATCTTTTGATGATATCAGAGAAAGTGTTATTTATGTACTGTATTATTCAGATAATCTTCTATATTCTAAAACAATATTGGTACTTGATGCTAATATTCACATTATTGATCTTGAATTTGAAAGTATTAGTGTAACCTATTTTACGAGTTTGAAACAATGTATCATCAGTATATTTTAAAAGATACTTACGAATAGATTTAAAATCGATTTTTATGTCTATTTTTGTCACATGAACTTACTAGATATTGTTGAATCGATTTGAAATTGCTACCAAAAAAACTCAGTATAAAATTTTGCAACAAATGATATAACATATTGAAAAATTAGGAATGGGCAAATTTGACGTCTTATGTGCCCCCTTCTTTAATTTAGTGAGAATTCCTGTTTTTCTTTATTTGAATTAAATTAAAATTAACTGTTTATTATTGTGATTGATTGTCTGAAAACGGTATTGAATTTCCAATAAAACAATTTATGATTTTCTTTCTTTTAAAGTTATTAGCTTTATCTATTTTTAATATTAAATTTAGTTATATATAGAAGATAACGCCATAGTAAAAAAAAATATAGCACAAAAGGTCAGCTAGTCAATGCCACTGGTATCAAATTAAAAATATGGTTGGCTTGCACAAATGAATCAATAAGATAGTTGTATAAGTGCATTAATGCATTTCACGGCATACAACAATAATACTCGATACGTTCGCTACACCAATTTCATATGACGATGGTACGTGTACCAAGAATTGTATATAGCGACATGAATACACTCTATTGGTGCCATTATCTGCTTATATGAGTCCTCTTTATGGAAGAATTACTCACCATGCATATGACGTACACGAGAACATCCGGCACATGTTTGGTATGTGTACCATATACGAGCTGATGCATGTTGAATGTGTCGTACACATACTAAATCCATATTTATTGTTATAAGTTATTATCATCTACTTGAATTCCATTACTCAAATAAGTAATTGTACAATCATGAGAGATTTATGCCACAAGATATACATAAACTCACTCAAATGAAAAAAAAATCATTTTAAATTTACATACCATATAACGAAGGTACTTTCCAAAGGTACACAAATCTCAACAGCAGTCCTCGATGTACGAAACAATAATTCCAACTCTTCTTACATTACCAATAGAACTTATTTACTGAATCTCCTATCATCTCGACAATTTTAGTATTTTTGATCAATTCGAGATGTTTGTTCATGCATCAATACGGACATTGAAGCTTACCATCGATATCAGGTTAACTTCTCATTTATCTCAATGTCTGTTTTTAATTCATCTTTCAAAAATTATTGATTATCATAGTCTGTCATATTTTTGTAGTGTTTTGTTTTGCTGATTTCAAACTAAATATCAGCATTGCTTTTTAGCAATACCACTTCGAAACGATGCTGATGATAAAAAAAAATATTGAGTTACATATTCTGCCGTTATGTTAAATATTTATCTTTTTTTTTTTTTTTTTTTATTGTGCTCCTTAATGTAACACTCGGAAGTGCTTACACGGTATATAAAAAAGAGGTGATTAAGGCGTTTGAGAGTTAAGCTGAAGCATATAAGCAATAGGCCTTGTCTCTTTTCTGGTATTCATAGTTGACTGTCTCATCTTTTACATGTGTTAGGGGAGAGACGATAGTGAGATAGAAAAAAGAGAAAGAAAGAAAGAGAAAAAAATAAAATAAAATAAAAATAAAATAAAATAAAAATAAAATAAAATAAAAATAAAAGGAAAAAAAAGCATAGATTAATAATGGTATTAAAAAAGTAAGCTACATCAAATGTGTGAGATACCACAAGAAAGATTACGCTTAAGCAGTACAGAGTATGCACATAAACATGATGTGCTGGTAAAAACGTACGGCAGAAAGAAAGAGAAAAAAGATTTATCTATTTACATATCAAAGAAAAGACTGTTTTATTCTTTATTATATCTTTATTTATTTAATTTTATTAATAATTTTCTTTTACTATGTAGTGATAGAGAAAAAGATGTTTTGTTTCTGTGGGTTTCGATCACTCTTCAACCAATATCAGATTTTGAAAATTTCCGTTTTTATATAGAATAATACACTAATCGTTTATCTATCAAACTGTACATTTTTCATTTTTCATTGTACCTTTCCTTTACTGTAATCTTGGTGATTTTCCGACATATCATTACGTGAACATTTTTTCCATAGAAAGTTTTCTTTTTATCTTCAAAGAAGTTTTGATTGCTTAACCGTGTAGACTTCTATTCTTTGGTATATAGCTGAATAGAGTGTTGATTTCTCTATCAATTTTCATAACTTTGATCAGATTTACATCGAGTTTTATAAGTGAATTTTTACGAAAAGTAAATAAAAAGACGGAGAAGACCATTTTTTTTATTGGAGTGCAATGGAGAGGTCCTGGTTGTATTTTATAGATCAAAATGAGAGTTTGTTTATAAAATAAATCTTAAGATTCGAAGATGATGTTTAAAGCTAAAAACTTAGCTTCTAGAATCTGCGTGAAATTTACATAATATAAGTAAAATTATACAATTTATCTGAAAATGAATAGAAAATTACTGGTATACATTAATTTCAACTAATATTTCGAGATTAGAGATTAAAATTCCTTTATTAAAATAGCACAAACCTTAGATTTTTGGTCCTGACGCACACCTTTTATTGCCCTTTAAATATCATAGAACGATAGAGCATGAAAAATTTAGGCATACTGTTAAAATCTGACATTTTCATGGCTCTCTGACGAAATATCAGACGTCTAAAGGAATATTTTTATAGACTTTCTGAGGTTAATATTCGTAATTAAGACATTCGACTCCATCATTGAGTATGTGTTTTATTTTAATTAAAAAAAAATTTTGCGAGGTTTCTGGGAGATCACAAATCTCAAAAACATTTTTTCGAAGAATTTCGATTTTGACCCTGATCCTTTTTCTTTTTCATCGTTTCTTCTTTCTGTATGTGCAATTTTAAGATAGTCCCTTATTTCTTCATTAATTATTATTCGTCTTTTCTATCTATATGTCGTAGCGAAGTTATAGCTTTAATAACAAGTTTTGTCGATGTTATTTCAAACTGATTTATACATCAAAATAGATATTTCTAGTGAACTTTTCGTTTTAAAAACATTCATATATAATTTTTAGGAATAAACATAAAAAGAATCATTCAGAGAAATCAATCTTAAGATTTTAATCCAGAATTTGATGGACTTCCTTTCTGTAAATTGCAGTCTTCATCTTGACGTAAAATGGCAAAACTAATAATGTAGGTAAGACGAAACTCTAGCTATGAGTGAAATCAAAGACAAAATCAAAGTACAAAAACTAGCTCAAGCTACAGAATGGCTCATACGAACTATAGTTTTCTGCTAGTGTAGTCAAAATATATTATATACGGCAAAAGATACATCCAAATGTTTGAATATATTCTAGAAAATTCATTCATATTGACATGATATACAAATAACAATGAAACCGGACAAGTTTAACAATTGTAATAAGAGACAGATCTTTATTCGACCCATTGTGAGTCTAGGTCTAGTAAGCATTTAACGCATTCTTGTATGAATATATTTTCTTATTAACATGAAAATCAAGTGTTGCTCATATCAGAGTATAGTCTATTATCGATCTATTTTATTAGTTATAGAACTTAGTATCGTCTAAACACATATACAATCATGTAATGTATTAACAAAATTCATTGTTTGATTTTTCTGAGTGATTCCTTTTATGTTTGCAACGAAAATTTCACTATAAATATATATTTTGATTTAAATATCATCAATTAATTGGTAATTGTTTAGTATTTAGTTGGTTTGAAATAACTTCGACAGCCAGTGTAACTTCGCTACGGCAGACATATGTCAGTAGCCAAATGTTGTATACAATTACGTTGCAGATTTTTCCCTCGATACAAACATCTAATTTCGTCTTTTTTTTTGTATTTAGTGTCATTTGATTTACATGAGATTTACTATTGATGGGACGACGTTATTTAACCAAATCCATACGGACACGTCTTTTTCTTTTGTTACTCGTAACTTGCTTCTTCTGGTTCATCTCAATAGATCCATTCGAAATTCTTGATTTTCGAAAAGAAAATTTTAGTCTAGTCGAACATTATATTCATTTTCAGGATATTCATGTCTATCCACCTCCATGGTTTTATTTGAATTGGACTATTATTGATTATTTTACGCGAAAAGATCGTCTTCAAGTGATTGCTGATCAACAAGCGATTAGTAAACAACAGAAGGTAATAATTAAGAATGGTTTTTTGAACCGAAAGTTAGCAAAACCAACAGATTCCTATTTGATTGTTGAATTTACACCAGTTATTAATGCACCAAAATTTTGTGGTAAAACACAAGAATTTATTTTTGGCAAACATTGTCCATATAACAATTGCAAGTAAGTAGACTTTTTTCAAAAAAAAAAACCTTCGGTATGTATTTAGATACACATGTGATCGAAATTTGTCTGAGCAAGCAGATCTTTTACTTATGCATCATTACGATATTCGTGTGGAAAATCTACCCACTAAACGTGATCCTGACCAGATTTGGCTCTATTGGCAAGATGAACCAGGTGGTGCAAGAAAAATATTTAATTCATATCAATTTAATTGGACAATTTCTTATCGTTTTAATGCTGAAGCTAGTCTAGCTGCTTATGGTGTTACAGTGTTACGAGAGAAACCACTTTCTACACGACAGCTTAATGCTTATATCGATGAGGCGTTCGAAAAACGACAATCACGTGCTCTTTGGTTTGTTACTAATTGCGAAGCAAAAAATCGTCTCAATTATTATCATCAACTTCGTCTCGACTATCCATCGATTCTAGTCTATGGTCACTGTATATCCTCGTCGACCAATAAATTTCCTATGTGTGCACGTAACTCAGAATGTGAATCATTCAATCTTCGATCGAATAAATTCTATTTAGCCTTCGAATCACAATCATGCCGTGATTATATAACAGAAAAATTCTGGCGTTCACTTGCTTATGGTATTATACCGATTGTATTCGGTCCTCGAACTAAACAGTCATTAGAACAAATAGCTCCACCGAATTCCTTTATCTATACAAATGATTTTCATTCTACAAGTCAACTAGCTAATTATCTTCGTCAGATCGCTAATAATCGAACTTTATTCGGTGAATATCATCAATGGCGTCGTTTTTACAATATCCTTCATCAAGCTCATGAACTAGAGAGTTATCGCTTCTGCGAACTTTGTCATAGGTTAAATATAAATCAAGATCGAATTTATTATCAAGATTTACATAGTTTCTTTTCTGATGAATGTTGAATTCAAATAATAAACAAGGCAAAAAATTTGAAACATTTATACTGTTACTTCTTAACTCGAAGATATGGAATGAGCTTGAGAGTGCATATAACTAGCACTTCACACTAATTATATGTTTTCTCCCAATTCTACTCACTCGAAAGATCCATGAAAAATGAATTTTTTGGCTCTCGAGAATTGATAATTACCACAATAAAACGTCATTGTTTCCTTATAATGCTTTTTAGCAAAGATAAGAAAAATATTTTCGATATAGTCGATACAAATATTAACTATGTGTTATATAAATCTTCCACGGATTAATTACAGTTCAGGAGCATGAAATAAATTGTTTTCAGCTCTTGCATTCTTACAAACAAAAAATAATGATCTAATTTTCAGATAATATTCATTTTAATGTCTGAATTATCTAATCATGAAATCTATTAAGAGTTTTAAGGAAAAGTTCACAATTTGATTGTGATGACACACATATATATATACATACATGCTAGAAATTTTTAGAAAACATATCTGTTTTATGAGAACTGAATTTTTATACATAAGAGGACAAATTAAAACATACTGGATAATTCAAAATTTTTAAAAAGTCATATAATCTCTACTTTGAGGATATATCCTATAATACCAGTCGTTTGTCATTTGATTGATCGATATTATTCATGAATAACACTTAAGCTCATTTCATCGTTTTAGTTAGATAAATATTTATATAGAAGATAGAATTCCTTTTTATTTCTAGTTTCTTATTTATACATCAGAGAATATTATATAAAGGAAAGTATACAGATCAGGAAGAAAACTAAAGTGCCTCAAGATAAGTTCTTCACGTATTCAAGTAAATTCAACAAATGCAAATGTTCAGGTTTGGTATGCACAGTTGTAACATGTAAATAAGCTTAATATTGTTATGAAATCTGTCAAAAAATTGAGACGTCAGAAATACTTCTGGTCAATGTATTTAAGACATTCCAAAAGTAGTGAGAGTAACACTTTAATATCGTATAGTAAATTGAAAGAAACTTTCTATCTACTCTGATGAAGAAAAGAATGTTTCATTTGATATCATAATAGTAAACTTTCGATAAACTCTGTTTCATTAGGATATGTCCCATATGCTCGACTGCAGTCGAACTGCGATGCAGTTGTTAAAAAAGTGGCGGCATGGGCATTCTATCTATTTAAAATATTTTCTATTAATTTATCCAGGTACGACTATTCCTAAAAATAAATGATAAATATTTTTTTCTATTTAGAAAAAGTTTTTATTTATTTATTTATAGTTAAATTATTGTTTTTCTCTATTATAGACAAGCAATTTTAGTCTTCAACAGCGTAAACTTGCATGATTGAGTCAGACCGTTGTTAGAATCGAGTTTTTCTTACACTTCACTATTTTTCATCGTTTAAGACACTAATTACGTCGTTTCAGATGGCTCGAATGATGAACCTGGGTAAGTTTCTCCAATATACTTTTTTCGTACTGATAATAGTGCATCTTTTCCTTAACAATGAAAAGAAGGAGATACATACTCTTCGAAATAATTCTTAAGATGAATAATAATACACGGTTCGATATATTAGCTACTGGAATTATATTTGATATATTTGGTTGTTTGTCATTTAATGATATTATTTATACATTCCACAATTTCAGTCCACGATTACGCATTGTGTTAATACAAAATGAGCATTATAGCAATCATTTAGAGCTACTAATAAGAGATTTCAATTTTTGCTAAAATCTTCTTACGATCATTGGATCGCAAATTCAATCTTTAAATATGGTTAATAATGATTTATTTGTTCCAATAAATTTATTTTCAAAGTTAGAATTCATGATTGTTTCATCATCATTTTCAATATTTGATGAAACAGTTATGTTTAATATCAGAAAATATACAATTTAATCAATTACAATCATTCAAAGTTAATAGTAACAGACGGTGCAGAATAAATTAGACTCTTGGCATTTTGCATATTTTTCTTCTATTCTTTATTTGATGAAGAATTTTTTTTAATTAAAAGATGGTATTTGAAATTCTCTACAAAACCATATATGTTTGGGACCACAAATTGATTCAAATATATTTGAAAAATAAGTATGAAAATGGTGATAAATAATCCCAAAGTTACTATAATTTAACCAGAATGGTTTAGTTACAGACAATTAAATTATGGATATAAATGATTAAAAACAGTGGCTCTATCGACTTATCGTCTCCTTTCAGTTGCTCTCGACTAAACTGAATAAAAGCCATTATCTCGAATGTAAAACAATGTTTACGTCAGAAGGCACGGGCGTTAACAAAAAGAAATGTACAGCAAATATTACGTGAAGATCTTGGTTATATTCCATATAAGAAAATTAAACAACCAAAACTAATTGATATTCAAAAACAAAAGAGGATTAAGTTTGCAAATTGGGTATTGCATAATAACACCAAAGATAATATCAAAAGGTGGTTTTTTTGCTGGTAAGAAATTTTTTAATTAAGATGGGGTATAACAATGCTAAGAACGACCGAATGTGGGCTTTGAGCAGAGAAGAGGCTGAGAAAATAGATGTTGTTCATGAAAAACAAGTTTCTAGTAAAAGTGACGGTATAGATAGGAATATGAGAACAAGAGTTGATGGCGTGTGTCATTTTTGAAGACGGGACTATGAATAGAGAGAGATATACCAAGAAAGTTCTTACAATGACTCTAAAATATGTCAAAAAAATTGTTAGAGGACAACTGGACATATAAGCAAGATGATGCAAGACCTTTCACACATCACTTGAGGTGAAAGTGATGTGCTGATCATTTCCTGAATTTATTTCGAAGATCCGTTGGGCACAAAATTCATCTAATTTATGCTCATTGGATTACGATTTATGAAATAAATTAACTGCAGCTATGCATTGAGAACCAGTAACAACAAAAGCAACATTCGTGGACGTTATAAAACATTTCGTCGAGAAGATTGAAGAAGAAAAAAAATTAAATTCCACACTTGGTTTTACTGTACGATTATGCTTGATCAAAAAACGTAGAAGAAACTACATTTGTTAAATAAGATATACCATTTTGTAGAGAATTTCAAATGCTATCTTTTGAGAAAAAAAGTGCTCCAATTCAATAAAGAATCAGAATTAGATTTTTCGTTTTGAATCACGTTTTGGACAAATAATTATCTTGATATTTGATTAATTCCAGAAAGCATACAGAGCAAAAAATAAAGTGTATCCAACGGAAGTATTATATTAAGTTGCTTTCATAAAGTATCTATAGTTTTCGAAATATCATCAATAGAGTTTGAACAATTCGTTCGTAATAATAACAAGAACTTTTTAATTTGCCTGAATGAATGAAATCGATTATTCAAGAAAGAGACGGATGTTGATGAGCATTGTTATATTCAGGAAAAACTTTTGCGATGCTAAAACTATCACGATTTAAATTGTCATCATACATCAATTGGTATATATCGTTTAGTTCAATATCGTCATCATTACTTTTACGATCTATAAAAATAGCATATCAGTACTCTTTAGAACGAGACCAAGAAGTTCTCAAAACAAAATCTTTTTTACTTTGTTCAAAATTATTTCTCGGAATAATAACATTTGTACTTTGTAGAGATTCGTTTTGATTATCATATTAAACATCAATATTGTCTAAATTATGACAACAAAAATTATATTCAAGGTCAATTTAAAAAATTACAAAAAAGTATTAGTATGATTTAAAAGAAAGTTTTTTTCGACACGAAAAATTTGATTTTTTGAATACTGATTGTACATATCGAGAATTTTGACTATCCTTTAACAAGATGATCTAACAAAAAGAAATTTCAGTGCTTTTTAAAGACAAAAATTGATAAATGATTATACTATATTTAACGAAATGATCAGTTTGACAATTGTCAGTTGAATTCGAGTTATGCGTGAAGTTTTTGAATTCGATCCGAAATTTATTAATAATAATAGTACTTGTTTAAAGACGTTAAATTACAATATCAAATATTCTCATATAAAATTTCATTTAATTCATTGGAAAAATTTTTTAAAAACATAATTACATCGATTTTGTCTGAAAAATAATTCGAAAATTTTCCATTAAATTTTTTTGACAAAAACAATTTTAAATTTGATATTAACTGTGTATATATATATGAATCACTCACTAACCACTATTTCTCAATTTGTTGGAATCAAGATCTCTATAACAAAGAGATGAACACTACGAGTGTGTTCTGAAAAAGCGAATCCTATCGAATGGATATGTGTGTTCGTAATGCGTTATATAATTGTTTGCCTTGATCTAGGTTTGCTATTGATTGAGTTGGCACCTTTTTTATCTCATCTTTCATGACAACAAAGATGCTTTTTTAAAATTGCTTTTAAATTTCTTGCACTCGCGGAAGATGTATTGTGTCGTTGTTTAGGTTATTTTACAAAGGCACAGTCGTGAAATTTTACGTGTTCTGCGTTGCTGCACAAAGGAACTGAGTAATGGCAACGAAAACATTTTTTTTTAAGACGAAAAAGAAAAAAAACATGTTTCTTCTCTTTCTGTTTCATTTTTGTTTCGTTCGCCACTTGGTAAATTTTTCGCTGTTGGCTTTATGTCAAATATAAATAGTGCTACAGCAGTGAAACCTATTTCATTTCAACAGTTTCAAGTTCTGGTAAGTAAAGAACAGTCAATGTTTCATGAAAAATCATCATTTGTTTTACACACACCCTTGGAGACTCATATCATTGTTGCTGAGAAAATCTTTTGTCAGTGTTCAAGTAAAACTTAGTTCTCCGTTGCTACAATATATTCATTCATCCTTAGAATAATAACTGAGTATATTTTCATGTACTGTTTACAAAATACTTTAACTAGGATAACTTTCTTTACTGAGAGGATCGTGCGTTGAGTAGAAAAACGAGATGGTTGTGTGTTTATTCATTATACAGAACGAAAGAAAGTCCACATGGAGAAGTACTATCTAAACTACGAGAAGTAGTCCATTCTCAATTTCAGAAAGTGTTCATGCTTTCGCAAATCAGTTGGATTTTCAAATTGACTTTTCGAGTCGTCAATCTTTCCTCTGCTGTGAAGATCTTAGGGTAGTACTGGTTTAAAGGAATAAGCTAAACAGATTTCGCTTAACTTATCAGTAACGAATATAGTTCCCTCTATTAACAGGGAGATTATGGCCTGAGCTTCCGTTGCCAGAAGCAGTTGATATTCGTTCGTTTGTGTGTTTGGTTGTAATGAGATAGCAATAAATACGTAAACATATCACAATATACACCATTTTCGTACTAAAATTTGGCTGAGTGTAATCAAGAATGGGAAATTTGAATATGAGATTAGTTTTGACATGAATAAACAATTATTAATTAACAATATTAATTTACAAAAATCTCCTCAAAAGGTAATTGAGGGTTAGGCACTCGAATCTGGTATTAGTTTTAGCATAACCAATTGATAACATAATTTATAAAAAATTAAACAATAGCTCTCCTAAAAAAAACCTTGACCAAAGATAATTTTTTATCAGCAGTTTAAATTCGAAGTTAATTTTTGCCTGATTATTGATATTAAGTATTTTTCATTAGTATTTTTTGTAGAAAATTTCACTACAGATACTGCCAGGCTAAAAAATCGAGTCTAAGATTCGGTTTGATGTTTTTAATTATTGCTACAGTTGTCTTTTTTTGAGAGAGAGTATACTATGTCTCAGAACTTTATCCATTTGTTCAAGGTTATGAAAACATAGAATGAGATAAACATTGGTATGCGATTGGAATGATGATATCTTTTTTCTACTTTTATAGCATGACCAAAAATAAACGATAGTAAATAATATGAGTCTACTGGTTGATATCTAACGATGATGTCGTTCGTGGATGTTAGTTATAAGAGTTACTATTGATCTTAATTCTGTAGAGAAGTTGACAATAGAATGAGGGTGGCAGTAAATAGAAGTAAAGGTACCTAACATTCTAAAAAGAAGGTTTTTTTGCGAAACCTAAAAAGGTTCTTCTCCCGAATGCACGTATTAAACTTTTTGTTGATGTTATATAAAAAAAATTCCCATAAAACCATCATCAGACATATACAGAAAAGGTTTTGTTCCAAAAATGTTGTAAAAAACCTTTTCTGGATGAATGCTAAAAAAATTACGTACCAAACTCTTTCTACAAATCTATCAAAGGGTTCCATAGACAGGGTTTCCTACGAAATCTCTTAAAATCTGTTGCAGAAAAGGTTTAGTATACAGCAATTCCTATTGAGTCTTTTCATAGATTCCTAAAGGTTCTGCACAAACACATTGGTAGCAAACCTTATTTTTAATATGCCATCAAACTAATACCTTATATTTATTTAAATATTTTCATGCACATAAGATCTAAGCCATGCCATAGTAGGAAATGAAATTGTTTATTAAATTAAAAAAAGCCTACCATATGACTAAAATGATGCACGTCGTATTTAAAACCCATTACATTGCATTAACCGTCGGCTCATACCCAAATGAACCAATACACGTTATTTAAAATTGATAAAATCACTAACTATCGATCTTTCTTAATCCATATCTATACGGTTCGAAATAATATTATTCCAGGGGATGCTGCTTATAATTTCCAATATAAGAGATAATGAATTTTGTATCAAGTGGAAGTTCACCAAAAATGGGGTTTATTGTTACTAAATTGTAAGGATTATGCAAACTTTCGAATATCGAACATAAAAAACATTCAGAAATTTAATACTATTTGTGCAGTAGACAAGTAAGATAGCAGTAATTCAAAAATGGAATAATGTGTTTTTCTTAGATATTTTTACATGATTCGATAGATCTCGTCCAGCTTTACAAAAATGTATATATGAAAAAAATTTAAAACATTGTTATTGGTTTAAAATTCACTGAATACTGTCTAAAGAATGAACCAAAAAAAGCATGCATTTTTTGACATTTCTTATCTGAAAAAAGTGAGTTTTCTACACTAAATTCAGCTGTTTTCCATTAGTATCCTTATGTAAGATGCTTGAAAGCATACTCATTCGATGCAGTTTTTCACGCTGTATCGAATGAGTATATTTCGAAACGCCTCAAACAGTAAAAATAATCAAAAAAGGTTAATTTTGCTGAAAATTTCAGTGTTTTTCTTTCATATCGAAAATATGACTTTTTTAAACAGTTTTTCAAATTTTTTCATCACAAAAAGTGGCTCAGAAAATTTTTCGTATATACAGCTTTGTAGAGCTCAACGAGATCTATCGAATCATGTAAAAATATCCAAGAAAAACACATTATTCCATTTTTGAATTGCTACTATTTTACTTTTCTACTGCAGAAAAAGTATGACATTTTTGAAAGCTTTTTGTGTTTGATATTAAAAAGCTTGCATAACCCTTACCGTTTAGTATTAATAAACTCCATTTTTGACGAGCTTTCAATTGATATAAAATTCATTATCCCTTCTATTGAAATTTCTGGACGGCACCCCCTGGAATAACATTATTTCCAACCATGTAGTAAAAAATCTGCTTTTTGAGAGTGCTTCTCCTATACTCTTAGCTTTATTCAATTTAACCATGATCAAGTCCTCACCACCCTGCGTCACCCTCAGTCAGTCCCACTCGGATATTTCAATAAACATAAACTAGTCATTCTAAAAAACCACAAAACATTGAATTTGATTCGCAAAATTTACTTTCGTGTTTCCATGATATTATTGATGATCCTATAAGATAAAAAGTATCAAACTTTAGCTGTCTTGAACGGCGAAATGAGAAACTATTGGTTTCTTAATTAATGGTGATCCTCCCAAGAGAATATGTTTTATTATTTGATGATATAAGATTGGTTGCGTAGGTGAGTCTAAGGATACAAGAAATTTTACCAATGTATCATCATTGTGTCTCAATTCTTAAGTTGCTTTATTGTTTGAAAATACCGAATCATTTTGCCTGTAATTCCAGAAGGTGTAGCAGAGGTAATAAAAACGAATTCTTCATTGATATGAACTATTCGTCTTCACTGATTAAAATTCTTGGTGGTTTTTCCATGAATATTAACAAGAAGGAGGTTTAGATTTCGCTAAAGTCATGAGAAAAAAGTCATTGAAGAGGAAATTGGAGTCTGAAACGAAAGTTTTGTACAAAAAATTTAGAAGAACATAAAAGCTTCACCTTGGAACGACCTAGGTTAATTCGGAGGAACGCACTTTTGGTGAAGCTCATATATTTTCGATGATAACGGTGAATATAAGGTTTAAGTTGAGGTTTTTGCAGCTCCTCTCCCCTTTACAGATAGCTCCCATTACAGACAACTTCCATTGTAGACAGTTCCGTATTACACATAGGCACGATATAATAAATGATTGCCAGGTTTGTTGACCTAAGTGGAATTGTTCATTATACGTTTATCAAATCATTTATATTAGTTGTATTTTATGAAAATCAACTATAATGAATAATGTAAATAATACTTCTAATAATGAAAAAAAAGAACAAAACTTATTATTAATTCATTATTAACTGATATGATTATGAATGTTTTGTTCATGCATCAATAGCATCTTGAAAAACTAAATAATGAACGTGTACATTGATGTTGCGAAAGAAAGTGACAAAAAATTTAAAAAAATATATGTATCAAGGATGAGAACAAAAACAAAAAAGAATCGAGAAGCGCATTGGTCGAATAATGCCAATAATGAAGAGTTCTCATAAAGATATAAATAGATTAACTTAGCTTCTTAAACTTAATAACAAAACAACTTTTTCAATTAAGTCGATAGTTAAAAAAAATAAAATTATGGTAAATTAAGAAAAGGAAAATAAATAACGGCTGGATAGCAGCAAGCAAATGAAAAATAGAATGACAGTAAAAACAATTAGCGATAAAACTTCTATTCAAAATTCGAATATAAATTGGAGAGACTATTCTTCTGATGATCGATTGTTTTGAACGCAACTATCATCTATTAGATATTATTCATCTCATATATGTTATAGAGTCATAGTTAAGTTGAAGAAGATATGTGAGTTCCACATTTTCGCCCAAAAGGAGCTGTGTTGACAAGCTTTTTCGCTACTGAAAAATAGATGATGTATACACATGTACTACTGTCCTCAACTGGTTGAACTATATACTGTTTTGAAATAAGGAGTCGATACGAAATGAATGTTCACCCTTAGTAGAAATTAATGAAGTCGATTCAGCAAAACAGAATTCTTCTTCTCTTTGTAATCAGAGATTTAGATACACACAACGAATTTTGTGCAGAGCTTTCTGTGGCGATATTGCTGTGAAATTCGTTCAAGATGTTTCACAGTCAAATTGGTATCTATTTGACTTTATCATGTTTATTTCCGATTGCACTTATACCCTCACTCTCGCATTCTCAGAAGCCATTATTTATTCAATGTTCTAAAATTCAAAGTATTGTCTGTTATATTCTAGATCGATCTTCTTATTCTACCAAATTAACATGGCAGAATCTACAGTGGCAGACTTCCAACACTGCGTCGAACGAATTACCGATATTAATAAGGAACCACTGGAAATGTTGATACCAATCAGCGGTTATGCTAGAGAACCATTCGTTTCTCTGGAGGACGCTGTGCTTCCATTGGTTCCATTATTGCCAGAGATCCAAAGTTATGTTTTTGTGGCCAAAGAAAGATGTCAAAAGCCTACCGATGGACTTACCTCAGATGAATCAGCGGCAATTATGGTCTATACAATGCAATGGGAACCACCAGAAGAATGTCTTTATATGACATTAAATGATATGTTACGGCAACCAAAAAGACAACTTAAGCCATGGTTACGTTATTTAAAATTATTATTTTCGGGTCTTGAGCGTCTACCATCGGCTCGTGGTCGGACACTGCTGCGCGGTGTCAAGTTGGATTTAAGCCAGCAATACAAAAATAAGAAGAGTATTGTATGGTGGGGATTTTCTTCATGTACCTTGTCGATCGAGGTGCTACAATCAGAACAATTCTTAGGCAAGAAAGGTACTCGAACAATGTTTATGATCGAGTGTGAATCGGGCAAAGATATCCACAAGCACTCTTATTTTACAACTGAAGATGAAGTGCTAATCTTGGCTGCTACTCAATTCGAGGTTGTTGGGTGTTTAGATCAAGGTAACGGTCTTCATATTATTCAACTCAAGGAAACCAAGCCACCTCATCCATTACGTCAAACAGTGAATTCAATTTCGGCCTCAACTGCGGTATCTTAATCTTTTCTATGTCTTAATAATAAAATATTGACTTTATTTTTGTAGCAATACGTCGATTATCCTTCTTCTATTCAACCAATACCAAGCACAGGTATGAATTGAAAATAGTCTGTCAAAGATAAGCGTCTCTAGCATGTTCTACATTGTAAAAATATAGATGACTGCAATTTTTCTCATAGGTATAACCAAAAAAGAACACAATGAACTTTCAACAGCTATGGTCCATATGCATGTAGATTCAGCACCAAAATATAGTCATAGTAAGTTAATAGCTAAGTGTTTCATGAATTAGATGCATGTGAGAAGTTTATGACTATAGATCACCGTAGTTGCATCTGCATTATGTAAAGATTTATATATTGATTTGGATGGTTTTCATTAATAAATTGCTGCACACGATAGGATTTGATAATCTCTTACCAAAGTTGTCTTCGCTCAAGAAATATTCATTGAGATGATGAATGTGTAACTGCCTTGTACTAAAACAGATTATAGATAGTTTGAATGGATTGAGAGACTTTCACTGGATTATTCAAAGCCATATTCTTGATCTGATAAGAAATGAAATCAGAACATGATACAAAGTATTCACATTTAAAAGGTGGTATGTGCTGTAAAACATCAGATTAACGGAATCTTCTACTACAACTAACCCAACTAAGATCTTTAACAGTCACCATTCGATGAACACTGAACATTTATAGGAATTCAGTCCTTATTGTTGGAAAAGTTCATCTAGTTAAAATGTATTTTTCTATTCAAGAAGCTACCCAACCCAAGCCAAAATTAACATCAACTAGTACCGTACCAAAACCAATCGCAACACCGGCTTACAGTGGTGAGTGCATTATTCTGAGGATGAAATTGATCTGTAATGCATATTAGGCATAGGGTTACGAGGAAGGTATGCGAAGTGATTAAGAGCTTGTGAGTTGATATTTTGCCCATAAGCAGAAGATGATGAGACCAGAAAAAGTCTAAAGAACAAGGGTTCGCAGGTCTTTCTTCTCGAGTTACGAACATTTTACTGAATTTTCCACCTATCACCAGAGATTCATCGAAAAATCAAATTAAAGAGTTTTGATTTGAAATTTTGTCCACATGTAGGTCTTATGATCCTTATTGTAGTCTCAATATCTCAACCTAAACCAATGTTTCTTTCATGAAATAATAAGTACTTAAGAAAAGTCTCTCATGCTACAGACATGCCAAGAAAATCGACTTTTCTTGAGTATTTATTATTTCGTGAAAGAAATATTCGCTTGGGCTGAAACTTTTACGGTACGATAAGGGTCTTAAGACCTACATATGGGCAAAATCTCAGATCAAAACACTGTAATTTGATGTTTTGATGAATCTCTGGTCATAGATGGAAAGTCCAATAAAATGAATGTAACTCGGGAAGAAAGACCTATGGGCTCTTATCCTTTTAGACCTTTTCTAATCTTATCAGGTCCTACTTATGAATAAAATATCAGCTAAAAGCTTCTAATCATTTCGAGTACCTCCCTCGTTAGTATGGTCGTGGATAAATTTTTTTCTTCTTTAGAAATGAACAATAGTTGTAAATGTATCCTCATCTAGATAGAATTGGTCATGTCTTTACAAGATATAATAACGAAAACAATAACTTGACTGATATTATTTTAAATTTTTCTAAGACAAAATCCTAATATTTCTGTTTAGAAAAACAAGAATTTGCTCCAAGTGGTACTTACAAAGAAATGTAT
>JAJEKB010021060.1:0-13882 GCA_022393335.1 Macrotrachela quadricornifera
AGTATGATAAAAATTATTAACACAAGTAAAAATGGATTGGCTATTACTACTTTGGTCGAGCTTTTCATGGCACAACTTTTAAAAAAACATTAGAGATTTTATCATCTACCTAAGCCGCAATATAGATGCTTTGGCAGGCCTACAATACAGGAAAATTAATAATACTAAGCATTTATAATGATCTCTCAACGTTTCAAAGATTTTGTTTTTATCAGATGCAAGGACGATGTATTTTTAAAAGGTTTCGGAACATTTTTTATCTTGAATATTTTCAGGTTGTTTTTTGAAAGTTTTATAATTAATTATTGAATAGAAGATTATAAAATACTTCGTATTAAATCATTATTTGTCATTCCCTTAGTACTACTATACGATAAATGAAAATATGAACAATAATAACATTAAATTTGCATGTTGAAAAAAAAACAAAACAAAAATTTGCTCAAACATACAGACAACCGGTATAAACTAGCAAAATAAAAAGAAAATAATGTACAATGAATAGACAAATAAAAAATAGATTTATTGTCTTAATGGTAAATCTATCGCATTGTTTAATTGTTGATAATCTTTTGAAAATATCAAAATACCAGATGAACATGTTGATGGAATTTTAACATGTGTTACCGTTGGACGATATGGAATATTACGTGTTTCATTTTCATTTAATTGACGTTCTTCACGTAAAACATTAACAACTTGTCCAAGAACATTCATTGTACGCCATCTTGTATCTGAAAATAATTTTGATTTATTATTATTTATTGCTAATGGTGTTAAACACATTGGAGATTGATTATAACGTTGAACTATTTCTTGACGTGTTACATATGTTATTGAATCAACAGTTAATTGTTCATAGACTTGTTGAGGTGATTGAATTTGAATTGGATTCATTAAATATATACCACGAGGTTCAATACCATAAATTATACGGTGTTGCCAAGATAATATTGTATTATGAAGATTTCTTTTTTGGGAATGATAATGATCCATATTCATTATTGCAATAGGCAGGGCACCTAAAAAAGTAAATGAAAAACTATAAGAGATTTAAATAGATATGATCTATTTACCTTGTTTGATCCAATGAGAAAGCCATTGTAATAAATCAACATCTCGTGGTGGCCAAAAAGGAAAGAATCGACAATGAATATGAGAAGAAAATTCTGGATATTGAAGAAGATTTTCATGCAAATCATTTGCAGATATGTCTACAATAAATCAAACACACATTTAATATTTGAATGATAATAGAATTAATATCGATCAGTATATAATAAGATTAATAAAGAGATTTTTACATTTTAGTGAGGTCCAACTGTTCGTATACTGGAAAAAAATGAGATTTATGTTGACTATTTTCAAAAAGATTTACTTGATGAGAACAACGAATTGTACAGCTTTTTTTTTAAAGATAGTTTAATTAATAAGCTCTTTGCTGTCAGAATGTTTAGTTTAAACACAAATATTTCTGCAATAATATAACTGAAATATACTATTTCCCGCTCAACTTATCGTAGTCAAATAATATTCTTCATGAATATCTTTTATCTTTTTTAATCGATATAAAATGTTAAAATCTAAATATAAAAAAAAGTTCTGAAAAATTTAATACTTTCTTACCAATTTCACTTCTATATTGCAAATAATCCAATAATAATTCTTTTTTAATAGGTGATACTTTTGAATGTTGATATTCATTAATATCAACGTTTAATTGAAAATATTGCTAAAAATATTTTTAAAAAACATATGTTTAGTACGTAAATAAAGTTAGCAGTGGATTCGAATAATTCCACCAACAATTCGCCCAGAAACGCGTTTCAGAATTTGACGATCTTTATCTAATGGTATGCTCAAATTTTCCATAGACTAAACTATAATTAATGGGATTATAATAGAGACTATAAAAAATCTGAGCATAACATTGGATAGAGCTCATTGAGTTGTACTTGGTACATTGAAAAGAAGTTTTGGAATGTATTTCTGGGCATTATTAAAATCTCCTGCTGACTTCGCCGACATATTTTCAAAATGTAATATTAAAAAAGTTCTCTTACCATAATTTGTTGTAATGATGATTGATGATTTAATCGTCTTGCATGATCCTCATTCCATAACATAACATGACGTTCAACATCACGAACAGCTTGATCAACGTTTGTCTTAAAACAAAAATTTTAAAAAAAAAGAAAACGTTTTTTTTTTAAATATTTTACTTTTAAAGGAGATTCTTGATTAGATATTTCAATAATTTCTTCTGAAGAATTTCTTAAAATTTTTTTTTGTCGTTTAAATAAATAATCATTATCATTAAGTTGTTTTTTTTTTAAAATTATATTTGATATTGTTGTTATTGGTTGCTGATCATCAATAATAAAATGTTCGATTTTTTCATATTGATTTTGTAAATTTATTGATAAAATTGGTAACGAAAGAAATAATGTTGATTGATATTTAATTTGATTTAATTGAGAATCTGATTGTGAACGTTGAAGAGATTTTTTTTTTGAATAAATTAATTCATTTTCATTTTCATTATTATTATTTAATGATATTGTTGATAAATGATTATTTTCATCATCACTTGATTGACA
Source organism: Macrotrachela quadricornifera (assembly GCA_022393335.1). NCBI lineage: Eukaryota > Metazoa > Rotifera > Eurotatoria > Philodinida > Philodinidae > Macrotrachela > Macrotrachela quadricornifera. The sequence goes on from JAJEKB010021060.1 coordinate 2,601, forward strand.
ATCATCATTAAATTGTGCACCAAAACCTTGATCTTCATCTTCATCAATTTGTACAATAACAATTGGATAAATAATTTGTTCATTTTCTTCATAGTCTTGATGATTATTATCAAATATATTTGGATTTAATTGTTCTTCATTTATATTATCATTATCTTGTTGTTGTTGATCATTATCATCATCTTGATTAGGACCAAAATCTTCATCAATAAAATCTTGATCTTCATTACCTTCATCATTATCATCATTAATTAATTCTCGTGTTAACTAAAAATAAAAATATGAGAAGAAATTTTTCAAATATTTTTTTAATTTAAACCTGTTCTTCTTTTTTTTCTATATCTGATTTATGACTTATTTCACTTTGATCATCATCAACATCATCATCATCATCATCTTCCATTGTTTCACTTTGATATTCTCCTGGACGATAAAATCCAACAAATACTTCTAATTGTTCATTATCTTCATTAATTAAATGAAGTTGTTGATCATCATCATCATTATCTTCAATTTCAATATTTAATGATGATGAATTTATTGGATTTTCATTTTGATTGTTATTACTATTATCAACTGGAATATTCATTGATAAAATTCTTGTTGTTTGTTGATCATCAATTGTTGTTAATATTTGTGAATGATTATCTAATGTTGAATTTGTTATAAAACTAAAAATAAAAACTATTTATTTAATTCCTTCTTCTTTTTTTTTTGAATCATACTGAGATGAATTTGATGATTGATCAATATATGAATTAAGATTACATCTTGATTGTGATGGTCGTGTTGAAAGTATAGTTGTACATTCAAGACATTGATTACTTAAACAATGAGATGTTGAACAAGAAGATGTTGATGAACGTGTAGAATTTAAATCATTTAATTGTTGTTGAACACTATTTGAAAGAATATTAAATGATGATGATGATGATGATGATTGCGTATTTGTATATCGGCTATTTGATGTATGATAAGTTGCTGATGAAAGAAAAGAATTTGCTGAACTCATCCTAATGGTAATAACAACATGATTAAAATTAAAAATTTAAATATATCTAAAGAAGAAAGAAATTTATATTATTATATTTATTAATAACAAAATCATTTGCTTTTCTTTATTGTTGTTAATTGAAAATCAACAACTAATAACAAAAAAAAATCGTATTTTAACTTTAAAATGTTTAGATGAAAAATTCTTTATTCAGTTTTTGATTTAGTAGATTCGTCAAATGCTTCACCATATTCATTTACTCGAGTTTTATCAACTGGATAAAGCCTAAAAAAGAAAATAATATTATTAATATTAAAAGTTAATTGTAATCAAAATTTTAATGTTTTTCTCTTTTTCACAAGATAGAGATTTTCATCCAGATTACTGAATATACACTTTTAGTACCTCTTTCTATTTTTATATGATTTATAGATCTTAAAAATCGGTTTTCCCAATTGAATTTAAATTTTTATATTACGTAAAATATCTTGCATAATATGTTTGAGAAAAACTTTTTTTGAATTTAATTTTCATCGTTTAGAGAGTGCCCATAAGTTGACAAAATTTGACACTTTCTATGAAGATCTAGTTGTGAGAAAAATGCAAAATAAGTTTTTTCGTAAATCATTCATAATAATCAATAACTTTAAAAAAAACACTAGACAATATTTCAACAAAATCATTAATATTAAAAACATTCTGAATTTTGAATTTATTATATATATTAACTTACCATTTTTGATATAAATAAATAAGAAAAACAAAATCATCTCGAAAACATGCAAGTCGATGAGCTGTTGGCATTGTAATAATAAACGCAAATAAATCATCAATAAATGTATTGAATGCCTAATTAATTCAAAATTTAAAAGTTAAAAACAAATTCTTTTTTTTTGCTTTTCATTTACTTTATACATAAATGCTCTCCATGGTAAATGAGCAACAGATTTAAGTTTATAATTCAAAAATAATTGAGGCATCATAAATAAAAATCCAAATGCATAAACTCCATTTACAAGTGAATTAATTATCCATGAATACCAACTAAAAAAAATTCTTTTGTTCTAAAATTTCTTTATACAATATTTTTACCTTTTATAATTATTATAAATAAGTGAATAAACAGCTAAGCCAATACAAAGTGGATATAATACATAAGATAAATATCGCATAGCCTAAAAGAAATTTTAATATATATTAATAATAATAATCTATTCGTCTAATTTTGCTTTTACCATTGAATCATGCATCATTGTATCAGCTTCTTCTTTTGATACTTCATCAAACTTAATAAATAAAAACAAGTTGAAATATTTTTTGTTTTATTATCTTACAGTAATTATTGGTTTATAACCATTAAAACGAATTTTTATTTTTAATGCTTTTTTTACTTTCCAAATCTAAAGAAAAATTAAGAGAAATAAAAAGATTGTTTTTTTTTCAAGTTTTACTTCAATTAATGAACCAATTCCAGATGGTATAAGCACTAATAAACTCGCATTTGAATCAAGTAAATAAAGAAAAATAATTACATTACTAATCGAACGCCATAAAACTAAAAATAAAATATAAAAAAATAAATATTTTTATTTTTATTCAATAAACCTGTTCGTAACGATAATCCAACCATTGTTTTTCGATGTCTCCAATAATTAATATCATTTTTAAAAGCCAAAAAATCAAATAAAGTCTTTCGAAAAAAAAAAGTTAATAAAATTCCTTTTAATTTTTTATTAAAGTATTATATTTACATGGAAAGCAGCAACAATAAATGTTAATGCTAATACTGGTAAATTATTATCAGCAAAAATACCTTTTATTTCATCAATTTCTTTATCAGAAAATCCATATACACGTGTCGATTCAAGTGCATGTTCAAAATTAATCCATAATCTCATACGACCAATTGATATAGGTGTATAGATTATTTTTAATTCAATATTATCATTTGATGTATTTACTGGCTATATAAAAAGATTTCGAAAGAAATTCTATGAAATTTTTAAATAATTTAAAAAGAGAATATATAGTTTACTTGATAATCTCGAAGACGAGTTGTTAATTCATCAGAATTAATTAAAGGACCATAAGTTTTTTGAGAATATAAACTAAATATAGACAGATATATATATATACATATATATTCCCTTGGAGAAAAATAGCTAAACATCATATTTCATCCCTATAAATTCATACTTTAAGAAAAATAATTATATATTCAGAGAGCCTGCGGAGTTCTCAACAAGTCTCTACTTTTCAACAGTTTGGATCACACTTGTTCACTAAAAATAAATTCAAGCACAGTAAAGACATCCTCATCGTCAGATTCCCCGGAAATGTATTTCTTTTGTTCCTCTAAATATAGAACAAGTTATTACAAAAGTAAATATATATTCTGAAAGCACATAAAATCCTCTACTACTCTATACTATTACCGGTTTTGACTTGCAATTATTTCATAACAAATATTTCGAGTATTGTTAATGGACATTCACCGTCAATATTCCGTATAATCAATGATCTACTTGCCAAATAAGAGATATGGATAATTAACAACCTATCAGATCTGAACTTAGTACTGTTGGTACTGTTTGGTGTTGAATAAACTACTCTGCACAAGGATATCGTTCGAATTCTCAACAAAATCGGATCTAAAAACGTGATGTGTGGGTACATTAACAATACTCGAAATATTTGTCATCAAACAGTTGCAAGCCAGGATTGGTAAAAGTACAAGATGATAGAGTATTTCATATGCTTTCAGATTATACATTTATTTTGTATTTACTTGTTCTATATTTAGAGGCACAAAAAAAATGCATTTTCGGAGAATCCGACGATGAGAGTACCTTTACTGTACTTGAACTTATTTTCAGTAAGCAAGTGTAATTTAAATCTTATATATATATAGAGTTGTAAAGAATTCCATCACATATCCGAATATATTATTATTTTGCTTCCAGTATTAATTTATAGTAATGAAATATGGAAAATATGGTATTCAGTTGGTTTTTTTCCAGAGGGATATATATGAAAATAATAAATAAATTTCTTTACGTTAATAAATGATGAAGTTCTTGTGGAATTGCATATCGATCAAATATAACATCTTGATTGATACCATGAAATGTAATTTGTTTTAAAATATGTGTTATAGGAATATTTGATGAATTATTAAGAAATTTTTTCTATAAAATAAAAAAATAAAAAGAAAATTTTTTTTCAAAAAAAAACACAAACTTGTTCTTGTTCATTAGTATTTGTTAGACTTAAAGGTAACTTTTCTTGTAGAAGATTCATAAAATTTTGTTGTGGAACAAGATATTTTGATATTAATCTAGTACGATAAATATATATTCGATCTTGAAATGGATCAATACCATGATAAACATATAAATGAATATGAATTGTTCTATTTTCTCGAAATTGTTTTACTAATGGAACATGAACTATTCTATTTAATATATAGAGAAAAAAAGATGATGATAATAATAAATGAAATTTTACTTTTCAAATGGTTGATTAATTGTAAAATTATCTAAATTTAATATTGATATACATTTTGAATCTGTCATTGAATAAGGCTGATTTGAACTCGTTGATAAACAACTAAATAACTATAAATTAAATTATATTATATTAATAAATGAATTAATATTTATTTAAGTATACTTTTAATTTTTTATTTATTGATGGTTTAAAATGTGGTGAAAGGCAATTATTACTTTGACATGTTGGTAAACGAAACATTGCATAGAATGTATTAGCTGTATAACTAAGATAAATAATGAATAAAACTATGGTAATATTTGTGATACTAAGAAGTTTTATTCCAGCCATCTAAAATATCGAAAATAAAGTCTTTTTCATTCTTATACATATATATATATTTATATATTAATCTGATAGAGTATATATAATCATTGATGAATAAATGAATAAATAAAATCTACAATATAAAAATTATAATTCATTATAATATCATTCTTAATTGATCTTTTCACTAAAAAACAAAACAAAATTCAATTCTCGGGTACAATAATATATTATCTCTGAAACAAGCAAAAGAAAAAGTTTTCTACACACAAAATATGCTTTATAAACAAATACGGTGAGACGACTATATAATAAACAAGACAGACAAAAAAAAAACTAATAAATGAATTTATAAAACAAAAAAGAAGAAAAGATAAACAACGTTAATATATAAGAGATCAGGTAAATTATCCGTCAAAACCAAATACATCAAAATCAGATTTGTCATCGTTAGATTTCGATGAATCTTTCAAATAGAAAAAAATAATAAAAATCAATTTAAATAAAAAATATTTTGTTAACTTAATTTACATACTTCTATCAATATTATAATTACTTTTATTAATCAAATCATCTTGTTCATCAAATTTTTTTATTATTTCAATTTGTTTTTTATTAGCAGATGATATAGATTTAATTGTTGGTATTTGTTCCATATCATCATCAACGCCTTCAATAATATCTTCAACATTCGATGCTAAATCTTCTTCTTCATCATAATTTTCATCCATTTTCTCCATCATATTTTCATTTTTAATAATTATTTTATTTTTATCATTATCTTCAAGTTCATCATCAGCATAATCATGAACATCATCTTCATCAATTTCATTTGGTTGATAAACTCTTTCATCATATAAATCATGTTTTATTTCATGTACAGCATATGTATGTCTATTTAATAAACGTGCTGATGTAAATTGTCTTTGACATATTGAACAACGAAAATCATCTTCATGTTGTTCTTGTTGTTCGTGTTGTTGTTGTTGTTCATCATCATCAATTCCTGTTGAGATACCTATATAACGATGTTGTAATGATGCAGCACGTCTTTGTGGACGACGATTAGGAGTTGTTGGAGAATTTGTTAGAATTGTTGTTGCAGGATTTCTATGTGTACGTGTAACATGTGCACGTAAATCAGCACGAGCAGCAAACATTAAACCACATTCACTACATTGAAATGGACGTGTACCACGATGTTTATTCATATGATCATCTAATTGTTGACTTGTATTTGCAGAAAATTCACAATGTGTACATGAATGAATTGTTTGACCTTTATGAGTTTTTCCATGCATACGTAATGTATACCTAAAGAATTTGTATGGGTTTTTTTTTATTTAAATTAAAAATAGAATAAAACATACTTATCAGGAAAATCTTCATCACATTTATTGCATGGTAATGGTTCAGATTGACGAGAATGTTGTTTACTAATATGATAACGAAGATCAGATTTTCGAGCCATTACTGATGGACAATATGAACAAGGAAATGATGGCTTTTCAGCTTGATGAGTTAACATATGAGCTTTTAAACTAAATAAAAATATTATTTGATTTTTTAAATATTAATCATTGGAGAATAGAAAAAAATCTTTTACTGGAAATATTCAAATCGATAAACAAGAAGGAAAATTTTTGTCTTGATTTATGTAATAGGATCGTGATATTGTTAACTTATCTAAAGATTTCTATAAGTAGAGTCAATCTTTATGACCATTTCGATAAACAGAAGATTTACTCTATATCATATCACAATGTTACAATGATTATAAATAAACTCGATACATCTCAAATTGACTAAAGACAAAATATTATTTGTAACTGTAATGCTTTCTCTAACATAATAACCAAAAGGATGAAACTAGAAACTTGTGAAACAAACTGTTTTATGACTTGAATCCCTGTTTATTCCGACCCAAGAAATTTTACAACAATCTTGCTTGTTCTGTGCGATACGCTAAATGTGATTTATCGAGACTCGAGCCTGTTGCACAAGTTCCTAGATGAAATTTCTCTGCGACTATTTGATAGATACTACATTTAAATAGTTAATTCGTCATGAACATTTGTAAATAAGATTTTACTCTCAAATCTTGTGAGATTAGTTGAAATCATATGTACTACCAATCGATATTCTTCATTCCAATTTCAATAATTATCTTAACTATGAATGAGTTTACCTATTGCTTTGCGTAAATCGAAAATTGCAAATATTACATTGATATGGTCTTTCTCCTAGAAAAAATTAATTCAATTATAAAATATCATTTTTTTCTTTTGTTCATACCTGTATGCACACGTAGATGTCTTTTAAGTTTAAATGTATCTGGACTACAATACGAACAATGTGGGCAAGCATAAGGTTTTTCCTACACATATTTATAAATAAAAATAAAATGAAAGAGAAAAAAAATGATCAACATACTCCAGTATGTGTACGAATATGACGTCGTAATTTACTTAATTCAACTGTTGCATAACCACATTCATCACATCGATGCGGTTTTTCAAGTGTATGTCTGAGAAAAATAATTTTATTTAATACAAAAAAACGAAACTTTTTTTGTTTGAAATTACTTATATCGAACATGTCGAATTAATTCTCCACTTGTTGTAAATGAAAATGCACAAAATTTGCACTAAGAAAAGATGATTTATTTTTAGAAGATTTTCTAAAGAAAATTTTACTTGAAATGGTTTAACACCAAGATGTGTATTAACATGATTTGTTAATTGAATGGTTGTTTTAAATGATCGATCACAATAGGCACCTAATAGAATAAAAGAAATGAAAAATTCTTTCTTGCTTTGTTATTTATATTTTTACATTTATGTGGTCGTTCAGTTGAATGTGATTTTAAATGTCTTTGAAGAAGATATTTTTTCGTTGTTGTATAATTACTAAAAATAATTTCTAATCAATAAATCATTTTATTTTGTTTAAGAAGATATCTTACCAATACGAACACATTAATTTTTCCATAGATTTTCCACTATCACTGACACTAGTTTTTGGTACAGTACTATTTCTTTGTGGTGTTGTTTTTGTCCATTTTCTTGATGTTTCACTTTTAATTAAAAACAATGAGATTTTTTATCAAAGGAACTATATTTTTTTTCTTGTCTTTACCCAAAATCATAAACTGAATCCATTGTTCTATTAGCTTGAAATTTTTTTGTAACGTCTCGTTCATTTACACTTGTATTATCATCATCATCTTCTTCTTCTTCTTCTTCATTAGCAATTTGTTCGTTTCTTATATCCCAATCTTCATCATCATTTGTTCGATTTCGACGAGAATTTGGTGGTCGACCTCGTGGTTTTTTTCCTTCAGTTTTTATTTGTACGGAAGCCGATTTATCTAAATCTTCATCATCATCTGATCCAGCGGAATCAACAAATTTAACAGCTTTTGTTGATCGAGTTGATGTTCGAGTTGCCATTATCTTGAAGAAAATATTTTGTGTACGAATAAAATCAATCAATCAATATTGTTCTTTGTTTATCTTATACTGGTAGCAAAATACATGAATCAAATTTATTCATCCTAGATGGCGCTAGCTATTAAAGATTAAGAAAGATTTATTTAATATTTCAAGGAAATAAATACTTCGTTTAAATTTATTGTTGAATTAATTCAAACATCTACAGAGAGAAATAATTCTCATAATAATCTGTTGATTTTCTACATTTTCTTGTACATATAGCATAGGCTCACGACTGCGTGTATGTTGCCAGACTACGAGCATTTTTGGCAACTATTCGATGTGTCGATGGCTATCAAGAACATCTGCTTTTAAATGGATACTGATACTAATGATGATAGTAGCCTTTGTTTTATAATAAGGAACATATTCCATATGACTACTACCCTATTTTCTAAACACAATACGTATGTATGGTTCTCATATCATCTCGAGTTAACTCAAAATTAATTGAATTTTATTGGATGAATGAAAATATATTAATTTGTTTCACAAGAGAATGTCGCCAGATACGTCCTGAAAATTTTATTGGAAATGATGTCGGCTTGTTGAGCCAGGCATACCTATCTCAGGTGTGAGACAAGTAAATACTTAGACTGCATCAGTGTACCATTTCATGGATGGAAAATACTTTTACATTATAGTCTTTGTTGTTTGTTTTCACACGAATGATTGAAAACAGTGGCGTAGCCAGCCTTGGGCAATTGCCCAATGTTAAAATATTTTGATATAGTGCATTCGAAGACTTAATTGACGTTATATCAATAAATCTTCTTCTATAGTAATTTAATCAAATGATGGCGAAAGATGAATGGGCGATTTTTTCTGATGAAGAAATGGTCATAATTAATGATAATAGCAACTTGATAGTATTTTTTTTGTCAAAACACTTGCTTAGTTGCTTAAAGTTCACTAATAAAAGACAAGTGTATATTTATCCACTTTTCTGAGCATATAGAATCGTATCGGATGAAATCAACTGTAGTAATTTAGTTAAAAACTTCGATAACCGTAGTAATGGCAAGACTTTTGCAATCTAATAAATACAGAACTTATTCAAAATGTAAATGAAAGTGTTCTAAAAGTACAAGTCACGGATTAAAAGTAACTGCAATGATATTGTAGTCTTTAATTCAAATGATACGGAGATTATTGAAAATTACAGCCACATAGAAAACATCTGTATGCTTGAAAAAGATTCACTAAAGATAAAATAGAGGCGTTCATCAAAACTTGATTCTTTTTTTAAGAACATTCGAATGATCATCCTTTAAAGCCCTCAAATCCGAAATTTTGTATCGTTTGGATGTTGTATACCAAAGTTAGTTTCAATCGGCTTTTTGGCGCTGTTTACTAGTGACGAAGTCAAGAGATGACTAGATAGGGGTTCGAGCTTCTACTAAGAAAAATTATTGAGATTAATTGTTCTTCTCACTAGCTTAATAAATCAAACAGAATGTAAATAAGAATGGTTATTCGTAATTATTTGCTAGAATGTAGACTAAATTGACGTTTGTGAAGAAATAGTGCATTGCATTTCTTCAATTCATTTCGTTCTTTAATATTCATTCACATTTTGATCGAATAATGGTTGTAGAAACTATTTATCATTCGTTATGCTTGAATTTCTACCATCTTTATGAATAATAGAATTTATACTTTCGAAGAAAAGTCGTTCCTCTCTTTCTTCTGTTTTGTCATACTCTACATGAAATTTATTATCGAGTTGAGAAATAAAACTCGCATGTTCTATATCTACTCGGTAATAAAATCGATGCAACGTACGATAGCATAGAAGTAAAGAGAAGAGAAAGAGTTTTGTTCAGTGATGTAGCTGCTTTAATGAAAATATGCAAGCAAAACTTCGTGGAAGTGAAGCTTATCAATAAATTCACAAGAGACTGTGTAAGAGTCCATCATTTGAAAAAACGGGAAAGATGCATCGAGTCGTGTCTCGCAAATTTTCAAATATGCTTTTCAAAGAGTCTTGATTTGAAAGTTATATCTAAAAACGTATCTTTTTCGAATAAATCGGAAAAAATTCAAAAACCGTCAGAACTCCAATTAAAAGATATTCGTGCCTCTTTACGCAGTAATTTTCGGCTGTAGTAACGATTGGGACTGAGAATCTTAAGAGCTTTTGTTAGCTTCGACAGTAGTAAGTTTGGCTCTTAGTTTGAGAGGCACAAGTCTCTCTCCAGTAAATATTCGTTTTTGTGGTAATGATAAACTTTAAAAAATAATGGTCTAATTTTTTTGTAATAGTCCATTGTTGCTCAATCCTCAGAACAGTTTAGTTGGGAAACGGCCCAATGATGAAAAATTCCTGACTACGCCATTGATTCGGTATATTGAATAATTTTCGTAAAGTAATATTATATTAAACAAGATATTAAATTGAACTCTCATATTGAAGAAAATAAGAAATTAGAAGATTTAACCACTGAAATAAGTGATCTGAATAACTTCTTACCAACTTCCTCCCTAGAATAGAAGTTTATTAGGTTTCTAATGTATATTGAAGATCATAAGTTTTGATATGGATTTCTATTGTAGTCGATTTTTTTTTCTATGTTAGATACTAATTAGCTTATACAAATAAAGGGACGAAAAAATTTCCGAATCAAAATTTTCAAGTTATATAACATTTTTTAAATTAACATCATAGATTCCTAGCTATTAACAACTAATTATTTACTTTTCGCTTCGCTATTGTCAAACCAGTAATGTAATGTGTTGTTTACATGATGTATTACATTTGAATAGCCACTTATACTCTAGATATTCTAGATCTTTCACTCTATAAGAAAAGCTGATTTACAGAGTAGATGCTCATACTGATTATTGTTTAGTTTCGAATAAATTTATAATCAATTTGTATTAGAATATTTCAATCTAGTTGTTTTTATTCCATATATAGCTGATTTTTTATTAGAAAGCCACAATTTCAATTAAAAGTAACATCAGATTCAGAATCA
>JAJEKB010021061.1:0-14190 GCA_022393335.1 Macrotrachela quadricornifera
ATATAAATAGATAATAATGAATAATGTAAGACGAACAAACGTTGTTGGGAACAAACATAACGAACAGAATAAAAAAAAAAAAAAAAAAAGAAGGAAGAAAAAAACAAATGTCGCATGAAGAATAACAGAACAAACTAGAAAAAAAAAGAGAAATCATTACAACAATATGATTCATTCATAGTCTCTAAAGAAAAGCCTTTTTTTGTACTATCTTCTTTAATTCTTATAAAGATTACTAACAGAGTATACTTATGTTATCCTACATTTCTTGTATATATATATATATATATATGATAAAACAATTAATAGAAAGAATTCTATATATATGTAGGGTTATTAGTACGTTACGTTCATTTGTTTTTTTTTTTTGTTCGTTTCTGTTCATAATAATATAGGTCACTGATTATTCTATCATTCGAGAATGTTCTATTATAAATTTAAATTTAGGCCAAGGAAAAATGAAATTTATTTAAATAGAAATCTAAAATAAAATATTTCATTTATTAACTAAATATAATTATATATTTATTTCTTTTACTCATTTTAAAAGAAAATCTAATTCTTTATTTTGTTGAAATGAAATGTAATTTACTAAAATAAAATATAATCGATTATTTGAATTTATGAGAAAAATAATCGATAATTAATTATTAATAAATTTAATATATAAAAAAGTAAATAATGGAATGAAAATGAAATCTTTAATTTAAAATAAAATATTCTTTTTAATCCAAAAAAAGAAGAATTCTTTTATGTTAAATAAATTTATATGAAATCGTTTTGAGACAATGATATTATTTTAAAATAATATCATGTATAAAAAAAAACGAAATCCTTTGTTGATGACAAATATACGGAATGAATCCATTCTCAAAGAAATAAAAAAAAAAAAAACATATTGAAGAATAAAAACAAGACAAAAGAAAGAAACCTAATGATTTTATCTTATCGATTAAAGAAGAAAAAAAAAATGTTGACAATAAACGAAATACTATTTAACATAAAAATCCTTTTCTTTTTTTTTTTTGGAAAATTGTCTCTTGAATAATAAAAAATTCGTTTTTTTTTTTATATAAATGTTTTAATTCAAAGATGGTTTAGCATCATCATCCCATTTTAATTCAATTGTTGCCCATTTTGTTCTTAATACACCTGTTATTGGTAAATAAGTTCCTAAAAGAAAATAAAAATATTTAAAATGCAAGAAAAATAAGGTTCAAAAAAAAAAATACCTGGTTGTACTGGTGCAACAGCTGAAATAGGTGTTTCATTTCCATATCCATAATCTGTTATAACAGCTTGAGCAGATGCATAACGAACTTTTTTATCTTTATTCGATCTTGGAAGACCATTATAATGATAAACAACAAATGGTTTTCCATTTAATGGTCCAAATTGATCATTATTAGAATTTTTATTTTTATCTTGAGGAAATAATTCTTGTAAAAATGATGATTCAGTTATTATTTGTAAATTATCAGGATCCATTCGTTGTTTTAATTGATTTAATGATGGTAAAGATGTTGTTAATATTGATGATTGAATTATTTCATTTATAACTTGTTCAAGAAGAGAATTTGATATAAAACCATTTTTTTCAGTATCATATTTATGAAATACTAAAATATTTTAATTTATATTTATGTATAAAGTATTAAAGTCAGCAACACCTCTGCTCCTTGAAAGAATAACACAAAAGATAGATTAGAAGATCCAACATCTTCTATTTTGCGTTACATTCATCATTCTATAATTTGTTTTTCTCAAACGAAAAGAAGATAACAAAATATCCAAATATTGATTTATATTTAAGTTTCTATTCGAAAAATAATGCGTGAAAACGATTGATTTTTTTCTACAATATAAAATTAATGTAATACTCATCTAGTTTAAATAAATCAAATATCAAAGTTTAAGCATCAAGACTTTAGTTACAAAAACTGAGCTCGAAATTTCGAGTTTAGGAATATCTAATGTTTCCCACAATTTTCGTTTGCAAATTAACAATTCGTGGTTTATGAGGATTTTGAAGATGAATTTTGAGCTACGCTGAATCATCTGATTATGGTTATAAGAATCAAAGTGATAGTATAGAGCTGAAATTTCCTAAACAAAAGAAATAGGTCAACTAGAAATATTTTACTTTTTAATGCTTTTTTAGTTGGTGTTTCATTATCTGATTCAACTAGTGCATGTTCTCTTGAAAAAATAACAGTTAAATGTGTTTCAGATCCAATAATCCAAATCGGACTTTTAGGATTTTTTAAATACCATCCAACTTCCATTAAATGATACATTTCAAGTGCTGATAAAAATCCAATTGAAGCTTGTTGACGTATTCCATATAATTTTAAACCTGAAATATCTTTATCTCCATCAAAACAATGTGGTGTAGCAAAACCAGTTATTAATAAATTAGTTAAACATTGTGATCCATGTCCATGTGCAATATCAATTAATGGTAATGATGTTTCATCATCAATTTCTTTTTTTAATAAATCAATTGTTTTTGTCATTAAACATGAATAAAGAAAAAGTAAAACACCATAAGAATTTTTCCACATATTAAGACGTGAAAATATTTGTTGTTTTAAATCAATATTTGATTGAATTAATGAAAATTCAATATATTTATGAAATTCTTCATGTTTTAATAATTTTTTTTGTTTATCAAGATTAAAATTAGCTAAATATATTTTTTTATTAGATGATGATAATAAATGTAATATTGAAACAAGTGCATTTAAAAAATGTAAATCAATTTCATCTGATGATGCTTGACGCCAATCATATTTACAACGTGTACAAAATATTAATTCATTTAATAAATGTGCTTGAACTGTTGTTAAAACTGAACATGGTCCACCTTCATGTTGTATTAATGCTGATGCTTCATCATTTGAAAATTGAAATGATTGTGACCAACGTTCAAATATTGATATTTCAATATTATTTCCCCAAACAATATTTATTAATTCTGATGGTAATTTAATCATTTCATTTGATGATGAATTTGTATTTGTTACCATTTTTAAATAGATTTAATTTAAAAACAATAAGTTTTCTTTGCATTTTATTATTCATTTTCTTTCTTTCTTTCCCATTGTTACCTTTTTTTTTAAAGGTTTATTTTATACCAATCAAAATTTGAATTTTATATTTATTATAAAAAAAAATTAAAAAAAATTTAGTTTTTTTTTTTATATCAAAATTTTTTAAATTATGAAGAAAATAATATATTTTTCATAGATGTCGCTTTATTACAGAATAATTTAATAATCATAAAGAACATTGAATAATAATTAACTGTCGAATTTATTCAGATTTATTGTTTTAACTTTGTATTTGCATCTAGATTAAACAAGCGCAGTCATAAATGATCTTGAAAATGTGAGTTTTTGAAAAACATTTTTTTTATATCTACAGATAAATATCAATTTGTCAAATGAATGAACTTCGAAAGTTTCACAATAGCCTGAAAAACAAGTGCTAAAAAGGCACGAAATAGACCCTCGAATTGCTATTGATGAATGAGAACAATTGTGAATATATTATTTGTAATCCTTATCATATGACAAATTAAAATAATTTTTATTTTTATTATCTAATGAAAAATAAATGTTCTTTTATAAATATGTATGCTAAAAATAGGCTTCGCTCTTGCCTATTCAATATCATTGTAAAAAAGAAAAAAAAATTAAAGTTTCCAAATCATTCAATTCTCTTCTTTATTCATGGTAGTCTAATGTAACCAAACTACTTTACAGAACGTTCAATCGACCAACCCGTACTATTAGCATATTTGGAATACTAATACAATATTTATACGATTATTTTAACAGTGACTCTCCTGAGACTAGTACGAGGAGTAAATGGTTAATTATTATTTAATGAATACACAAAAAATTCTAATAATAAGAAATCTTCATTGAGATGCAGCAGTTGAAATTAGTATTTACAACTATTACTATTAAATATTCCAGTAACTTGTTATTATTTTGAGAATAATGATCATGAATATTTTTCAAAGATTATCGCAGTAATTTTATTTACCATTGATAACTACAATGATCAAACAACGAAATATACGTGATACAAGACTTTTCAGTATCTTTAATAAAACTTTTTAAATCTAAAATAAATATTCATTTTGTCATATACTTAAATATTTCGCAATGAATATCTCAAAGATCGAACGGTGACATTATTTTTTCGTGGATATGACTATCGGATTGTAATCATAGAGAAATTTGTTACTTTTATCTCAAGAACCTCTTCTGTTGTAATAAGAAAGAAAAACCAAGGCTATTAGAAGTTTTGCAGTAAAAATGCGCTTTTAGTGTATAAACGTCCATGTATTCGCGTCTGAAAAACTTACATACTGATAAATCGGAGAGATAAAATAGAACCCATTGATATAGACGCTTATATGCCTAACAATATAATACTTTTCGTCGAGAATGGAAAGTTTTGTCTGCAGTATCTGACCCAAGAAAAAAATATTTGAAGTATGTACGAAACGAAATAGATACAATAATCCGAAAGATGTCACTCAAATCCAACTAAGGATTTGTTAGTTTAATCTAATAATCTTTATGTTAAAAATAGTCTTGCCGTTTGAATATTATTGAGAATAAATTATAGATAATAATCTCAAAATATGATTATAGTTTTATTGATTTATTTGAATGATATTACATATTTCGTAATTGAATAAATTAGACGAACTTATTCTGTTTTTTTTTATTTTTCTCTTTTCAATTTTATTTGAATAGTTTATGAAATAGATTAAACAAAAATTAATATAATGAATAAATTATTTCGATAAGAATATATAATATTAATTTTCATTGAATAAAATCAGCATTTATTAAAGATATGTCAAGGTATATCTTATCATTAATAGAGATTTTTTTCACTGAAAAAATGTGAATTTTTATTTTAAAAAAAGAAGAGAAAACATCACAGAAAGAAAGAAAGAAAGAAAGAACAACTAAATTAACTTGATAAACGTTTATTGTATACTGATATAGATGGACTACCATTATTTATCACTTTTAATAATTTTATACTTGAACTATCTGTTTGAGTATTTCTTCGATGTTGTTGATTTGTATATGCCGGTATTGATCCAATTGAATTTCGATGTTCAACTGTTAAATATGGTAAAAATGCATTAAAATTATGTAAACCTAACATTTGTATTGCTCCTGAACGATAATGATGAACACCTAATATATATAAGAAAAAATTAATACTTAATGCAACAACATTTAATAATTCAGTTAAACGTCTTAATATACGAATTCTTATAAATAAAGAAATATTACATCGAAGATCTGTATGTGGCATAATTAATGATAATGTAACAACAATTGCATGAGGAAAATATAATATTAAAAACATTATTGATACTAATGTTAATGTAAGTGTTAATTTTGATCGAATATGTTCATTTTGTTGTCCAACTATTTTTCGAGGTGTATGAACAAGTTTTAATATTGCTAGAAAAATAAATCTATGAAAAATTTTGTTATTAAATTCAAAACTAACCTGTATTACTAGCAATTAATATAATAGCCGGTATAAGTGTATAACAACATAAATGAAAAACATATACTTTCCATTTAACTATAAATGAACGTGTAAAATCATTCATATTGGATGATATTCGACATTGACCAATACAATGATTTGTTTGAGTTTCATTTAAATATAAATTTCCAATAAAAGCAGCACTATATTGATATCCAGGTTTTTTACATACCCATTTTTGATATAATGAATATGGGATATTTATAATAAGTGATAAAATAATTAATATAAATATAATTTTTTTTGCACAATGAATATTACATATTCGACGAGAAAAATTCGGCCATTGTTTTGAAAATGGATCACAAACAAGTATTAAACGATCAAATGTTAAACCAACAATAGTCCAACAAGCAAGTAATATTATAACATGATTTGTATATTCATAAAATTTACATATTAATGATGAACGAAAATTTAATACATTTATTGAAAATAAATAAACAAATAAATCATTTAATGATTGACTACATTCAAATATTAATGAAATAAAATCAAATATAGCTAATGCTCGAAGATATTCAACAAATGAATGTTGAGGTAATGAACAACGATGTACAACTAAAAAACATATTGCATTACCAATTAAACCAATTGTACCAAAACATAATGTACCTATTCAATATTTTATTTTTTATTATTTAAATGAAAAAGATAAAACTAACATTTTTATTAACTGTCAAGATTGATTTTAAATATAAGAAGAAAAAAAAAAATTCTTTTTAAGCTTATAAGTAATATCTAGGACATATATTTTCCTCTTAGTTTGATGTTTACAATGTCTTTTATAAAGCCTGAAGGCATTACAAAATGAAATAATGATGTCAATTATCCGAAAAGACTTTTTTTGATAATTTTATTAAACGAAAAATGAATAAAGTCAGATCAGTTCTTTTTTTTTTTCTGTATAAACTATTGTAAATAATTTCGATGTTTATTATAGTAAGAAAAATATATTTTCATTTGTTTATAATTAATAAGAAAAAAAATAAAGTGTCTATTTATTAATAAATCAATGAAGCGATTGTCATTTTAGTGACATATTGTTCTTTATAAAAACATAAATAATAAGATGCGAATTTGTCAAGCATATTTTATCATGAAAAAAAAGGGACTATCCGACATGTAAGAAAAAAAAAAAACAAATATTCTTACCAATAACATTAGTCCACCACCACCATGAACCAGCATCATCATAAAGAGCATGATTTAACAATGTAACAGAATAATTTTTTTGAAATTCTGCTGTACAATTCATCATCTTTTGTTTTTGAAATATAATTTCTAAGAAAAATTCTTCTTTTTTTTTTCCTTTTAAAAATAATAATTTTTTCTAGTTGAGTGAATTAAATATTACCTAGAAAAAAAATGTGAATGTGTGAATAGTTAGATAGAGACAATTTTGTATATGTTGATGTTTGTTAAAGAAAAACGAGTATATGACGAGTGTGCCATTTCCTTTTTTTTTTTCTCTCGTTCTAACAGAGAAGAAATAAAAACGACTGTCACAACAATAAGAAGCTATTTTTCTTTCATCCCTTAGCTTTCGCTCTCATCTCTCTTATAGTCGTTCTTTCTAACCCACTTCGTCTCATAAAGTTCATACATTCCCACTCTTTTATTAACTGTAAATGAAAAACTATGATAATACGATTGTTTATTTTTTGTTCTAACATATATAATCATCATTATTCCATGTTTTGATGATGGATAAGACATTATGATATGTTTTCTTTTCGCATTTCTCTATCTCTTAATTAATTTTAATGACTCAAAAATGATCATATTTATAAAACTCCCTGTCAAATAAGAAACCCTAATGACTATAGAAGATAATATATATGTTAAGTAAAGAATGCATTCTAGTACAAACTATCAGAAGAGAAAAAAAAAATGTATGCCATTTCCTGTTACAGCTGCATTCTCTAAAAGAAGAATTTAACGTTGATGTCAAGAGATAAAATATAGAAAAACATGTCAGTTATATTCGCACCGGTTCTGATAACTTTTTTTGCTTTATGACAAATAACAATAGTATGTCTATCGTTTCTTTCATCTTTCTCTATTGTTAACGACATTTCCTGTCTCTCTCTCTCTCTCTTTCGATACATACATATGTGTCGAAAAACTACAACAACTAAGACTAATAATAAAATCGTTTATATGTAAATACGAAGAAGAAAAAAAAAAGGGAAAAGGGCGCAAAAGAGCAAAGTTAACTTCTTGTCTATTTATTGAATAAGGAGAAACTAGAAAAAGAAAATGATTATTTTCTTTTTTTTTTTTTTCTTACTTGAAATCGACAAAGATCTAATTACATTTCATTGTTCTTTATTTTACAATTTGATAAATGAAAGCGAGCATATGTGAAAAAAAAAAAAGAAAAGAAAACCTTTCAAAAATACTACAGGTGTACGACATTCTCATTATCTTCTTTCTTTTTTTTTTTTTTTAAAGACTAAAATATATAACGAAGTTCGTCACGTATTAATCTGATTAATTATTATAATGAAATAGATCAAAAATATACTTAATATTTAAGATAAATAAATATCAAGAGAATTTATATATAAAAAACAAGACATATTATCATGTAAAAGCAATGATCTTCTGTTTTTTTTTTTATAAGGATTATCTATAATTATATATTAAAAAAAATGCTTTCTTCTCGTTTCTTTTTTTTCCTGTGTTTTGTATATTTAGACAATGATATTCCCTTGAGTAGTTATACAAAATGAAGCAATAAACATGTGTCGAACATCATACAAAAATAAAAAGCAACTATCAATCGTTAGAAACAAAACAAAAATCACGAAGAAAACATCAATCAATGATTTATGATTTTATCTCGTTTTATATTAGATTGACACTTATTCTCAATAGCATATATATATATATATATATATGTGTATATCACTAAATTCAAATAAATTATTTTTAGTAAACTAGACCCTAGAAATTTTCTAACGAATATCATTTGTATTTTCTTACCGGGAGTACATTTTATTATTTTAATGGCATGAAAAACAAATATATAAATAACTTTAAAAGATTTCAATTATTAATAAAAAATTTTCTTTCATGTAGGAAGTTCTAGAATAGTATGCGTAGGTTTAAAAAGAAAATATTTCTTTTTCTTTTTGTTTTATTAAGTTTATTAATTTTATTTATAGTATTACACAACATCAAGAAAATCTTCATTAAAAATCCTATGACAAAGTGTTAGTCCACTTAGTAGTTTTTTTTTTCTTTAATATAAAGAAGTTTTTTTTCAACTATTTCCTTTAGTAAATAAGTAAATTAATTGTAGATGACATGTCTTTTTTTTTCTTTGTATATATTAATAAAATCGAAATAAATCAATTGAAAATTGATTCATTATCAATTATTTTTCACGATATTGATTGAGAGCCAAAGAAACATTTGTTGTCTGTGTTGTGTGTGTTTTTATTCTTTATAAATATATCTAAATGACGTATTTTATCAAATTCATTCGTTATAAAATGTCTTTTATAAAACACTAATTGAATGAAGTTTTTTTTCTTCTTTAATTTGAAATTGAATACTTTGTTTCTTAGATAAATTATCTATTATTCAACATGTTTTGTTTTTTTTATCATGCTAAAACGAATATATATTTTTGTACTTGATAACCATAAAAAATAAAAATATAATATCCATTGTTCTAATAATAAATAGAAAGAAAAACAAATCTTTATAAATAAATGCTTTTATGAATACTTGAACAAAGAGAATATTATATCTCATTAAAACAACCTTAATGTTCCTGTTTTTGAATTGTTATTTTTAGATAAAAAAACAAAAAGGATAAACTAAATGAATCAGGGCTATCTAAAACAATTGATAATATTAAATAAAAACATGTAAAATTTATTTATTTTTTAAAAAAAAAATACATTTTATAGAATTACTTTATAAAAAAAAACTACATAATGTCAAGTCTGGCATGTATGGCAGATGTGACATTATATTGACGTCTTCTGTTAAATAATTAATATTATTGTATGAGTATAAAGTCAACAATGATCATCAAGCTATTTTTCTATTCGTTATACTTCTGTTTGCTTTCATATTTTATTAACAATATTTTTCAAACAATTTTTGACGTAATTGTTATAATCTATAGTTTATACTTTAAGGTTATTTAGTTTAAAAAAAATATATAAAACTTTAGTAAATCATCTTCATTAATCTAGTTAGTATAAATTGACTTGGAATATGTTTTAGATTTATCATAATCTATCAGGAAATATTGTCTAATTTTCATTATAAATTCTATTTATATTCATTCGTACATTGATGAATAAACTAATATGATATGAGTTCTTTTTTTTTTTTTATATTATAAAAGGAAATTATTTTCTATAATATCATTATATGACTTATCGTTAATAATCAATCATATCAGTTTTAAAATTTACGTTTTTGAATAATTAAATCGATATTCATCTTTTCTTATTTTACACATAGAGCATAATTAATCCATTTCTTTTTTTTTATTAAATGAAAAATTTGAGAAGAACAAACAATAATAACAAGAAATTAAATATATAAATCTTAATCTGTTTGTGGTGTAATATAAGCTCGAAGAATTGTTATATCATCAACAGGTCGTTCATTATCACTTGTTTGTATCATAGAAATTTTTTGTAATATATTTATACCTGAATGAATACGTCCAAATATTGTATGTAATTTATCTAATGATTGTGCTGGTGCTAATGTAAAAAAAAATTGTGAACCATTTGTATTTGGTCCAGCATTTGCCATTGATATTATACCTGCACCTAAAATATATTTATTCTATAAAGATTTTGTTTATTACAAATAGAATTATATTCATATAAAAAGAGCTTTTCTTTTTCGACGTGACTAATTATCAATCATTTGTTATTATGGAAAATATTTAATATTAATATACATATTTAATTAAATCTTGAAATATTTTATATTAAAGAATTTATTTTACTTATATTAATTCATTAGAATGTAAAAAAGTTATCTAATAAAGATTTGTTTTTAGTGTCAGATAATAATTAGAAAAGTATATTGTATCATATATACAAAGAGTACCGGACAGAACTACGATTGTCAATCAAGAAGAAGATCATAAATTACCATAGATGAGTGTTATATGCTATTATGATAATAATATATAAAAATTCTGTCTCTCAGACTTATTTTTGACTATATTTGATCCAGGTTTTGTTTTTCTAGAGGGAGAAAACAAAATTGATCTTTAATAAAGCGTCATTTTTTGTTATTTATGCTAGATAAAACATTACTATGTAAGGTTTTACAGATTGATTCTATTTTTTTCTCTTAGAATTATTTATAAAAAATAAATATTAAGAAAAATATTTTCCAATTGGAAATAAAAAAAAAACCACCTTGTTCTATCATTTAATACACAATTTATCAAATATATATTTTTCTAGTGTTTTTTTTTTATCGGTCACATGTTAGGTGATCATTTATAGATATTAATAGTGATATGACAATGCCAGAAAGAGGCTTATAATGTCAAATTTAAAAATCATGAAGTTCATAAGGTTGCTTTAACTTTTAGAACGATGTCCATGCCCTTCATGATCTTTAAATTTGACATTATAAGCCTTATTTTGCATTATCATATCACTACTAATATCTATAAATGATCACCTAACATGTGATCGATAAAAAAAACACACACAAGAAATTGAGATATTAAAAGAAAAATATATATGGGATAAATAGAGGAATTCTACCAATTTACTTTCCTAACGACCTTTTAGAACATATTATATATAAGAATATATTTACATAACAAAACATGCAAGTTGTTTTTGAGGACAACTGTATATGTCATAATAATAGTATATACAGAATTATTTTGAATAGACATAAAACTTCTTCCGACGGTTTTTGAGTCATTGAACTTGTCATTCTCACTTATTCTGCTAAAAAAAGGATAAGAATATAAGAAAAGAATATTATGATGTCGTGCATGTTGAGATGTTCTCAAACAACAAAAAATAATTAAAATGTATTGACAAGGTATAAAGAGAGAAGACAAACAATTCATTTGAATGTACCTAAACCGAGATAGAGGATGGAATGACCTTAATTCATAGATATGTAGAAAAAAAAAAAAACGTAAATTAATTAATAAAATAGTTTACCAGTATGTTTTAATAAGGGTGTAATTTCATCATTAAAATATTTTCCATAAATAGAAGCTCCACCACGTCCTGTTCCTGTTGGATCTCCACCTTGTACAATAAAATCTTTAACAACTCGATGAAATTTAGTTGAATTATAATATCCACGTCGTGATAATTCAGCAAAATTTCGACATGTATTTGGTGCATGATCCCAATAAAGTTCAACAATTATTCTTCCCATACTAAAATAAATTATTTTATTATTTAAATTGAAAAATAAAAACTTGACTAACATACGAAGTATCTAATGTAACAAGTGGTGGTCTCCAATTATCTGGTGGAATAGATGATAATGATGGATCATTATTATTAACTAGATGCATTTGTTTTGTTTTATTTCAATCTAGAAAATATTCAAGCGATTTAATATTTGTCTTGGGGTTTGTTTTTTTTTTTTTTAAATATTTATTTTTTGATACAGATATAAACTGTTCAAATAAAACAAAACTAATCTGACAAAAGACTAGATTAATGGATATTGTTGTTGTTGTTTTTGTTGATAAAGAGCTGATGCTCGTTTTCGTTTTGCTTTACTTGATGCTGATGGTTTTATTCCTTGTGCTGATGCTGTTGAAGAATTTGATCGATGACATTTAGGACAAAACCATGATATCGATTCAGGTGGTTCTTCAACAATACCAACACATTCCCTAATAAAATTATTTTATTTTATTTTATTTATTTATTAATTTTGAAAAAAAAAAAAATAATTATTTAACTAACCAATGATACCAATCATCACATAAATCACATGCAATCATTGCTTCTTGACCATTATCAGGTCTATTACAAGATGGACATATCCAAATCTTTTCTTGAGAATCATGATGAATCTAAATAATATTAAAAAAATTTTATATTTTGTTTTTTTTTTCATATTTTAATCACTTGACTTTTTCATTTTATACGAAGTATGTGCAAAAAAAAAATGAAGGAAATTTTCAACGTTTTTCTCCCTATCGTCTTGTATTTAAATACGACCGAAAGATAGTGCTAGATCAGTTAGCAAAATGGGTGGTTCTCTGGATGAGAATTTTGATAGAATGCACCTTGAATCTCTACTATTTGAGACGTCAACTGAGAAGCTAAAACCTGGTCTAAGATAACAATCAGCGAGTCATTCGAACCGCAAACTCGAAGAAAAAGAAGGATCTACGCGCAATGTTGATAGACAGTGTACTGTCTGCTTTGGAAAGGGACGAGTCCAATAGTTACAAGAATCTATTGTCGAATATGAAAAATTGAAAACATACACGTCTTTCTTCAATAACGGCAACTCCAACAATATTATTTGGTCGTTTATTATTATTTGTTTTTTTTTTTATTAATTGTAGTTGGTTTTTTTTTAATAGGTGTTGAAATGATTTGTTGTGGTAAAGTTGTTTGTATATTATTTAAAATAGTTATTTTATTTGGTGATGTACGTTCACCAAGTGGAAGATCATCAATTGAAACAGTATTATCATCTTGAAAAGATATATTTGGTGTTGAAATAATTGAATTTAGTAATTTTGTTTCATTTATTTGTGGTACACGTGTAACTTTGCCAGATTTTCGACGATTTGGTGTTCGATTTATTGTTGAAATTATTGGTGGACGTGGTATTGTAAGTGGAGCTATTGGTTGAGAATTTGAAGTTATAGTTGGTGATGGTATTATAATTGTATTAGGTTTTGTTCTTAACAAAAAAAAAAGATTTAAAAAAAACTAGATTTTAAATAAATTTACTCCGAATTAGGACGATGTTCATTATCATTATGATTATTATTATTATTTGTAGAAGAAATTGATATATCATCTGATATTTTTGATTGAAGATTATTTATTGGAATAGATGGTTTTCCTAATTTAATTTTAAGACGAATAGCTCCACCAATTGGTTGAGATGTCGTTGACTTAAGAAAAGAATAGATTTTTAATTTTCATAAAAAAAAAAGGAAAATATAATTTTTTTTTTTTTTCATTTTTACAGAAGAATTTATTGGTGATTTATTTGTTGTTAATGGAATTGGTTCAATATCCATTTGATTATTTTCTTGTTCTTTTTTAAATTTTTTTTCTTCTTTTTGTTCTCGATCATCATGATGTTTTTTCTTTTTTTTCTTTTTTTTTTCTTCTTCATTTGTTAAATTCTAAATATTTTATATTAAAATACAAAAAAAAAAACTAAAATCTAGATTTTTCATTACTTTTGATAATAATGATTGATCAACATGATTAGTTGAATCAATTATTTCTGTTGTTTGTTTATTATCAATAATAGATGAATTTACATTTGTTGAAGGTTCAATAGAAGGTATTCGAATATCATTTGAAAGATTAATTGGTGGACTTATCATAGGAATACTTTCATTTATTCCTGAATTTTTTT
>JAJEKB010021062.1:0-35309 GCA_022393335.1 Macrotrachela quadricornifera
AGAGACTGAGCTCAAAAGCGATTAACCAGTTGAGAAGATTCCCTCGTAAGAACATGTTTTTTTGTCCTTTGACCCCGACGACAAGCAAACAGGCAAACTATTTTTTTCATATAACCCTCTCTGCAGTCGAGGGAATATGATGTTTTTTTTGACCTTTGAACCCATTCTATATGATGTTTTTTTTGACCCTGACACAAACCCACAAACGAACAAACTATTTTTTTTCATATGACCCTGCCTACAGTCGAGGGAAAAAAATCTCGTTTTCGCAACGTTTAAATGTGCTAGTTCGGAGGTTTGGTCATTTTGAAAACAAAAAAGTGCAACTGCGAAATACGTGGTTCATTACAGATTGTAAAACTTTTCATGCTGCATTTTGTGATATATTTTATTTTTTTAATATAACATATTAAGTGACATTAAAATGAAATGTAAAAGTATAACATTTTTTATGCCACACCCCGTATGATCTAAATGCTACCAGGTAGTTTTCAACAAAAGCTGTTCTTATAGAAATTTTCTTATTATGATCTTAGTTGAACAGTAGTTAAATAGTATAGGAAATAGAGCGAAAGACGCTCTATCTTTTCATAAAAAAGGAAAAAAACTTTTTTAAGCTTTCTATAAGAAAAAAAAGTACCACCGCCACTACTTTTAGATCACTCTAAGTATGAGAGAGTCTTTTAGTGCGGGGGTTTCGTATGATAACTGTTCAAATCATAAGAGTTTCCCTATATAATACGACTTTAAGATACATTATATAATTTCTATTGAAAAATTGCTTGACGGCTCAGTTCATTTGTACTGAACTGGTGGAAAACCTCAGTTTCCGGAGAAAAACTGTATATCCGGTTCATTTTCTTCAAATGAACGATTTGAACAGGTCTTTAATTCATTTGAATAGGGTTTCATGAACTTCAGCTTCTCAACTCGTATTCCCTATCTCTAGAGTATACGTCCACATTAATACCCGTCTGCTAAATATTTATACCCATATCTTTGTGTGTATATGCCAACATAAATACCCATATGGATGCACGTCTATATCGTACACGTATGGGTATAGGTTTATAGGTCACCCATAAGGGTATAAGTCTATAGGTTATCCTCGGGGGCATATGTGTATATGTTACCCTTAGGGTAAAGGTTGACATGTTACCGTATGAGTATAGATCTATAGCTTACCTACATGGCTATAAGACTACAGGTTACCCTTGAGGGTATAGGTTGATACGTTATCTGTATGGGTACAGGTCTATATGTTACCCGTATGGGTATATATGTGTACATTACTCGTGAGGGTATAAATTTATAGGTTACTCTTATGGTGTGAGGGTTTATACGATACTCGTGTGGAGTATAGGTCCATAGCGTATGAAAGCTAACCGTAAAAATTGGGAAAAGCGCATATTTTCAAGAGTTAAAACGCTTAGAATTACAAGTGCTAAAAACATGTAGATTGTGAACGCATTCTTGGTCGTAGAGATTGTAACGGACATAAAAAACGAGAAAGGCGCACATTTCCAGGCGTTAAAAACGCATAGACTTTCAACGCGTTTTTTAGTATAGAAAAGCTAACGTAGATAAAACTCGGGAAAACGCATATTTTCTGGCGTTAAAAACGTGCAGATTTGCAAATAGTAAAAGCGCATAGATTTGCAAATAGTAAAAGCGCATAGATTTGCAAATAGTAAAAGCGCATAGATTTGCAAATAGTAAAAGCGCATAGATTTGCAAATAGTAAAAGCGCATAGATTTGCAAATAGTAAAATCACGTAGGCTTGAAAGTGCTAGGAACGGGTAGATTTTTAACGCGTTTATTATGGTAGAAAAGCTAACAAAGATAAACATCAGGAAAATGTGCGCTTTTTCGGATTTTATTTTCGTTAAAATTTCACCGCTTGTTCTTGAGTTTTGTCTGTCTTAGTTAGGTCGAATTCTAGGATATTAGACAACACAAATGAATTGTGAAAAATTGATGGAATACATCAAGTATGTCGTTTCCTTAAGTTAGAAAAATCTAAAACGGTCGTCAACGCAATCTCTGAACAGATAAAATAGTAAACACAACAGAACTGTTTAAATTGTGAACGAGCGAGTTCACCTGCACATGTTTAGATTTGTGATTTAATCATCGTCTTCGGTTAATGAATATCTATGATGAAAGATGTTAATTGTAATATATTACAGTAAATATGAAAGACAGACAAAGGATAAATATCTTAAATTCAGTCATGTTACATGATAATGTTGCAGTTCGGTTCTATTTTTACCATGACTCATGAGGAACAAGCAGAAATACGAAAGAATCTGATAGGATATATGATGGAGTTGATATTGCTCAGGTGTTTGTCGCAGTCTGTGTAGGAGAGAATTCAAATTGTTATATATATACTTCAACACTCTTTTAAGGAATGCTTTATATGATTAATGTGAATCGAATATTAGTGAATATGCATAATTCAATGTAGATGCGAAGCTTTTGACTTAAAAACGTATGAATATGTCTTTTATGGTGAATAAGCATCGTTCAGAATAGCCGTACAAGGTCAGTTTTTATGAATCTATTACACATAACGTTGCAAGACGATAGATTAGATATTTGCAACTACAATCCATCTTGATGAAGAAAGCTCGTCTTTTTCTAAGTGCAATAACTGTTACGCTGACTACTATCGTGATAGCTATTTTCTTGGAATATGACACTAATTTCGACCAAGATTCGTTATCACATTCCATATATCTTTCATATCAAAATCCGTCGAAACCAAACTACTCTATTATTTTGAGACGAAATAAAGAACGTTGGTCACGATTGCAAAAAAAATTCAAGTCATTAAATTTTGATCGATTATTCAGTTCTAAAGAAGAACAAAACAGAAAGAATAAAACTCTCATATACAAGTGTGAATCATATTGCGGTGGTCTAGGAGATAGACTTCGTGGGATCGTCACATCATATTTCCTAGCACTTGTATCTGATCGCCAATTTTTTATTGATATGAAATATCCTTGTGATATGACTAATTTTCTCCAACCTAATCTATATCATTGGATTTCGAATTCAAACAGGGCTACGTTTAATCGCTCCACTCGAAGAATAATGGCGATTGATACGAATGATGAACTTGTCCAAGAAATTCGTGATACGCCTTTCGTTTATAACTGGTTACAGTATGATGATATCGAGATCTACACCAATATGGATTTTCTTTCCGTAGTATTTCACAATTATTGGCTGCGACAAAATCAAATTATTCAAACATTTTTGAGGATTATGTCTTCAAAAGAAGCAAACATCAACACCTTATTTCCTTTACTATTCGAAATTCTTTTTAGGCCTAGTACACAAATGATAAATATGATTGACGCTACACTGATAGCAATCAAGCAAAGAGGCAGTGCACTTCTATGTTTGCACATAAGAATTGGACAAAATCCTACTAATCCAAACGACGCTGTTTTTGGTGATCGAGAAACGATTGCTGAAGATATGATCGAATTTATTGATAATTTCGGATTGTTTCAGATACATAATTTCACAGTCCTGGTAGCCAGTGATTCGAGCAAGGCAGTGTCACAAGTATTAAGACATTTTCAAAAACGATCATTCACAGTTCCAGGGCCTATTCTCCACATTGATCGACCAGCAAATCATGTTGATCGATGTGAGGGCTTCCTCAAAGTTGTGATTGACTTTTATATTTTGGGAGAGTGCCATACAAGTTTACTTACCAACAGTAGGTTTTCTGCATTTGCGAATCGAAGACGCAAGAATCCATATCAAAATTTATACAAATACGACTCAAAAGAAAAGCGCATGAAACAGTGTGAAAATATCTTTTTAAGTTCGCCGTGGGAGCCATCAGAAAGTGTTAATGTTACTATTTACTGTCCAGCTACCTTGAAGTGATCTGTTAAATAAGTCACACAATAGTCTTTTCATGTTGTAGGTGCAATATTGAGAAACTTCAAAACAAAGATAGTTCGAAACTCTTAGTCCAATTACTAAAAATTTTCGATAGCCGTTTTAAACAGATTTACTTGTAAAAAAGCCAATTCTTTCTTGCCAAATAACATATAAATGAAGGATTATACTCAACAACATGAAAGTATTTTTATGAATGAGCCTAAAGCTGTTAATACTAAGCGTGTGAAACTTGGGGTTGTTGTCCAACATATAAACCATAAAGTTTAGACCATTTTCAATATAATCCTTATGATCTAAAGTTTTGCTTTTATCTACATTATGCACAAGACCAAACTCATTTAATTTAAAGAATAAACAAATTTTTGGTTCACATCTGTATCGATAAACAGCATTTTTTACAGATTTATCTTCCTTTAATCTAGCTATTATCAAGTCACTTTATTATTAATCTACCTAAAATAAATATGTACCGGTCCACCAATAGTGAAACATAACTAACACAATCTTGGCTAAATTTTAAGAGAATTGGTTGAAACCAATCATCCTAAAGTAAGATGTCTTCACATTTTTTCAAGACAACTAAATATATATTTCCAGAAAAAACTCAAGAACATTTTTAGTAAATTGTTTAAAGGATTTCACTTATTTTGAATAATGATAACTGTTATCGCCAATATTTGATGCAGAGAAAGTTGCAACTCATCAAGTAACGAATTGTATTTTCAGAAAAAAACCAGAGCTTTCGTAATACGAAAAATAACGATATACGAGAAAATATGAATGTCGTAGCGAAATTTACAAGGCGATCGTAATAATTAATACAGAGAGTTCATAACAATTACAGAGCTTTCGTAATAAAATAACAAGGGATTTGTAATGAAATATATAGTGGTCCTGCCTCACTCACGTACAAAAATTACATAGATTTCATCACAAATTTCACAAACGTTTCATAATAGCTAAAATAGAGTTTCTCACGTTATATTTCAAAGAACCTAAAAATGTCAAGTCAGGACTGTCGTGACAAATTTCACAGAGAAGACGTAATCATTCATACAGGATTATCGTATCAGAAAAGTGAATTGTGTTGAGTTAGATGCATTGGGTTATCGAACCAAAATATCAGAACTGTCGTAACTAATCGTCTTGTCTCTATGTAAGGAGGTAAGACCCATTGTATACTAAGATTTTCAACTTATTGAAATGATACGACATTTTTTGTGTTTTTGTTTAAAAGTTTTTAGAACAGTCGAGAAAGTTCTAGAATTCTCCATACTAATAGTATATTAACCCTTTACTTTCGAATGTCTACAGAGATAGACATTCGTAAACTTGCTACAGAAACGTAACAAATCATCTAATTGAAAAACTCCAGCGATACAAGTAGTAGAGAACTTCATAAGCTATCGATTGGTAAAAAAATATTTTGCATCATTATTCGGTACTCTAGATATACGACTTCTAAAATCGATAATTTTGGAAAAAAGGAATTTTTCTATAAAATTCTTTTTCCATCTCTAAGCAATATATATCTCGGCGATGTACTATGTGATGTACGTCGAACAAAGTGTCTAATGGTGGATTATGTAGATTATAAAAGTTTCAAAAGAATTAGGTAGGTAAACTTTAATAAAACACAGAATGGCTACTGAAGAGTTTCTAGAAAACCAGAGCTTTAGCTTTTCAACACCTACAAACGGCTAATACAGTGAAGATCAATTGATTTTTCCGTATTAGTATTTTTCACTTTTCTTCACTATAGTTTGTCCTTTTTCCAAAACCAAATCCAGAGAAAGAAAACGCAGATTCCATTACATCTTTTGATATAGGACAGTTATATATTAAATAGAAATCGAAACGAGAATAGCGCATCAAGAAAAAACATAGTAGTTTTTGTCATTACAATTAGCAAAGATAGATTCATGTTTCTCTAGCTTTTCTTTGTTTGTATGTAAATAAATCTATGCTCGGGTAACTTTTATATGAACATCCAATTGTTCCTTGCCAGATACTTCTATCCACTTTATGAAACATTGTGTGATTTTGGATTCATATTCGGAATTGACATTAAAATATCAATACGAATTTTAGTCATAACTTGTCAAACTAAGGATTGAAGTTCAAAAAAACATGGGATTTGTTTTGTAGCTTGTAATTATCTGTGCTTTTCCACTCGAAAAATATCGTTGCCTATTTTCGCTTTGAGCAGTTAATTCTTGAACATAAGTATACTGGTTATTTCAAAAACTACGTTTTGCAAGCATATTATCATGGAATTTACAGACGTGACTTCAAATCATTAGCAAAACGTTTTATAGAATCAACGGTAATCAAAAATTAATTATGAGTTAGTATACCGGATGAAATGGTGCAGTTGAATTCTTGAAACACAAATTGACAAGTGGTCGATCATGTACCATACCAAAGAGATCATTTTAATTTGAATGTTTCCTTTTATAATATAATTCAGATGCAACAGCAAATGTAGTGAAAAAAACTACTATGTTGTTTCTTGATGTGCTATTCTCCTTTCATTTTCTATTTAATATATAACTGTTCTATGTCAAAAGATGCAATGGAATTTGCGCTTTCTTTCTGTGGATTTGATTTTGGAAAAAGGACAAACCATAGTGAAGCAAATTGAAAAATACTAATAGAGAAAAACCACTTGAGGTTCACTATAGTATCATAGGGCTAATGTTTGTATTTTTTTAAACTGTTAATGTATCAGAAGCATTTTTTCATTATCTATTAAATAATCTTATAATCGACACTGAATAACGTATTTTCGTCCAAACATAAGAATACACGAATTTTATGTATATTTCTTTGACGCAACACTATCGAAAATTTGTTATACTTGAACTATTGCTTTATCAAATTTTTATGGTATTACTTCAATCGAGTAATAGCTTCCATTCTTGCTCGACTTTGTCATGTTTAGGAAAGAGGAGAAAATAGTCAGTTGAGACTTCTGTGAGACATGATGAAAGTGCAAAATGTAACCCATACCTATCCTCTTGGATGAAAATCCGTTCGAAGGTTAAAGCATACTCCTGGAAAAATCCGGTTTTTTAGGAAAATTCTGAAATATTCATAAGGAGCTTTTTCACTTTATGCTTCGTACTGCGGAAAGATCCGACAGATTCTACGCTCCTGCCTCTCCATACCAGATATATGAAACGATTAGATATAAATTAGTAAAATCCTAGAGCTCCGATCGTAGGTCTATCTCTCAAATCTGATATACCTCAAAACAGTAACATGTCAGCTTAACCCTTTACCCCCCACGACAGTTTTCGAAGAGCTATGAATGAGCCAATCATTAATTTTATGACTGCTAACCATCAGTATGCTTATGCAATAACAGGTAAAACATAAAGTTGTTTGTACTTAGTACAGTACGATGTCCACTGGGGTGGACATTGGGGGGGGGGGAGCGACTTAAAATTGGTCTTTCTCATAGTTTTCTATTTATAAAGAAAGATGGTTAATACACAAGAACTTCATCGTCATTACTATTTTGTTGGAAATTTTTGAAGTTACGAAGCCCCATATCCGAATAACTGAAGGATGTTTGCAGGGTTGATGGTAAATTTAATGAGAAGGGCACCATTTATGCCACTAAATCACTTGTTATATTTTGATTAAAGTTGCGTACGTATCATTTGTTTGAAGCATTATAGACAAGAGGTGTCATGAGTTATATGGCCCGAACTGAAGTTGTCATTAACGCTGAATTTTCCATTTTATCGTTTGACGAGAAGAGCTGTTTTCCTCGAAAGTTTGAAAGAAATTAAGTTGAAACTCTAATACGCTCTAATTAGTGTTCTTATTTGTCAAAAATAGTATTAATCGTTCAAAAAAAATCGTTTCTATGCGTATGCATGAGTCGTGTCGTTTATTGAAAATGACCATGTTCATGCCACTTCCTCCCAATGTCCACCGGGGTGGACATTACAGACTCATAAGAATTCTAATCTAGTATCTCATTCATAATTTTTATAAAGTACTTTATGCAACTCATGAGCATCTACCGTACAGATATCAGTTCCAAGACCAAAAAAATATACAGAATCTTTGCTAACGTAGGATTATGAAAGAAAAGTTGGACAATTGAAAAATTCACACTTTTTGCTCTAACTAGCTCGATCATACGCTACATAGAAAAGATTTTTTTAAAGTACCAATCGAGAGCTTATGAAGTTCTCTACAACCAACTGTCATGGCCTTCAGCCATGATAACTCATGAGTCAAAGAATTCCTGATTCATTTGTATATGATCGAGATTCCTGAGTCATATGTACATGACCGGAATTTTTGAGTCATGTACATATGACCAGAGATAGTATATAAGAGCAGCGCTTCTGCTTCTGTGTGTGTGTGTCTTCCCTTTCTCAGTCTTCTCTCTTCACAATGGTGCACTGGCCGGTCTATTGTAACCACTGAACAGTAGATCACGTCTTATCTGACCTGGTTGCTGGTATCGTCTGATTTATGCTTAAAGAAGAACAACTTAAAGCTCAAGAACGTGTCTAAAACAAACTGTAGAACGTGACAAACGCTCAGAAACCCGTACTCAAACCAAACTCACTGTTTCGAACACGCCAACAGAAACTCCTTCGCAGTCTGATCTCCAAAGTTCTATATCCGACCTTAATCCCACCAACACTACACTGCACCTGGAGTCCAATTCGAATCTTCCGAGTATTACTTCCGAGTTGGATTCTCACATTAGTATTACAACATTTCCCGATCCCAATATCACTGCCTCAACACGTATCAAGCCTACACATCCTACATCATCTCTGGATATTAAATCTAACGCTTTCGACATCCCTATGGACACACATTAATACAAAGCCGTCATTGATAGTATCCCAACTTTCTCAGGAGATACAAAACAGAATATTCATGAATGGCTCGAGCTCGTGTCTCTAAAATTTGATATCCTCGGATATGATCATCAACAACGACGTCGTTTTATCCCACAGTATCTGTCTGGAAATGCTGTTAAATGGCATCTTGCTCATCGAGAGGATCTTAGTATCTGGGAGGACTATACAACAGCACTTACATCTGCTTTTCGCCAGGCAACTACTACTTCTCGTGATCTAAATCTTCAAAAGTTACGAGATCGCAAACAACAGGACAACGAATCGCTTACTGATTATTATATCTCTATTCTTGACCTTTGTCATCAACATAATCCGGAAATGACAAATATCCACATCGTTGATTGGTTAAAGGCAGGTATGAAGCTTACCCTATATGAAAGCCTCCAAGGTGAAGATTTTGTTACGCCTCAACAACTACTGGCTCGTGCTCAGCGCTTTGAACTTGATCACGTTGTTTTTGAAGCCCGAAAACGTGATTCTGCTCGTTCATTTTCTACTCGACCTAACTCTTCTACACCTGCTCCATTCTATTCCAACTGGCATGATAGCACAACCCAATCCCAATTTCCATCAAACTCGTCTTTAACTTCATCCTATACCCTTCCCCCTTTAATGTCCACCCCTCTCCCCTATAATACATCCAATTTCTCCTTCAATCCTGCACCATCTCCTTCGTCGCCATCTTTCCGGCGTCCTATCATTTGTTACACCTGTCATTAACCTGATCATATATCCCCTCAATGTCCACTTCGCCTAAAATACTGGAGGAGGTACGTGATGGTCGTGCCTCCATTCCTGCTGTTAATCCATCGCTTATCATCATCCCTACAACTATCAATGGTAATCTTATCCCAGCAATGCTCGATACAGGTGCTACCCATACTCTAATCACATACTCTCTTCTTAAATCTATCTCATATGCTGGCCTTATTAAAACTTCTAATACTACTGCCATGATTGGTGATGCATCCACTACTATCCAGGTTTACGGAATGATGCGCTTATGCATATGTATCCACAATTTCCCTACATATGTATCAGCATTTGTCGTTGATTCTCTTGGCGTGGGTCTTATCCTTGGTCTCGATTGGTGCCGTAAATATGAAGCTACAATTCATATACGTCAGCAACAACTTACTTTCAAACATCCTCGCTTTGGTCAAACAACAGTTTCATTTCAAGACCAAACCTCGGTTCCTGTTCGTCTCAAACGCACCATTCAACTTGCCCCTCATCATGAACATATTGTACCATTAGTTACGCCGTTATCGTCTGCGCTACAAGTATCTTATATTCCTGATGTCAATTTCTGTAAGCAAAAGAACCTTTTTATTCCCGACGCCATCTTACATGTGAAATCTTATGCAACTTCAATCATCATTTCTAACCTTGCTAAAACTCCTTGTACATTGCGTAAAGATACTGTTCTTGGTTCCATCACTTTCTTTCCTGCTCTCTACAACTCAGTTCGATTCAGTTCCTTCTCTTCATTCTCTCGTCCTACTCCTCCTACTCCCCTCATTAGTGTATCTTCTGTTCACCCTAGTACTATCTCCGATGCTGATTCTGTCATTCACACCTTAGTTTCTTTTATCTCTGATCCAACTGAGAAACACGACTTTTCTACCATCCCTCAGCGGCATCGTCGAGTATTTGATTCGTCTAAGCATACTATTGCAAAAACCAAACTTCTCCATGTCATCATCACAGGCGATCATTCACCCATCAGCGTTCGTCCCTATTATCGTACCGCTGAGCAGCGTAAAGACCTTCAACAGGAAATTTATAAACTCATGTTAGATAATATAATTCGTCCATCTACTTCTCCTTGCTCCTCTCCTGTCATACTAAAGAGGAAATCTGATGGAACGTTTCGTTTCCTTGTGGATTTCCGTCGCCTCAATAAGATTACAAAAAAAAAAATGCGTATCCCCAGCCTTCTGCTGAAGAATTGATTTATCGTCTGTCTGGACATAGTTATTTCACCAAACTAGACCTAAAAAGGGGATACTTTCAGATTCCCATAGCCGAAGCCGATAAGGAAAAAACTGCATTCGTAACTCCCGACGGACATTATGAATTTAATGTTCTCCCCCAAGGTTTTATGAACGCTCCTGCCAGCTTTCAGCG
Organism: Macrotrachela quadricornifera; assembly: GCA_022393335.1. Lineage (NCBI taxonomy): Eukaryota > Metazoa > Rotifera > Eurotatoria > Philodinida > Philodinidae > Macrotrachela > Macrotrachela quadricornifera. The sequence continues at coordinate 10,960 of JAJEKB010021062.1, forward strand.
AGTTATGAACAATTTACTTGTTACTGGTCGCTGGGACTATGTCGGTATCTACCTTGACGACATTGTTGTCTTCTCTCACTCCTTGGAAGAACACAAGCGCCATGCAGATGAAGTTCTTTCTATTCTTAACAATGCTCATTTTAAAGTCTCACCCTCAAAATGTATCATAGCTGCTCGCAAGATAGAATTTCTCGGACACATAGTTACCTCTAATACTATTGAACCCTCCCCTAATAAACTACAGGCTATTCTCGATATTCCTCCTCCTCGCACTTTATCACAGGCTAATCGCTTTCTTGGTAAAATCGGATATTATCGTAAATTTATAGATGACTTCGCGAATATAGCTGCCCCTCTTCATAAAGTTACCAACAAGACTCGAACTAAACGACATGAGTTCTACTGGCATGCGGAACAACAGGCAGCTTTTGAACGCTTTAAGCATATCCTTACTAGTGCCCCACTATTCCTCCACTTTCCTGATCCATCTATCCCATTCATCTTGTCTACGGATGCTAATTTGACCAGGATAGCTGGTGTTCTCAAACAGAATACTCCCAGTGGTATGAAAGTATGCTATTATAAATCTCGCCTACTTTCGGATACCGAGAGTCGTTACTCTGCTACCGAACGAGAAGCTCTTGCTATCTGCTGGTGTCTTGAGCAATTGCGTTCCTGTATTGGTACCTCATTAGTTCTCATCGAAACTGATCATGAACCCCTCTTGAAACTTGATAAGACTTTCACCATTCGTAATAAACGTATTGATTACTGGTTCCTTAAGTTACAAGATCTCCTCCCTCAAATCATCGCAATCAAATATCGAAAAGGAATAGATAATGTCGGTCCCGATTTTCTTACTCGATATGATCCTCTAGGCGAACAAGCTTCACCACCCTCCGCTACTTCTACGGCTCTTCCCCCACGAACTCTCTTCTCTAGTTCACCCGACACCGACTGACCTTCAGGTACTGAATCGTGGGATCCAATCGTTGTCTCTCCTGTAGTCACTAGGTCTAAACCCCGCCTTTGTCTTGCTACCACACCCATCTCTACTTCCTTGAACGATGATAATAACACCGACGATTCCCAGGATGGTCTTTCTCATGTTTCTCCTACTTCACTTTCACCATCTGAGCATAACACCTCTTCCTCATCTCTTGATCTCAGCCTGCCTTGCATCAAACGAGAACAACATTCTGATCCCGAAGTTTTTTGTATAACCGAACGCCTCCGTCGTAATCCTTCTGATCCTCAATTCATCTTGAGGGATGACATTGTATATCGCATCATCTCTTCAGTCAAACGACCACACATCTCTCCAGTATCATACCTTCCTAAATCCCTCCTTTCTCTTGCACTTCATTTCCATCATGACCATCCACTGAGTGGACATTTGGTGCACATCGTACTATATCTCGTATTCGTGACAAATATTGGTGGCCAAACATGCGTACATCTATTCGAAATTATATTGCATCATGTCCTTAATGTGCCCGTCACAACATCTCTCGCATAAAGCCTCCTGGTTATCTCAAATCTATTACACCTTCATCAGCTGTCTTCCAAGTTCTTCATATGGACTTCTGGGGTCCTGTTCGAACACCGTCAGCTCATGGTAATCGTTACGTACTTGTTCTTACAGATAATTTATCCAAATATGTAATTGCCGAAGCCCTACCAGACTGTACTGCTAAAGCTATGGCTCAAGTTCTGATCAATCGCTTTATTCTTATTCATGGTGCTCCCGAACGCCTCATCACTAATAATGGAACACACTTCAACAACCATCTCCTTCGTCACATCACCAACACTATGAACATCCCTCACGCTTTCTCTGTCGCGTATCATCCACAAACAAATGGTCAAGTCGAACGTTTCAATGCGACTTTTGCTACTCAACTTGCTAAATATTGTGACTCAGACAAAACCAATTGGGATGAGTACCTTCCATCTGTAGTATACGCGTAAAACACTAGTGTTCATTCTACCACACAACTGACTCCTTATGAACTCACGTTTGCTCGTCATCCCAAAAGTCCATTTGATCTTCTCTCACCCACCATCACTCTCCCTCCCCTACACTCTTTTTATCCATATCTCAAGCAAGTGCGTCATCTTCTTACCAATAGAGCACAAACAAACATCCGCTGTCAACAATCTAATTGGCAACAACGTTATAATCAAAATCGTCTTAATATCTCTTGTCGTCCCGGTGATCTTGTGTATGTACACGTTCCTGCTGGTCGTTCCAAACTTGACGCTCACTATCGAGGTCCATGCACTGTCATGGACATATCTGGTGAACAAAACTACCTTATCCAAGATCATCTTACTGGTCAGAAGGACTGGTGTCATGTTAATCAATTGTTACCTGCAGTTCCTCGCCATCCACATTAGTTTTCTTATATGATCATAGAACATTCGGATAGTGACAGTCTGACTGGTTCAAATACTCGTTCACTTTGTTTATCACTTAACGTCATTATCCTCTTCTTTTCTCTCCATTCCATTCTTACATGATACATTATATGGATTCGGGCAGTTCGACTGTTTCACATACTCGATCACTTAGTTTACCACTTAACATCACTATTCTGTTCTTCTCTCTCCATTCCATTCTAAAATGAAATATCATATGAGTTGTGGCAGTTCGCATACTTATCCTCGTCATTGTTTATATTACTCACTTTCAATCTCACATTTTTTATACGCATGCTTAATTCCATCATTGTTTATCTATTAATGTCGGATTTCTTTTGTACTGTTAACGACTGTTTGTTGAATAACTTTTCAACGATTTAACTTAGAGAGGTCAGGCTTTCGCCACTAGAAAGAACAAGTCGAGGGACGTTGATGTATATAAAATCCGTTTGGTTCACAACTCATATATATGGTTGTTTAGAATCGAGAATCTTATCGATTGTCTATTTTCATGAGTTTTCATCACAAGTTAATATGAAATTACACCAAAATGTACCCAAAATCGGCATGTATTTATGTTAATACTGTCATATCTTCACATTAAAATGTAGTAAGAAAAGTCAAAAATGAAGTGCAAAGATATGACACTTTTTAGCGTAAATACATGCCGATTTGGGGTACATTTTGGTGTAATTTGATATTAACTTGTGATGAAAACTCATGAAAACAGACAATCGATAAGATTCTTGATTCCAAACAAACATATATAAGAGTTGTGGACCAAACGGATTTTATATACATCGACGTCCCTCGACTTGCTCTTTCAAGTGGTGAAAGTCCGACCTCTCTAAGTTGAATCGTTTATAAGTTATTCAACAAACAGTCATTAACACTATAAAAAAAATCCGACATTAGTCACATTTGACTTAATATTTCATCCAGCGTTTTTTTTATATTTTCTCTTTCTCTTCATTTTCTTGTTTTGTTTTCTTTTTTTTTGCTTTTATGTGCACTACTTGCTTGGTGGGGGGAGGTGTCATGGCCTTCAGCCATGATAATTCATGAGTCAAGGAATTCCTGATTCATTTGTGTATGATCGAGATTCCTGAGTCATATGTATATGACCGAAATTCTTGAGTCATGTACATATGACCAGAGATAGTATATAAGAGCAGCGCTTCTGCTTCTGTGTGTGTGTGTCTTCCCTTTCTCAGTCTTCTCCCTTCACACCAACATAAAGTTCGTTTTGCATTGTACGCTCCAATCTTTTTCAGTAGTGCATATACCAATGTCCACTGGGGCGGACATTGAGGGTAAAGGGTTAAGCGAAAACATGGCTTTTTGATGTTTTTATAAGATGGTAATATCGATAGATTACATGAAGGAGCATTTTTATCGATATAATTGATCTTATCAAACATATATTTATAGAATTTGAAATATGGAAATGGGTAGCTGAGGCGAATATGTTATTATTTTTTCATTAGGAAAAGGAGAGTAAGTGGAAATCGACTTAGTCATTTGCCACTTCATCGAAACTTAGCAGAATTTCCTAAGTATCAATTTAAATGTTTGTATGCTTGAGGTGTGAACTAAATTAGAAGTCCTATTTGATAATACCCTCACTTCAAATTTTATGAAGTTTTCAGATGCTCGCATTTTTTTTTCTACTACTTATAAAGCAGCTGAAAATTATATCAGAAGAAAGTTCAAGCTTCGTACCTGCAGGATATATATGGCACTTCAATTTTTAGCTACGCTTCTATCTTTTTTTCAACATTTTCTTTCACAGCACGAAAACATATTGTAATTTTAAAAAGTGTAACCATCTTGTCTATCATGGAGGTTTTCTTTCCCTTATCAGACAAAACAAAAATAACTGTTTTTTTGACACAGCAAAGTGTTCTTTACAACATGACATAAACAGTTTTCAGAAATATATTAGATTCTACTTTAATCACTTTGGGTGATCGTTGGTCGGATAAGCCGTATACTTCTGCTATATGTACGCTTTCGACCTTTTAATTAGGAAAAAATAAAGGAAATTCCAGTTATTGAACAGAAAAGAATGTTACAATTCTGAGATTCGCTTTCCCAATCAATTCAATCTTCAAATCGTTTTCACTATTATTAACGAGGAAAAACACAGGATTGATCAGTTGCTTTTGAAACGGGACTAAGTGCATCATGTTGATCATAGTAAGCTATGAATATCCTGAAAAGAATTCAGACCCACGCCTCACTACGGCGAAGATATTGCATTTTTAGGATATATTTTCGCTGAATCGCACCGTCGCCCTCAAGAACATTAAACAACTAGAGTTTCGAGTTTCGGTTTGAAATTTTGCGCATAGATAGGTTCTGATAAGAATAGTTTATTGTGAAACTTTAAGATTCTTTTGCTGATTCTTTCCTAAAATATGGCTAGGATAATAAGATATTGTTTATATCCCTAATATACTCACAGATTCTGATATTCTTATTTCAACATAGGGATAACGAAAAGATCTTAATGTTTCAAATTAAACTATCCTTACCAAAACCTATCTCTGTGCAAAATTTCAAGTCGAAACTCGAAACTCTAATTTTCTGATGTTCTTGAGAAGGACGATAAGATTCAATGAAGATATACCCTAAAAATGTAATATTCCCGCGATAGTAAGCTGTGCGCCTGAACTCCAGTTACAATATTCATACCTAGTGTACTGCATTGAACTCCAAACTCCAGTTCCAACTCCAACTCCATGGAGTTGGAGTTGGAGTTGGAGTTGCGAAATAAAAAATTTTTGGAGTTGAAGTTGAAGTGACAAATAGAATTTTTTTTGGAGTCAATATGGAAGTCCTATCAGTGAAATAATCATACATATTTTATAGCATTAGTAATGTTAATTTCAGCATATAGCAAAAGAAAATGTCAATTCTAAGGTAAATGAGTTCGATTCGTGCACTAATTCATCTTCCAGTCATGCAGTCTGTGCTTCAGATTGGTCAAGATGGCACTAAACTCACAAGAACAAAGGACTGGAGTTTTTTGGAGTTAGAGCTGAAGTTCCGAAAATTTTTTTCGTGGAGATGGAGTTGGAATTGGTGTTGCGAAAAAAAAATTCTTGGAGTTGGAGTTGGAGTCGGAGTTCAGAAACGCAATTTTTTTGGAGTTGAAGTTGGAGCTGGAGTCAAAAATATCCACGATGCAGTTCACTATTCATACCTCACCAGGATCAACATGATGTACATAGCTCTAATTCAAAAGCGGTTGATCAGTCCTGTGTATTCCATCATAAGTGTCAAGAAATGTTTTAAAAGCAGGATATGAAGAAACAGCTCGTAGACAGATTCTCAAAATAGGAGAGCAGATACAACACTCTCTGAATGCTCTCTCTCGCACTTGGTACGCCATTGGAGAACTTATAATTATTTCGTAGAAGATATGGATAGGCTAAAATAAAGTTTGATTATCTGAAATTTATTACTGAAACTAACTTTTAGCTCGAATGACTATCATATCAGTTAATATCTTAATAAGCTCTATAAATAGATATCACTGAAATTTTACAAGCAATTAAACAGTCGATTGCCTTCTTTTGTAAGTTCAAATAGGATTGTCTTGTTCATAGAAAAATTCCTTATTAAATGTCACAAAATGATAAAAATTTCATTTTTTTTCATCAATGCATTAAATCAGTTAGGAAGCACTATAAATATTAAATTGCCAGCGTTTGTTGCTGACTCTATGACGTGAGTAATCTACAAATGTATCAGTTTAAGAAGTTGAATAGCTTTAACCTAATGACAAATACGTCTTAATGTTATTCATGCTAGGGCTGGGCAAGCCCGAGTTATGACTCGGACTCGAAAATTGGGTAGCGTTGACTCGACTGGTTGACGCGAGTTATCTTGAGTCATTGATTGTAACAAGTTTCTATTTGTTTTTTTCAAAAAGAAATCTTATAAATTAGGATTAAATTCAAACCTGTTTGGAGTTTTCGTCATAATGGAGTACGTTGTTCTGAGTAATTTTTTCTGTTTTTTTTACGACCAATATATGAACGTGACCGTAAATAATAGTTTACGCGTATTCTATGATATTTTTGTTGTTTCTTACAATTTGATTTTAACTCATCTTTGAAGAGCGTATATACATGTGTAATAAATTGAAAAGAAAACTTCACAGTGAACCAACGTATCATATTTTTATTCCCTCTACTGAAAGGAGGGTAATGCGTCGAGGAGATATCACAAAAAAAAACGAGTTGATGTGTGTCCGTGTGTTTGTGTGGTTATTGTATGAATATATATTGATAGTAGTTTTCCATAAAACTTAATCAATGGGTTTTAACGGATGGAGAATTCGAATTTACTATTAGTTGCCTATAGTATCGCAGTAGTAAGCTCTACTAGTAGCATTAGTAAGAGTTACTAATACCAAGTTATGTGTGTGGAAACTTGCCCAATAGGTTTTCGTATATGAGAAATTCAAGTCTACTATTAGTTCTCTGTAATATCGCAGTAGTAATTTTTACTAATAGCTTTAGTAAGGTTTACTAACAACAAGTTTTGCATGTGAAAAATTCGCCAATAAGTTTTCGAATATGAGGAATTCAAATCTAATCTTAGGTGTCTATAATATCATAGTAGTAATTTTTACTAGTACTTAGGGCATACCAAAAGTAGTGAGGGAAGTACTTTTTTCCTTAGGCAGAGGTCTAAAAAAATTTCTTTTTTACCAATCGATAGAGCGTGTTTCGCTCTATCTTTCTATGCTATTTGATCACTATTCAGTTGATCTTATAATAATAAAATTTCGATAAGAACTATTTTCATTGAAAATTAGCTGGTAGCATTTAGATCATAACGGACATGGCATTATAAAAATGGGACACTTTTGTATTTCATTTTATCATCACTTAACGCGTTGTATTAGAAAAACAGAATATATCAGAAGATGCAGCGTGAAAAGCTCTACAATTTATAAAGGATCGCTTATTCTATAGTTGCACTTTATGTTTGCAGAATGGACAAAATTCTGAGCGATCAATTTTGACGTTGCAAAACAAGATTGACTTTTTTAGTAAATCACGAATTCGGTTTTTTTTTATCTTATCTTTTTATAATTGTCCTCTCTAAATTGTAGAGCTTTTCACGCTGTATCTTGCAGTATATTTTGTTTCTTTAAATAAAACATCTTAGGTAATAAAAAAGATGAGATAGGGGAAACCGAATGCATTTTTTACTAAAAAACAATCTCGTTTCCGCAATATCGAAATTTGGTCGTTCAGAGTTTTGTTCGTTTTCAAAATAAAAAGTGCAACTATAGAATAATCGATCCTTTATAAATTGTAGAGCTTTTCACGCTGTATCTTCTGATATATTCTGTTCTTCTAATACAACGTATTAAGTGATAATAAAGTAGAAGGCGAAAGTGCCACATTCATTATGATCTAATGCTACCAGCTGATTTTCAATGAAAATAGTTCTTATCGAAATTTTTATTATTATAAGATCAACTGAATAGTGATCAAATAGCATAGAAAGATAGAGCGAAACACGCTCTATCGATTGGTAAAAAAAGAAAATTTTTTAGACCTCTGCCTAAGGAAAAAAGTACTTCCCTCACTACTTTTGGTATGCCCTAAGTAGTTTTAGTAAGGATTACTAATGAGAAGCTACGTATCAGAAAAGCTGACCAACGCGATTTTAAGGGTACGGAATCCAAATCTACTATTGATTCTGTATAGTATCGTAGTAGTTAGTTTTACTAATGAAAAGCTACGTATCAGAAAAGTTGACCAACGTGTTTTTAAGGGAGGAGAATTCGAATCTGCTATTGATTCTCTATGGTACCATAGTAGTTTGGCTTACTAGTAGTAGTGCAGGTTACTAATGACAAGATGTGTATGAGTAAACTTGATCAACATGTGTACAAGGGCAGAAATAAGAATCTGCAATGAAGATTTTAAAACTTTGGGTTTGCCTCTTTTTGCGTAGTAGCGACTTTCTTTCGAAAAAAATTATTTTTTCTCTGAGTCGAAGGAAAGTCTATATGAAAAAAAGGAAAATACTTTAACCTATGCGTTTGCGGTAGGTCAGAGGTCGAAGATGATAAAAAAAAAACTTTTTTGAGTGGTGGATTAAAGTTCAAAAAGAACGTCCTTCTCGTAGGGATTAAAGATTAAAAAGGATCGGTTGGTTACGGTTCGAGATTCAAAAACACATGCTCGTAGTATGGCGGTTGAGTCATCATGGCGATATATGGGTGATGACTAATCATAGTCAATCTAAGTGGATGAGTCTAATGCTAGTTAAGAGTAGTTAATGCTAATTATGGCTAATTATAGCTAGTTAGTGCTGATTAAGTGTATCTAAGCTAATGAAGGTGAATTAAGATAACTAAGTTGAGTTATCCGCGAATTAAGTGAATTTAATGGTAATTACAGGGTGATCAATTTATTTTTAAACCATTTCCGTGGACTTATTTTTCCTCAATAACTGATTCAGACCTCATGAATCTCATATCAACGTATCCCAGAGGGACTGTACGTGTTGATGTAATAATTAAATTTTTTATAGAAGAATGTTTTGAGATAAGACACTGAATACTTTTGAACAGGTCATTTTAATATTTTTGAGAATAAGCATATTCGCTAGTAGTTTTGCAACATGACAATCACGAATTGGCTTGCTTGTAAATAAAGGAAGATGATCTATTGCGGAAGTAGTCGTAAACATGGAAGCGACTAGTCGTGAGTGCCGCCTCGGAGAGGCTCCGACGAACGACTAGTTGTTGATTTCCGAGGTTCGATGCAAATATGCTTCATGATAGATCTGTATGAAATCAAGCATGTTTTTCGAGAGAATTTCTCCAGGATACCGTTAATGAAAAGTTTCAATACAATGCTGATTTTTTAGAAAGGTCGAGAGATTAAGATCATAAAGAATAGTTTCTAACAAAGTCTGTTCTTTGAGTTTTAATATCAATAGTTCTTCTTTTCAAACTCGAACAATTTTTCGCAATAAGCTAAGCTTGAATGGCTTAGTTGTACATAAAAGATGATCTATTGTGGAAATAGACTTACACATGAAAGCGACTAGCCGCGAGTGGCGCCGGCGAACGAGTAGTCGCTGATCTGAAAGATTCACCGAAGGTACAATTTAGATCTATGTAGTCCATAGAAAAGTTTCAATTGATCGGGTCCGATCTATTGATAACGTGTTCGAGAGCGGTGAAAAACTTAGAAATTTTATTTGAATCGGTTTTGAAAAATGCTTGTTCTGCAAAAACAAGACATACTCAATATGCGCTTGACGGAAAGCATCACTTAGCGAGTTTCTATTAAGATAGCTTTTATGCAGATGAAAAATGCAGATATTTCATGGTTGAAAATTAAAAAGTAATGATTTTAAAAATTAGGCCTTGAGAGAACTGACACGTTCAAATGATATCAAGTTCTTTGCATGCTTATTGTGAAACAAAACACTAGATAAACAAAAAAAGTTAACATTTCTAAGGATGTCTTTTTCTTTTTTGAAATATAGTTAGTGGCATAGGAAGAAATTCTCGAGTAATGGGAATTGTCTAGCTGGGCTCGTTTTAGTAGTATTCAAGTGTATGCAATTATCAGTCTCCAAGAATATCTGTGGACAATAATTTTCGAAGCAGTGATAATTGCCGACGGCTACTTAAGTCACTAGCTGTATTTCTAGAAAAGATTAAATTTGCCAGGTTATTCTATGGTCTTTTTGTTCAAGATGATTAATGAATTCGGAGTTTTTAAGTTTCAAATGAATGTATTATAGATGACGATGCTAAGTATAGTACTAGTACTGCTAATTTGGATGATTCAAATGAAAACGGAATAATCCATTTTTAATAATCTTTCGTGTAATTTAGCGAGACACAATGTTCAGATTTGAATTATTGGATATATGTTACGTTTCATGGAGTCGTGTGACACACTGATCGAAAGAACGTTAGTCAGTCTGATTTTTATTACCTGTATCAACTGGTTTGAAATCAAGAATTTAGATTAGGTTGTGTATCTTCCTATTCTTTATGACAAAGCTTGCGGAAATGTACATATTACATCCTTCAACTCTATTTTGTCACAAATGCCGACAATTTTGTTCAAAGTGAATGGGATATTTTCATCACCATTTTACAAGATAGCTTTTCAGTGCGGTAACAGCCGTTTTTATAGGAAATAACATACAGCAATAAGGAGTTACGAACGAAGAATATTCATGATAACTGACTTAACGCTGAATATGTAGCTTCGAAAGGTAAACAGCCTTGAAGAATGATGTGAAAGAAATTGACTCACAAGGAAACATATTTGAGTGTATCCATGCAAATAGAGATTTAAATCATTCTATCTTATATGGTCACCCATGAATATCTCAGATATGAATATCTTAGCTGTTCTCGTTTAAGTTTCAGTAAAAGACACATAACTTTTCCAGTTGTAGGCCTTATTTTGCTAATTTCAATCGATTAAATAGGACTTAAGTCAAAATTAAGTCAAAACTAACAACATATTTGGAATCAGTATTAGAAACTAATTCGACTTATATGCATTCGAAGCCGTTTTGTGGACTTTTTTTTCCTAATGAAATTCATCCGCGGTTCCTCTCAGGGATCAATCAAAAAATCAATTGTATGAAAACGTCACTATTATTATTTAGTTATATGTCCTTTTTTATTTAACTAACATTTTGTACGGTCTGAACCTATTTTTCGTTGATCTAATGACGTTTTCATGCAATTGATTTTTTGACTGATCCCTGAGAGGAACCGCGGATGAATTTCTTTAGGAAAAAAAATGTCGACAAAACGGCTTCGAATGTATATAAGTCGAATTAGTTTCTAATACTGATTCCAAATATGTTGTTAGTTTTGACTTAGTTTTGACTTAAGTCCTATTTATTCGATTGAAATTAGCAAAATAAGGCCTACAACTGGAAAAGTTATGTGTCTTTCACTGAAACTTAAACGAGAACAGCTAAGATATTCATATCTGACACTAGTTCTTATGAAAAGTCTTAGGACTTTTTAGCAAGGTAGCATTCGAGTATGGAACTTCGTAGATCCACGTCCTTTTTCATAAATATCATCCGTTGGTACAAATTTAGAAAGGCTCATTTTTCGAAAAAAGTTTAATGAAAACTTCCGAAACTTTTCATAAGAACTAGTTTATATGAGATCTCTATGTATACAAAGTTCCAGGTCAAAATTCGAAAACACACCTTTTTCGAACCCTGACGATACCTAGGACTTTTTTGAAAATATATATAAAGCATAAAATAGAAAAGTAGCTGTATTTTTTTAAAAGACAAGGCACGGGCAGAAATCCCTTTAGGGTCTTTACTATCTTGTTATACTCTATCCAATGCGATATGAACGAGAAAAAACGGAGGGTAAAATCTCGGGTGATTCCCTCGTGAGATATTCATGGGTGACCCTATAGGATAGAATGATTTAAATCTCTTTCTGCTTGGTACACTCAAATATGTTTCCTTGTCAGAATGAACTGTGAGAAAAGACTTTGTCAGAATCGAGACCATGAAAATTAATATCATATATGTGTGAGTTCCATTTCCATTATACCATCTAAAATGCCGACCCAATTATTTTTACATGTGTTAATTTTCTTATTTTATTCACTACTGGTACAGAATGAGTTAATAGCAACAGGTGAATATAAAATGCATTTTTTCCTACGTTTCTTTAGTATCACTAACAGATGTTCTTAAAAAGAAAAAGAAGTACGACTTTAAATTATACCCACATCATACACAAAATCGAGTAATCGGGAGTGATGACCCATAGGAACGCGGACGACCGATTATGAGCTATTTCTCACGATTCACTGTAGAAAATCTTAACAAAAAATTTAAAGATCCGATCTTTTAATAATTATATAAAGGTCGTCACTGTCAGTATCATGCAGTTTATTTGTATGCATCTATGTATTCAGCGATAATTCTCGAAACAGGATTCATCAAGCAAACATAGATAACAATTAGATCGGGTTCAGTCGAGGATCAAACGAGTCGTACTGACGAGCGTTAGTTGTTTACATCTCCATTAACAGAAATAGTTAAATAATTGTACGATGTTCAAGTCACAAACACAGTTCGATCAATATAAAGAAGCGACAATCTCTCCCAAATAATATCCACACAGATAATGGCAAATATGAACGTCAGAAGATTGTGCAGCACGAGCGAGAATCTCTCTTTTACTATTGACATATTAGATTAATTATATCTGCAATTAATACCATGACAAACATAAAGGGTGGTCCAGAAGTTCTGACTCGATTTGTATAATTAGTTTTTTTATTTTAAAACACATACTTAAAAATTTGTCCCTAGGATAAAACGATGCAGTAAAAGACGCTCTACAAAACAGCCTTTGACTGATCCATCCTAACTCATATAGTACGAAAGTTATAAGCTTAGGAATATGCATCGCAAAAAGTAAAAATTAACCGTGAACCCGGTCTTAATATTTGCGCTATAACTTTTGTTCGTTGAGCTCTCCAGAACAAATTCTATTTTTAATAGAAGCGCTGTGAAATTCTCTACAAAATCGTATTGAAACTTTAACTCCAGAACTTCAATCAAGAAAACTAAGCAAACTATAAAGAAGACAAAAACATAAAAACTTTGTAAATTTGGCATTTTTTTTCGACTTCAACTTTTTCTTTTCCAATGATTTCCATAAAAAGCGTAGCATAAGTGAGAACTCAGTTGAATTTGGTACTTTAAAATGTGCTCTTTCTCATGGTCTATAGAAAATTGTTTTTAGAAAAAATAGCGTGCTTCAGAATCAACTTTCAAAAATCGACAACCTAGTTTTCGACACAGCACTCAGTAAAGAACGAAAAACCTGATCGAAGTTTTGATGTTGTAGCTAGTTAGAGAAGAGCAACCATTTCTAATCAAAACAAAACAAATCTAACCGGAAAATCTATTGTTTGGATGAAGGTATGGAACTTTTATTGAAAGCACCAACATATATATCGAGTTTATGGCTAATTTTTATTTTTTGTGATGCATATTCCTAAGCTTATAACTTTCGTACTATATGAGTTAGGATGGATCGGTCAAAGGCTATTTTGTAGAGCGTCTTTTACTGCATCGTTTTATCCTAGGGACAAATTTTTAAGTATGTGTTTTAGTATAAAAAAACTAATTATACAAATCGAGTCAGGAGTTCTGGACCACCCTTTATAGATAAATGTTAAATTAAAATGTGTCGATAGAATTTGGAACTTGTTAAGTGAATATTTTATTTTATTTCCGCTACATTAATCTCCTTTCAGTAGAGGCTTAGCGACGTTTGCGTCGTGTTACTTGTCACGATATATTATAGTTGTTGTGAAACAGTATTTTGATCACAACAATACTTCGTTACTTGTTTCACATTATCTATTCCTCACCAGAGGGTTAGGTGTACGTTCTTCTCCTGATATAGAGCCACTCTCGCATTAAAAAAAATCAATATCAATCTCTTGATAAGTTTGCTAAAACAAATATGTGTGGCTCTGGCATAGCGGTATCAAATGAACGTGCGTTTTTGCAAAGTGCCTTTTTAATGACAACAAATTCTTCAAGTTTTATAAAAGCTAATATTTCTGTTCTAATATCTTTGAAATGCGAAAAGACATTTAATTTAAATGGTAATAAATAATTTTTGCTTGGATGTGGGTTTAAAGTAAGGTTTTTGCTTAATAAAGCGTCAAATTCATTACTGTGATCTGATATTGTATAAAGTAGAAAAGTTGATTTCGACGCTCTTATGTTGTTGATTAGTCTAGATTAGATGCGTTATTTTTTTTTGTTTATATTTAATCTATTTTAAATTGTATGCGAAAAATTGAGAACTAGATTTCAAGTCGTAAAAAATTTTTTTTTGAAATTCTTTTTAAACACAGGCAAAAAAGTCACAAAAAAGTAAAAAAAATAACTTGACTCGACTTGACTCGAGAATCAGCTTGACTCGCCCAGCCCTAATTCATGCAGTTCTTTCTATTTCCGTCATTTAAATTGCAACAGTGTTTTATTATGAATGCCTAAGAATACTTGAGCTTTTCGGTAGCCAATTCTTGGTTCTCTTAAATACTTAATTAATGTTTTAGATGCTTAGCGGACAGTTCCAATAAATTGATGAAGAAGATAACATCACTGGCAAATAAATGGCATATTTTTTCATACGTTTGTCCATCTGATTTAGCCAAACCGAAACTATCCTACCGTCACGAGAAGACAAACTCAATTTACGTTATTATATTTTTCACTTTACTTGCTTCTGTATATATCTTTTCATGTTTGATGTCACCTTTTGTGCAACTTAATTATTTGAATATTACGGATGTAATAGAATCACCAGTCATCAATATGATAGATGTTCTTTTACCAGCTCTGATCACTGATGATTTCGATAAAGTTTTCAATAAAGAAACACAACCAACATTGGTCTATACTTGTCTTGGTGAGCACGCCTTTACTAATCACCAAACATACATTTGGACATCTTTAGAACAGGCACGCCTCGCTACAGGACCCTCTCTGCCTATTGTCTTAATTATTAGTAAGGTAAGCCAAACAGAAGATATTCAACAGCGGTTAGAGCAACTTAATATTACATTGATAATTTATGAGCAATTGCTTTCCGCAAACAATTATAATGCTACACTATTTTTTGATTTTAATCGAGCCTTTTTCGTCCAAGGAGCTATGGAACCTGGTGGTAATATAGACTTTAATCGATTGACTAGTGAACGTTTATTCGCTGTACATGCTTATATGAGAGTGACGGGTAAATCAGATGTATTTCACATGGAAAACGATAATATGCTATACGATGATCTTGTAAACTTGATGTATCGTATGCGCACATGTAAAGTCTTTCTCGGAATACCTAGGGCATCAGCTGAACAAGCAGTTGTTTCTTTCTTTTATATTCGAAATGCTTATGCTCTTGAACATTATCTTCGCTTTATAACTGAAGCCTTCCATCTAGGACGAGCGAAAGCCATCGAATATATGAATACCACATGGATCAATGAAATGAGCATTACTGCTCGATATCTTGATCGATTCGCCGATAAATCTGAAGATTCAAAATTAAGTGGCATCTTTCAGCTACCGATTCAACTAACTAACCGCAATTGTTGTCTTTGTAATCCTGACGATAAAGGAGAATCAATTATTTTTGATGCTCGTACATTAGGTCGATATTTTGGAGGAAACTATGGAACACCAGATTCACCTTTTTATTGGCAGAAAACTGAACTCGTTGATCCGCGAGGCTACATACTTATGTGGAAGAAGGAAAAAGGCATACGACTGCCATATATTGACGGTTTTCGTATTGTCAACTTACATGCTCATTCGAAACGTCTTGAGAGATTTTCGTCCAAGGGCAACAATCAAACAACAGGTAAAGGTTTTAACTACAGCTTGGTACATAACTGAGTTTTTTTTCTACACTCAAAGAGTTGAATCTGGAAGCGCTAAACGATCTGATAATATTTCTATACTTATGCTTATGTTTATCTGTTGTCCCAATTATATTTTTAAATCAGTAGTCATTTAAAAATGTCATGTTTTTGAATTAAAATCACTTGAATTTGTCAAACAACGAAATGACGATTGATTCAACAAATATTTTTATGCAAGGGGTAAACATCAGACTCCAGCCCCTTGAAGGGTTGGACAACTTCATCGGTGACAAAAATGAAAATTTCAAGCGGAAAAAAGGCTCCTCGGTCAAAAATGAATTTTTGCTTCCATTGAGAAAATAATCTTACAATCACAAATATGAATAATCATTTTATTCATAGGAAATATGATTTTGAAAAAATGAAGTTTGAATTTCGCATAGAGAAAATCATTCTACAATATATTTAAATATACACATATACTTTTTTTTACCTATAGGAAAAATGATTTTCTTCATAGGAAAAATGATTTTCGAAGAATGAAAAATGAATTTCGTATGGAGAAAAATGATTCTATAACACATTAAGTATACATATATATTTTATTTTCGTGTACGAAAAATGAAAATCAATAGAAATAATGATTTTCTTCATAGGAAAAATGCTTTTGAAAGAATGAAAAATGAATTTCACATAGAGAAAAATGATTCTATAATATATTTAAATATACACATATACTTTTTTCACTCGTAGGAAAAATGAAAATCAATAGAAATAGCGATTTTCGTAAAAGGAAAAATGCTATGGAAAGATGGAAAAATGATTTCATCTTATATTCAAATATACACATATATTTTTTTTCGTATAGGAAAAATGAAAGTCAATAGGAATAATGATTGTCTTAATAGGAAAAATGATTTGGAATGAGTGAAAAATGTATGGAAAAATTAAAGTTCGCGAGATAAAATTGAGCATATATAAAAGATCTAGAGGAAGTAGTATTCTTTTTGTTGAATATTAGGAATTAAATATGTTTCAGGTCAATTTATGTGAATAATTTTTCCAGTGAGTTGTTTTTTGTTGCTGCGAGAATTACGATGAAAAGGTGGGGGCGTAGCATTTTTGAAAAATGAACGTATGTTAATATACATCTTAAGGATAATTCTGTTTTCAATGCAGATAGATAGTTTGTTCAGTTGCGCATCAGTATATTTTACAAGTGGAAAAATCGAAACGCTTTCAGAAAAAGAAATGAATCAGAGACACTAGGGTAACGAAAAACAAGAAGTGTCTTTGCATATACCTGTTAGATAATTGTACATGAATGGATTCTGTTTTACTAGTTGCATTTGTCTGTTTATTATTCGACATTATAATACGGAATGTGGTTAAAAATAACTTTTCATCGGATCGATAAAATAGAAGTCATGTTTCAAATAGTACTGAGAGATGAATTAATGCAGTGGAAATTATATTAATAATGGTTAGAAAAACAAAAACAGAATGAAAGTAACTCGAGGGATTGAAGAAAAAACTGATACGTCGTTGTTAGCTCGAAAATGGGCAAGCTTAAGCTTTTATTTATATATGTATAGATAGGATCAGAAAACACAAGAAGGTCACAGAACGTGCAAACAATAACAACAAAGGTATAATGAAAAGAAAGAGATAAAAGAATAAGGATAACCACTGAAGAGAGAGGGGATGAAGTCATCAAGGGTGGTAGTAATAACAAATCATCCCCAATGCTTATAAATGCATGGTGAGGATGGGAGAAACCATTTTAACACGCCTTTTCCTATATCGTGAGCGTTTGTATAAAATATGTCGATTTATGTACAAATATGTATATATGTATGTGTCACGGTTGTATACAGAGAAAGAAAAAAAAGTCAATTTCTCTCTCCGACGATATTTTTCTCATGAAATAAAGATTCCTCTCACGAATCAATATTCCGTCCATTGCTGAAAAGGCTTTATAATTGTTGTGTATTTTTTAAAAATATGACTAAAAAACTGTTTTCTTTTGCCAAAGAAAAAATGTTTTACAGGTGTGAAAGATTTTTGTACTTCAATTCTTACATTTTCTAACACACACCAATGTCAAGTAGGGATGCACCAGTGACAGTTAATAACTGGTAACTGGACACCCAGTTAACTGGGTTTCAGTGGCACTGGGTATTTATTTTTGCCAAATAGGTTTTTAACTGATCTACGATGTATAGAATCACCAGTACTTTCTATTGTACTAGGTATCCATCAGTCCAGTTAACTGGGTATGTATTTATTTGATCTGTGGCCTATAACATCATCCATCGTCTTCTTTTTATTAGTATATTAAGATTATCTAATTCTAGGATCTTTAATATTCAAAAAAAAACTCAAATTGAGGTCGAAGGAGGTGTGTCAATTTACAGACTTGACGCCTGAAAAAATGTTTACATAATCTCATTTACAGGTGTACAGCTCACGATCACCGTGAGCATGCTCGATGCACCCTTGGGTCCTCATTCACTATACTATAGGGATACCCTTGGGTCCTCAATTGCTATAGGTCATAAACGCTCATATGAGCGTAAGCTTATACACCCCTACCACGAATCCTTCAAAATATCCTCACTGAATGCAGCGTGAAAAACAGGGTCCTAATGAGTATATTTCGCAACATTCATGGAGTAAAAGTAACGAGGAAAGCTACTTTTATTGAAAAATTGGATGTTTTTTTTTATTGAAAAAATGAGTTATTTTACATTATTAAGGATTTTACAACTAGTTTTGTAAACTTTGATCACAGAAAAAATAGTTAAAAATATTTTTACTATATATAGTTTTGTAGAACTCGAGGAGCTTTATTAAATCTTGTAAAAATATCAAAAGAAAATATAGTATTCTATGCTCCAATTACTAGCGTCTCGACTTTTCTATGCAGAAAAAGCATACAATTTCGTAAAATTTTCTAAATTCGCTATTAAAAGTTTCTGATAACTCCTACCATTTAGCATCAATAAATTCTATTTTTGACGCACTTTAATTTGGTATTAAGATCGTTATGTATGCTATGTAAAACCATTGTGTTACCCGCCTGGAAAAACCTTTTCACATATCCTATATATACCCAGTTAATTGGGTATCCAGTGGCACTGCGTACCCAGTTACCAGGACTGATGGATACCTAGTACAATAGAAAGTACTGATGATTCTATACATCATAGATCAGTTAAAAATGTATCCGGCCAAAATAAATACCCAATGACACTGGGTACCCAGTTAACTGGTCTAATGGATACCCAGTTACTGGGACTGGTGCATCCGTAATGTCAAGTTATATTATCGACATTAAAGCAAATAATAGTTTAGCATTGTAGTTTGTTTATCATGAATATTTCTATGGGAGATATTTTTCTTTTTCATCGGTTATTTTCCCCAGCAGTGAAAATCATTTTCCCCGTGTACTAAAACTTTTTCCGTTGTTGTGACATGTACCTATGCATTTATGTAGAAAGATTTTTCGTTTTGATTTACTATTTCTCCTACTAGTGGAAAACATTTTTCTCCATGGGAACCATTTTTCCTCTACGGAAATCATTCTTATCCACCTATCATTTTTTCTCTACGGAAATCATTCTTATCCACCTATCATTTTTAGTATTGGTGGAAACCATTCTTACTCTGTCGAGAAACAAATCTCCGCTACACTTTGATTTTTCTAAGATTTCTTTATATGTATAGAAGTATACATATTTGAAGAGAAGGTTTCATATATTCTCAATAATATTAATTGTATGACAGCGGCTTTGATTAATTGCATTTATAAGAAATAATTAAATTTGTTTTTTTTTTTTTTTTTTTAATTATATATTAAAAAAAAAATTTTTTATTTCGACGTTTCGGCTAGTTATACTACCATTCTCAAGAGTAAGACTTTGACACGATAAAATCTTTCATTGTTGAACAAATATTAAAATTTAGCGTTGAAAAACATATTACGTGAGAAATATACATGTGTATGAGACAAAAATAAAAAGAAAAGATAAAGTAGGAAAGAAAAGAAAGGAAAAAGAAGACAGAAAGAAAAAGGAGAAAAAGAAAAATATATATATGTGTGTACGTGTGTGTATGGTTCATTATAATTAACGACAAAACACGATATCGAGAGAACAGAAAGAGGAAGAATATTATGTTAGTTTAAAGATAAAAGAAGCTTATTATGTCCATTTTGGTAAGTGTTGTTTTTCAATGCCTTCCGGGAATATGTATAATGGTACCGAATGCATCATTCGGTTTAATTCTGGTTCGTAGGCTTTAATTATTAGGGACTCTTTAATTAATAATTTATGAGATGTGGTATCAGACCAGATTATTTGACAATTTTCCCAGTCGATGTTATGTTTGGTTTCACTTATGTGTTTTAAAATAGCAGAACTATACTGATTTTCTTTAGTTATGCATATGTTGTCGTCGGTTAAAGTCGAATTATTTGTGTGTTTGTTTGATCCATGGCATTTCTCCAGTTGTAAGTTTTTAATTCTATCCGATCTTCTTAGACCATTAACAACTGACACATTTGAGTTATTATTTATTAATTGATTATTATTAGATTGTTCTATTTGTTCAATTTTATTGTTAGAATTATTTAATGAATTAATTGTCAAGTCAACAACATCCATTTTTTCATTATTATTAATTAAAACAATATTTTTCTCTGGTCTATCATTGGGAAATTCAGTTTGTTGATTTATTTCATTTGAATTATTTATTTTATTTATATTTGTATCTTTAATATTGATTATTGATTGAGCATAATAAGATGTATTATAAATATCTTCATATGCAGCTTTAAATTCATCTATTTGTTTCAATTTTTTCTTTTTTTGATTATTATCAGTATTCATTGTTGGTGCTGTTGATGTTTTATTCTGATTATAACTATTACTTAATGATATTGTTGGTATTTGATTCCTATTAGTATGATTATCAACTGTTGTTATTGATCGTTCTTTATTATTATTGAAATTAATTGATGATATTGATGTTTGGTTCAAATTAGTGCTGGTTCTTTTTTTATTTAATAATGTTGGTGTTTCATCCAAATTAGTAATATTTTTGTCTGGCATTGATAATTTCTGCTTGTTATTATTTATATTATTTGATGAATTTGTTGGTTGATTTAAATTAATATGATTAATGAATGGTGTTGATGCTATTTGTTTTATATTTATATTCTTAATGAATGATATTGATGGCGTTTGATTGTTATTACTACTATTTGTTGATGATGTTGATGCTTTATTTTCATTAGTATCATTAATACTCGATGTTGATGTTTCGTTCCGATTAATATCATTAATAAGCGATGTTGATAATATTTGATTCGTATTACTGATGTTATTGATTGATATTGTTGACTGTTGTTTACTAGTATTTGTATTAATTATTGGTGTTGATGTTTGATTTAAGTTACTCATACTTTTTTTATTTAATAATGTTAATGTTTCATTAGGATTAGTATTATTATTGCATTTTATAGATAATTTCTCATTACTATGGTCCATATTAATTGTTGATGTTGCTGTTCCAATAAGATTAGTATCATTATTGAATGATGTTAGTGTTTTATTGTTATTAATATTATTAATATTATTTGTTGATAATGTTATTATTTCATTCGAATTAATGTTTTTGTTGTGTGCTGCTGATAATTCTTGATTATTCTTATTCATATTAATTGATGATGTTGTTCTCTCATTAAAATCAGTACCTTTGTTGAATAATGTTGAAGATTTTTGATTATTTTTATTCTTTTTTCTTCTTGATGTTGGTGGTTGATTTAAATTAATGTGATTATTAAATGTTGTTGGTGGTATTTGATTAATATTATTATTCATAATGAGTGACGCTGATGATCTTTGAATATTATTACTATTATTGGTTGTTGATGTTGATATTTCATTGATGTTATTTTCATTATTAAATGATGTTGATGTTATTTGATTCATATTGCTAATATTATTGATTAATGATGTTGATTGTTGTTTATTATCATTCCTATTAATTGATGTTAATGTTGGTTGGTTTAAATTATTATTAGTATTATTATTTGAAAATGCTGATATTTTATTCAAATTTGTATTATTATTGTGTGATGTTGATGATTCCTGATTATTCCTATTCATATTACTTGATGATGCTGTTGTTACATTTAAATCAATATTTTTGTTAAATGGTGTTGGAGATTTTTGATTATTTTTATTCATTTTTCTTTCTGTTGACATCGATGGTTGATTTACATTAATATAATTATTAAATGGTGTTGGTGATGTTTGATTCATATTATTGTTTTTAATGAATGATATTGATGATCTTTGATTATCCTTACTATTATTTATTGGTGATGTTGGTATTTCATTAATCTTAATATCATTAATAAACAATGTTGATCTTATTTGATTAATATTATTAATACTGTTGTTTGATTTTGTCGATCGGTGTTTATTATTATTTATATTAATTGGTAGTATTGATGTTTGGTTTAAATTAATATTAGTTTTATTGTTTGAAAATGTTGATGTTTCATTGAAATTAGTATTATTATTGCATGATATTGTTAATTTTGTATTATTTTTGCTCATACTAAATGATGTTTCATTAAAGTTAGTATCATTATTAAGTGATGTTGATGATTTTTGTTTATTCTTATTCTTTTTTCTTTTTGATGATATTGATGGTTGATTTACATGAATATTATTATTAAATGATGTTGATAATCCTTGATTCATACTTGTTTTTATATTGAATGATGTTGTGGATCCTTGATTGATATTTTCCCTATTAATAGATGATATTGTCATTTGGTTCAAATTAGTATTATTTGTATTTGATAATGATGATGTTTCATTAAAATTTTTATTATTATTATTTGTATTTAATAATATTGATGTTTTATTAAAATTATTATTGTTATTATTGCATTTTTTAGATAATTTCCGATTATTATTGTTCGTATTGTTTGGTGATGTTGATGCTCCATTAAGATCAGTATTTCTATTAAATGATGTTGGTGATTTTTGAGTATTCTTATTCTTTTTCCTTATTGACGTTGATGGTTGATTTAAATTAATATGATTATTTGAAGATGTTGGTGATATTTGAGTGATATTATTATTATTATTATTGATCATAATTGGTGATGTTGATGTTCCACTAAGATCAGTATCCTTATTAAATGATGTTGGTGATTTTTGATTATTTTTATTCTTTTTTCTTTTTAATGTTGTTGGTTGATTTAAATTAATGTGATTATTAAATGGTGTTGGTGATATTTGATTTATATTATTATTCATAATGAATGACGTTGATGATCTTTGATTATTATTACAATTATATGTTGACGATGTTGATATTCTATTAACATTAATATCATTAATAGATGATGTTGCTGGTATTTGATTCATACTTGTATTATTAAGTGATGTTGTGGATCCTTGATTGCTATTTTCCTTATTAACTGCTGATATTGATGTTTGTTTCAAATTAGTATTATTTATATTTGATATTGTTGATGTTACATTCCCATTAATACCAATATTAAATGCTGTTGATAATTTCTGAGTAATATTGTTCATAATAATTGGTGTTGCATTAGAATTTGTGTCATTATGGAATGTTGTTAATGATTTATTAATTTTATTATTATAATTATATGTTGATATTGTTAATGTTTCATTCGAATTATTATTATTATTGCATGATGTTGATAGTTTTTGATTATTATTATTCATATAAATTGATAATGTTGATTTTTCATTAAGATCAGTATCTTTATTAAATGATGTTGGTGATTTTTGATTATTCTTATTCTTTTTTCTTATTGACGTTGATGGTTGATTTAAATTAATATGATCATTTGAAGATGTTGGTGATATTTGAGTGATATTATTATTCATATTAAGTGATATTGATGATCCTTGTTTGTTGTTACTGTTATTTATTGACGATGTTGATGTTTCGTTTTTATTAATATTTTTATTAAATGCTGCTGATGATATTTGGTTCATAACTGTATTATTAATAAATGATGTTGTGGATTTTTGATCAGTATTATCCTTATTAACTGATGATATTGATGTTTGGCACGATGTTGGTGTTCTTTGATTATTATTATTACTATTATTGTGAAGTGATGTTGTTTGATGTATTTTAAGATTATTTAAAGATGTTGAAGATGTTTGATTATTATTATTATTATTCTTATTTGTTGACAATGTTAATGCTTCATTCAAATTACCAATAATATTAAATGATGTTGATGATATTTGATTGATTTTATTCTTATTATTTATTAATGCTGATGATCGTTGAATATTATTATTATTATTTTGAGTATTATCATTCAAATTATAGTTATAATTATATTTATAATTGGATTGTTGTATTTCATTAATTTTTATTTTATTATTGGTATTATTCGATGTAGTAATTGTC
>JAJEKB010021063.1:0-61003 GCA_022393335.1 Macrotrachela quadricornifera
ATTTCTGCTTGTAAGGAGAGATATGGATGTTTGAGTTCTACTAGAAGTTTTATGACTGGTCTTAGCCGGTATGGGATTCTGCTTGAAATGCTTGTTTGGGTGAAAGACAATACCATTAATTTCTGCAATTGTTTTAATGAAGCATTTCTTCTTGACTTTGTGTGGGTAAAGCATTTCTGCTGAAGATGGAACAATTTCACGACTTTTGGGGATGTCGTCCAGCCCTCCACAATAGTAGTACCGAATAGATACAAACGGGACCATTTAATTGATATGGATTGAGACCTGTACCATGACTACCCTAATCATCGACAAAAGTGCTATAATTTTTCCCAGCAGATTTTTTTGGAATAATTTTGACACTTTTCGCATTTTTTTGGTAGATTTTATCTCTGCATCGTCATTTCGACAGAGCAGATTTTTATATGAAAAAATGAGAGTGACAAAAACAGATAGATGTCATTAAAATATTTCGATGTTTGAGAATATGATCAAGAAAGAAAAGACGAGCAAAGAAAAAGAAAAGTTTCATTCGATGGAAAAGACATTAGGGCAACTATATTCGATGTTCTCGGTCAATGTATCTGAGCATGCAAATGGAAAGAAAACATGCACTGATGACCTTTTGAACTTTGCTATAGCTATCATCGATATACTTTGTGTATCCATTTGATAGTCGTAGCACTAAAAAACAACACTGTATTCTTTGGAATATTAATCATGTCAATTGATTGTAATGAACAAGTTAAATTTGAATCAATGTCCAATGAATTATTAATGGAAATATTTCAATATTATGATTTGTATTCATTATTTTTTTTATTTGGTTCACCTAATTGTCGAATTGATAATCTACTTTATCATTGTCAGGGTTTTGTTAATCTTGATTTTTATATCTAATTAATCTGAAGAATATTCGATCACTTTATGCTTCGAAATCACATCAAATCCAAATTCTCGCTTAAGATATTACTATATATTAATGTTTATCGAAAAATAAAGAAGACACCTATCGGTTCAAATTATTCCCAGATCAAATCAAATATTAACACAACGCGAGATGATACTCCAGTTTAATCGAATAAATTCACTTTGCTTTTTAAATATTGTATTGCGTTGTTTAATTTATCATTAAAAACAGGGAAAAAATAGATGTTACGTGTTGTATTTTCTTCTAATATTTGTCATAAGACAGATTTATATTTGAGCTTTCTATTTTATTTTATTTTGGAATTTAAATAGTATAATCCGCCAAGGATATTTGTTAAATATTATGCTGATATTCGATCTATTGTCGTCATCTTTAGTATTACAGGTCTCAATCGGGATTTAGTACTAATATGTATGCTTTCTATCAGAATGATTGTTGAGCCCACTCTCTTTGATATGATTCTCTCAGTACCTCTACCGATTTTGGTTTCCAATCAATTTACTCTATAGCACGCTGAGAAACAATGTGAGTACTAGAAAACGACTCAAAATTCAAGGTTTTCAATAGGTAGAAGTTATACTGACATTTTCGTGAAAAAATCTCTTTGTCAAACAAAGGATTAAGTCTTCATGGATTAATCGAAATAGAATTTAATATTATTTTATAAATCTCATTTGTTTTATTTATCATCAAAATGAAGCGTGCTAAGTAAAAGTTTAGTTTTATTTGCAATACACATACGTGTTATCATTCTAATGATACTTCCTCTAATCGAACAAGTAACATAACAGAGAGTAGCGGCTATAAGAATACTAAAAACAAAGATCAACATGTACTTTCTCTTCATCAAAATAAGTCTCTCTCGCTCTCTCTCTTTATATATATATATATATAGGGTGTGTTGTTCGATTTGGTCATCGTTTTTCTTTTCTTTGATGTAAAGAAAAATATCAAAGTTATAAATATAAAATAAAGAACCTAGTAGATGAAGATGCTTAAATAATATTATCTTTTTCAGTTTATCTGACCTTACTTTTACCGAACTACAACAGTAAAACGACAGATGAGTGCAATCAACAATGAAATCTATACGATTCAAAGCAATGCTACTAAAGAAAAATTCCATGTAAGCAATAAACTGTTCTATTTCAGTGATAATTGATCGAAATTATCCATTTGATAGGCAGATTCAATTGATTTAGGTACAAGTTCATATTCAGCAGATGGGATGCCAGTCACTTTCGATGGTGTTCTGAAGAGATGTGGTGATCTTGGTCGATTTCAATTCATACATTTTTTCTTTATTAGTCTCATTCCAATGGCTGCAGGTGTTGCTGGTTTCTATTATGTTTTTGGTGCAGCTGAACCTGTACATCGATGTCGATTACCAGAAAATATCTGGCCTAATGACTCACAATATTATCCAATAAATAGTACACATGAAAGATTAATTAATAACTATATACCAAAAACAAAAGATGGGGACGCATGGGAGAAATGCGTACGTTATAATATAGAAAATCAAAATGATACACCAGTCGATTGTCCAAATGGATGGGCATATGATCGATCTGTATATGGATATCCATATACTGTAGAAGCAGATTTTGTTTGTAATAGGGCATCACAGAAAAGTTGGTTGGCTACTTTATTTCAAATTGGTGGTCTTTCAGTACTTATTGCTGGATCACTAGGTGATAAATATGGTAGAAAGAAACTAACTATTGTTCTTACTATTCTTCTCCTTGTAATACTCGTAATTACTCAAATAGTGATGCAATGGGTACACATGTCAACGCAGGCGAAGTAAACTGGTTAATTCTTTTTTTTCTTGATCCAAAATACTTCTGTTTTTATTAGATTTATTATTGTATTAATCAATCAATTAGGATTAGGTCTAACTGGTTCTACATATAGTATAACATTTATTCTTATGCTTGAGTTAACATCATCAGCACATGCAGGTTTCGCAGGAAATGCTGCACTTATTACATATACATTCGGTGAAATTATTGTTATTCTATTTGCTTATGTAGGAAGAAATTGGCTAATACTCAAATGGGCTAGTACGGCTTTTTTTGCTTTAGTACTACCATATCTTTATTTTATGCCTGAATCACCATTTTATATCTACTCTAAACGACAATATAGTGAACTTCAAACACTTTTACGACAGATAGCAACAAAGAATAAGCGAAAAGAAGACGATTGGTACCCATATTATCAAGAATTTATACGAAGACAACCATCCACATCAGTGCGTAGTGATGAAGCAACATTTTTGCAGAGTGCTCGTAAAATTTTGACAGATCGTCAGACTATTACTAAGTTATTAATTATTGCTGTGCTTGGCTTTACAACACTTATGCTTTATATTAAAATAAGTTATGGCTTAGCAGGAATGAAGATGTCACCATATATAGGACTAACAATTGGTGCTGTTGTTGAAGCAGCTGGTTATATAACAGGTTCTTCTCTTATATCAACAAAACTTGCTCGTAAAGGTTCATTTATTCTTCTAATGTCTCAAACAATTATTTCTGTAATTCTTATTCCAATTATTTTACCATATAGTCCAATGGCAACTATATTTATTGCTCAATTTGGAAAATATAGTATATCAGCTTCAATAGCTGTATCATGGATATTCGTACCTGAACTTTTTCCAACATCAATTCGAGCCAGTGCTAATGGATTTTTTATTGCAGTTAGTCGTATTGGTGCTATTCTTGCCCCAATTATTGATACATCCGTTAAGGCTGAACATTTACAATACACATTTTATGGATCAGCAGCGTTAGCGATTATTGTGGTTTTACTCACATTAATCTTACCTGAAACGAAAGATAAACCAATGGTTGATGAATCGGAATATGCAAGAAGACAAAGTATTCTTTCTAGAATGTCTGTTCATATATAAACAGTTTCAAATATTGGCTCAATCACGCAAAACAGAACATACCCCTCCCTCATTCCTTTTTAATTCTTTACAAGATCATTTTATATAGAAGGTTTATTTTAGCATACACATATGTAAAAATCTTTGCTCTTTTGACTGACTATTAATTAGTAAATATCTCTTGAACCATATGAGCAAACCATCTGAAATTTTCAGCAATGATTATTCAATACAATTTACATCTATGGTGAAGTTTTCAGCCAAATCGGTTTCAAAAAGTTTCCTTCTCAAAGTTATGTGAAAATATTGTTTCGTGTTGGATGTGTCTTCACTCGAAAGACAAAAAATGAAAATCAATGTCTTCTTTCAAGTCACGTCACTAACGCTATTTCTTCACCAATAAATCCTTCAAACCACAGTCTTATGAGCTGATTTTTTCAGGATATTTTGAGTAATGTATCATACATATTTAAATGATTTAGCTGATATCTAGACGTAATAAAATATGACAAGAAAAAATAAATGCGGAAACTTCGGATTTAAATCCGAATGTTATGTGTACTGAAGAAAAGCGAACAAACAGATTCAACTTCTTTTTTATTCATACGTTCCTCTAATTATATTTTGTATTTTATTTTTGAAAAAATTGAACCATTCATTTTTTCGTGAAAAAAGTTGGCATTTTTAAACCATTGATAAACATCGCAATGAAACAAATACTCTAATTTCTAATTAATACATTCAACGCGATTCAGCTTTCCTTGAAAATTCTATCAAAATATTGATTTGTATCACGAGTTTACATATAATAAATGCATCTAATATACTTTACATTCTTTTCTAACAACTGATCATCATTACTTTTTTCTATCAGCACATAATGAGTCATGCTTTATCTTGAAAGGAAAAATCCCTTCTATAACATTTTCTTATTTTTTTCATCTTATCTGTAGTATATGTAATATAAGAGAAGGAAATTTCCAGACTTTTCCTCGTTGTTCTACTCTCTCGAGCCTTTTGTTGTACGTATAAAACTATCCAAAATGTTGTAATTATTCACATGTCATTCGAAAAATCTGATGCAGAATTTGTGGAAGATTATAGGCTCATTCAAGAAGTTACTTCTGCATCAGGAGATAATACAATACTTTCCATCGATCGCTATCGCCATGTCATTACGGACAAAATTATTGGCCTTATAGTGTACGAAACTAATCGATATACACAGCAATATTTGCAAACGCATGATATTAGCCGACGATCAAGAAGTCATCAATGGAAACCAACCAATGATATAGAGATGCTCAAGTTTTCTGGAATTATTATCGAAATGGGGTTAGTACAAATGCCAAATTTAGAATACTACTTGAGCAGTAGCCAACTATATGAATCCAAAATCGTTCGAAATGCATTAACAAGTGATAGATTTCAATTACTCCTCAAGTTCTAGCATTTTTCGGATTTATTGAAAGTCATATTTTCATCTGTATATGATCCTGGTACAGTAATTACAATCGATGAAACAATGAGACCATGGTGTGGTAGGCTTTCGTTCAAACAATATATACCTGAGAAGACGTATAAATATGGAATAAAGATGTACCAGTTAGCGGCTACTAACGGATTTACGTAGAATTATTTGATCTATACTGGTGAGCAAGATCCAGTGGCAGGTGTTGAACATGCTGAGAGAGTCGTGATGAATTTATGGGATGGTCTCTCGGGATGTTATCGGACTGTGGTTGCTGACAACTTCTTTACCAGTATTTCCCTTGCAGGACGTTTGTTGGCACATGATATGTATCTTCTTGGAACACTGAGAAATAATTGTGCCGCATCAGGAAAAGAAATTCTGCAGAAAAAGCTAAAGCGTGGCGAAGCGTATGGACTTCAGAATAAAGAAGGTATCAAGTTGATCATGTGGAAAGGCAAAAAAGATATTTTAATGATATCCACAAAACCTTCGCATTCAGCAGCTGTGGTAGACACTGGAAATACCAATTTTCCGAAATGAGTCAATTACGAAGCCACAAGTTGTATTATATTATAATAAAGGAAGACAAGGTACTGATTTATCTGACCAACTATCAGCATATTATACATGCCTCAGGCGATGTATAAAATGGTACCAAAAGGTAGCATTTTAATTGGTTTTTGGGACGGCTATAGTGAATAGTTACCTGGTATACAACGAACACTATTCAACAAACAATATTACCATCCTGAAGTTTCGTGAAAGTCTTGTGAGATCTTTACTGCTCGGTATACCATTTGAGAATCTGAAGCTTCGAGAGAGACAATGGTTAACAAGTCAAAGCAAGCGCAAACTTGCTGATCACAAGCTTGAAGAAAAAGAAGAATCTACTCGCGATGTTCGAAGACGCTGTGCTGGCTGCTACGAGACAACCAGTCAGCAACAATCAAGAGAGGCCGGTCATGCAGCTGCAAGGAAAGTAAAAAAATTTGTATCCAGATTGTGATAAAGTCTTTTGTCTTAATTATTTCAATGAGAAGCATCGAACTTTCCAATAAACGATTAAATAAAAATAAAAGGCAGAACTGATGATATTTAATGTGTGACTTCTAGCTAGGTAAAAAATGGGAAAAAAGTATCTCTCTATTGATTTTCTTGTAAAAATAATGTGGGACCCATCGGTGGGTCCCATCGCGTCGAATGTGTTAAGGAGATTGTAACCTATGTCGAAGTAATTGGTTTCTATGATATTTTAGCAGAAATTCTACCTTCAATAGAGCTATTCTGGCGACCAGAAGAGACTTATGGGCAGTACTATATTCGATAAACTGTTTGGTCTCCAGAAGGCGAGTTTTTCAGTATAGTCGAAGTAAGTTCATGTGGAACATGATATCTCTTTTATGAAAAATAGTCCCTAAGCTAAAAAATCTCCAAATGAAAAATCTCAAACGGGGATACGATTTGAGACAAAGAATAACCTATCGGATGAAACATATCGTATGATGCTTCGAAATATTTTTTCATTTGTAAACTTACCCTCACACCCTCATCCTCACGCTCGCCCAACATACTTGTCAGATATGTCACGGTGCTTTATTAGAATCAAAAGAGAGAGAGAACTTTAGGAAAACAATGAATAAGATTATCGAATACAAATCACTTCTTCTCTTGTTTTCTTACAACAAATACTAGTCGTGCACGGTCTAGCATCTCCATCCTTGATTGCAAAGCAGCAATCTCCACTTGCCATTCACCGTTTGTTACTTCTTTCCACATTTCTGCGATGCTTTCTGGAGAATGCATCATCATTTTGCTACCTGGTAAGCCCGATCTTCTGGAATATTCACCGGCCACTGGAGCACCTGATTGCCGACCAGCGATAGCTCGTTTAGCCAAACGACTGAGTCTTCGACATACTTCTCGCTGAGTTACCGCATCAAACAAATGAATAAGTGATCCAACATAGACATAATCAGCTGGCTCAACATCATTGAGAAACGCATCATCAAAGATATCACCTACCTTGAAGATCTTCTTCTCTCTCATCGTTTCTCCATCTCGAAATAATTCATAACCTTGTTCGATGAAGAAAGGATTAAGTTCATAGCCACGAAGTTGACTCAATGGTACTCCATCATAAACCAGTTGTCGAATATCTTGTCCAAGGCAACACCCAAAATCAATCATTGTCGCACCTTCATTCTTACACTGCTGTAGAATCTCATCATAGATGGGATGTTGTTGGATGGCGAAATCTAGAAATGACCACCGACCAAGACATCGATAGCTACAGTTTTCCCAGGCACGCTGTCGTATCTTAATGAGATGATCTCGTAAGGCTGAGGATGGAATGGAAGCATAATTGGCAAAGAACTTCTCAACATTCGCAGTAATATAAGGTTCTTCGATGTAGGGTGGCCGTGTTTCCTCCTCAGATTCACCGGTAGACATGGTCAGAACAATGTGACGAAGTGACAGACGAATTTATATGCTGAATAATCTAAAGAACAGATAGCATTTATTTTTGTTGAAATTTCTGCGTTAAATGTTTCGATATCTAGCAGTGATATAAGGACATGCACTCACGTGGATGGAAGAAAAGAAAAACAATAATGTTACGAGCAAAAGAAAGAGAAGGGTGAGGATGAAGGTGAGGGTGGGTCTCGAAATGGCAAGATCCAAATTTCATGTCCCTGAAAAGACAATCGTTAGTTGGCTTTAACTCTGCTGTGATCGTTAAAATAATTCTATTAAAAATAGAAATACAAACAAATCATAGTAATATAAGTAGGTTACAGTGTTTTAGTTTTTTTTTAAATATACTTATATGAATTGATGTAATATCTATAAGTAAAGGAACATCTTTCAATTGGATTAGATAGGAAGGAATAGAAAGAAAGGATGTGATTTGTCAACGAGATGTCGCTGTACTACAAGCTCATCCATTTCGATATCGTTTATTTTTTTCTCGTTGATATCTCATCCAGGTCTTCTCTTTTTGTTCTTGTGTGATATATATGTGAGATGTTTTTCCATTTTGGTGAAGAATAAAAGTTGGTGTGCGAACATCCACACCCCCATCAAACTCTCTGTCTCTCATTTCATTCTTCTTCGCCCATCGAAGGCGAACGGTAACAACTGGCAACCCTGGCCTTGAGGGTGAGGGTTTGAAATTCATAAATGAACCGATAGCCGACTACATTTATTTAGTTCACTGAATCACATAGTTACTATTCACGCAATCGAATGGAGGTTTATAATTAGTAGCTATTGAAATCGCTCATTGTACTTCCATAAGAACTTAATCAACTTAATACATATACTTTACAGATATTCACCAAAATTGTAGTGACATGACAATACACCTAAATGTAACAGATGTCTGTCTAATACGGAGTACATTCATAAAATACTTTGCAAAATGAGATTTGTCACAAACTTCTTCAAATGCCTATATATCTCTCAGTATACGGTATCAAACTGAAAAGTCTTAATATTCTTTTAACATACATTAAACATCTGCGGAAAAAATGCTTCCATTTTGTATTTCTCACTTATTATCTTTACAAAAATATGTTTATTTTAAATCAATTGTATATTCTGATAGCCTATAATATTTTCTTACATTTATTTAATGGAAAATAATTTGCAAGCAATGATAAAGCACCTTCATAAACAGATTGTTAAAAGCTTGATTTTTCTTTGCCATCACAAATAAGTTTTACGATTTTGCATTGCTATGAAATGATCCTGAAACGAACAGTACTTAATTTTTAAATTTGATAATCCATTGTAATCCGACGTCGGATTCGATCTGTTCCTGTTGTATTTTCAGGTCGGATTGAATAACCTAGGATGTCTAAAACCTTTTGATGGTTTTGGTTTCCTTATGAATGAAAGAATGAAACTCTAAAAAACAATAACACACAAGGCCATGCACTTTTTTCCTTACCGAAGAATGGGTCATGAGATATATCATCTTCTCTTCAGATTTTTATTAAAACTTTTTATCATGATATATTCTTCTATTTCTGTCATAAAATAAGACTACATCACACTACAAACTACAGAAGAAATTGGATCCGGTTGGCTTATTTTAGCGTTGACAGGAGTGAGTGGAACATATTTTTTGATTTCATGTAGAAATGTTATACAATCATTAATAAGCATTAATTGATTATGTATTTCCTTCAGTTCATTCTTCAGTGTTTGAAACATTGACTCACGATTTATCATACACATTTCATACAATTGAAGTTGACGAGGACCATCCATTTTAGTACATAGAATAAGAAGAGTGTTTTTAAGACCAATCGAGATATAAGAAATGATTTAACATGATCATTAGTCCATTGGATAACACAATGTGGTAGTTCACTACAATTTACAAAATGTTTATCTCATAGATATACATATACTGATGAGGTAAACCATGAAACTTACACGACTGACCGTTGCGAATTATGTTCAACTGGTTGAACAACTATTAAGGATTTATTTTGATGATCTTTT
Organism: Macrotrachela quadricornifera; assembly: GCA_022393335.1. Classification (NCBI taxonomy): domain Eukaryota; kingdom Metazoa; phylum Rotifera; class Eurotatoria; order Philodinida; family Philodinidae; genus Macrotrachela; species Macrotrachela quadricornifera. Next base: position 9,817 of record JAJEKB010021063.1, read on the forward strand.
TCATTGGTATTTGTCTTTATGTGATTAATATTCTGATGAGAATGTTGATTTATAAGTAGCGTGGATCGAGGCAATCCCCTAGGTCCCTTGACTGTATCTTCAGACTAATACCCTGCTGACAAGTACATTTCTTTTAGAGATTAAGATTACGACTGAAGCTCACGCGATAGGTCTCGATAATAACGAATAGCACCGATACATAGTAGTTGAGGACTCAAGAGCACCCTAAATATATAGTAGTTGAGGGCCTACGGATACCTGCAATAGATAGTGCTTTAGAACCTGCTCGTAGTACGCAACGTGAACATGGTTGAGTCCTAGCAAAGATGCAGTCTGATTGGTCGGAAAAATTGACGAATCTTAGGTGCGGACAAACACACCGTCAGTTTCGGGATTGAGATCCTAACTATAGTCAAGAGAATGTCTATGACAACCTTTAATCCATCCAAACAACCTCATGTTTCATCCGTATAATAGCGGCAATACATAGAGCCCATCTTGCCATTTCTATAATATCCTGCCCAACCTCTTGTTTTTTCACTATTATACTTAGGGTATACCAAAAGTTCTAAGCCCGATGTTTAAAATTTTTTAAAGTCGTAAATATTGAATGTTTTTTTAAGGCAAAGTATAGTATAAGTTCTCGTCTTCAATAATCAACAGAGCAACTCCATCTTGGATTTACTTCTAACACTCTACTGCAGTGATTCTACAATTTAGCGACAATTGTACAGACTTCACTAACTTTTGTCCAATATTCAGGTATATTCTGGAACTTTCGATATTTTCCATTGGTCTCTCTCTCGTTACATTTTATGACGTCATGTTGTAGAATATTAGATTTCGTTAGTATATGTAGATAAGAGGCTGTTCGTCGCCAGCTCATTTGTACCGCATTCGACTTCAAATCGTGGTAGAATCTGATTTCAACTTTAAAGCAATCTAGGAAACATGGGTGATGAATTTCATCGATACTATATCAAAATTCGATGTATTTTGGGAGTAAATCCAAAAGCAATCTTCGAAGAACTTACAGAAGCGTTGGGATCTGATGGTCCGTCATATGCGACAGTCAAACGATGGGCGAAGCGTTTTCGTGAAGGGAGAGAAGATGTCGGTGAGGATCCTCGATCTGGACGTCCGATATCAGTGCTTACAGATGAAAATATTGAATGTGTTCGACAAGTTATCGAAGATGATCCGCACTCAACTTATGATGAAATTATGGTTGAGACTGATCTATCTCGTGGTACAATAGAACGAATTATCCATGATCATCTGAAGATGAGAAAAGTTGTATCACGTTGGGTCGCTCATCAACTTACTGACGAACAAAAACAAAAACGACTCCGAATTTGTCGTCAAAATTTAGAGAAATTTAGCAACGGAACATGGCAGTTATGCGATATTATTACGGGTGATGAGACATGGATTTATCACAGACAAATTGGTCGGAAGTCAAGCAATTCTACCTGGGTTGGCGAAAACGAACCACCAAGAACCGTAGTTCGCCGGAATAGGTTTGAACCTAAATCAATGTTTTCCCTGTTCTTTAAATCCACTGGTCCTGTTCTTATACACAAAGTAGATAAAGGCAAGACCATCGATCATAATTACTATATCGATAACTGTCTTATACCTGTTATCAATGAAATAAGAAAAAAGGAAAAGTCATCCCGCACAAAATACAAAATGCTTCACGATAATGGTTCTCCTCATACTCATCGAGATGCTGTCGATTATTTAACAGAGGAAGGTATCGAAATCATTCCACATCCACCATATTCACCAGATCTTGCACCGTGTGACTTTTGGCTAAATGATTATATCAAGAACAAGTTGACGGATCACACGAACGAAGAATCGCTGGCTCAAGAGGTTTCCACCGTCATGAGAAATATTCCTATGAACGAGTTCAAGAAGACTTTTGATAAACTGTAAGAAAGGATGGAACTCTGTATAGAAAATAACGGTGACTATTTTGAGCATCTAATAAAATAAACTTACAAATCTTTTTCTTTTTCACATTCTAGTTTTATGTTGTCAGAATCTTTTCTTAGTTATAGCTACTATAGAACTAATCTAGCAGAGTGTTAGAAGTAAATCCAAGATGGAGTTGCTCTGTTGATTATTGGAGACGAGAACTTATACTATACTTTGCCTTAAAAAAACATTCAATATTTACGACTTTAAAAAATTTTAAACATCGGGCTTAGAACTTTTGGTATACCCTAAGTATTGGAACAAAGTCCTGATGTTCGAGGCGCATTTTAGCATATCTATGATAACCCCTAATCTATCCGAACAACCCCATGTTACATCCGTATAATGATGCCAATATTGAGGGCCCATCATGCCATTTCTATAACGGCCTGTCCAACTGCCTGTTTTTTTCACTATCATATTGGAACAATATTCTGGTGTTCGAAGCGAACGATAACATCTAGGGGTGCCTTCATAGTATAGCAATTCAAGACCTAGATGTACCTTCATCGTATAGAGGTTCAGGAACTACGGATGCCTTCATAGCATAGAACTTGAGGAGCTACAGGTACCTCCATAGTATAAAGTTTTGGAACCTTTCAGTATACCCATTGTACAGGTTGATTACGTTAATTTTAATAGTTTTTCATGGCTTGCTGTATGTCACCGGAGCAATGAAAGTTTCTTGTTTTAGTATGGTTGGATAGAGCATCACTCACTCTATCAGTATATACTATTTGTCTTCTATTATCCTTGACTTTATATAGAAAAATCAATAGATTTCAAACAAGTACGAAAAAATATTTTTGCACTTTTGTTCACGTCATACTTCTTGATAATTTATCATATATATAAGAAAAAAAAATAGTACAATTACAGAAGATGTTCGATATGACAACCTCGAGCATTATATATTTCCAAAACCCTTTTCGGCCATGAACTCAATATTTTATCAATAAAAACTTGATCCATCTTTTTCCATTCAATTGAAATTTTTTTTTTTAATTCATCGAGAGATTTTGTTTCTGTTCTGTTCAGTCGTTGTTTCAAATAACCCCATATTGCATAATCCATCGGTGCAGCATCTGGACTACTCGGCATCCATTGTTCTGGCTTGATATAATTAATTTTGCTTTTAGTTAAAAACTGAATTGTTTCTTTTGAAGTATGACTTGGTGCTGAATCTTGATGAAAATACCATTTTTCTTCATCTTCATCTGGAAACAAACGTGGTATATCTCGAGTTAAAAATGGTTTGAGAATCTGGTTAATATAATAATTAGAATTAATTTTTGCTCCAGGTGCAACAAAACGAAGTGTTGTTTTTCCTTTCGATGAAAATCCTCCCCATACCATAACACCTTTTGGTCGAGAAGAATTTTGTTCAATAATCATTCGGTGGTAATCAGGATCGGTTTTTTTAATATAACACACCTTTCGTTTTCCACCAGTTGCATCTAAGTGAAACCAAGCTTCTTCTGTTGTGATAAAACTTTTGTATCGATAATTCGCTAATTGTCGATAAAGTGGACGTGATCGTTTTCGACGCTTCATGATATTTAATGTTGTTAATTTATGAACTTTTCTTTTCTTTCGAGGAACAAATCCTGAATTTTTAATAATGTTCGAAACAGTAGACTGACTAATATGAAGAGATTTAGCAATAGAACGTTGCGTTGGTGGATTTTCAACATCAATTTTTCTTATCACTTTATTGATGTTTGATGTGGTTTGTGATGGTTTTCTTCGACAAATTTTAATTTTCGTTTTGGAATTTCTTTGGCGGCCGATATTTCTCTTGACATTTGACACAGTAGATTGTGATATAGAAATCCCATCAAGTTTTAAAATATTTACTATTCGAGGTTGAGAATATCCCTGCTGTAAGAGTTGCAAGATGCGGCCTTCGATAATATCGGAAATTTTATTACGTGACATTGTTCGAAATGTATTTAAACGAATTGATCGAAAGATAAACGGTATAACGGTCATTTAAGAGGAAAGAAAAAAACGTTCGATATATAACGTGTACAATTCTTTACAACTCTCGAAACTAATTTGTTTACACATTATAAAGTAATTAAAAAATATGATGCGAACAAAAGTGCAAAAATATTTTTTCATACTTGTTTGAAATCTATTGATTTTTCTATATAAAGTCAAGGATAATAGAAGACAAATAGTATATACTGATAGAGTGAGTGATGCTCTATCCAACCATACTAAAACAAGAAACTTTCATTGCTCCGGTGACATACAGCAAGCCATGAAAAACTATTAAAATTAACGTAATCAACCTGTATAAGGCTTGAGGAGCTTCAGTTACACTTACACAAGTAACGCACGTCTACAGACTCGCTCAGCTCTTTCTCGTAGAAATCGTCTTTCTAAACTATCATCAAATTATTCACTAACAAAATTTTGAAAAGGGCAAGTCAAATTCAAGGTCCTCGACTTCAACTGCCTTCGATGTAACGTTATAACACCAAACGTTTTTTTTTGTTAAAAACTGGTCCTTTGTCCAAAGAATTGACTCACAAAAGTTTTTAAATAAAAACTGACTTCAGATTTGCATTTCTCGACCTCGATTACCCTTCGGTCAACCCTTATAAAGCAAATTTGTTTAGTGAAAAAAGTGGTCCTTTGTCTAAAAAAAATCGATCCGAAAAAAAATTTTAAAAAACTAACATTAGATTCGAGTAAAATCGGTCTTCGGTTTTTTTGACCTCCCCCCTTCACTAGAGCCCATCGGGTCCGGGTCTGAAAATTTTAAGTTGATCGGGTCTGGGCCCGGGTCCGGGTCTGTAAATTTTTATTGATCAGGAAAAATTTTTATTCTATACAATAATTCTTGTTTGTAATTTTCAATTAATCAACTAGATTCGAATTTAAAATTTTCGATGGATCGGGTCCGGGTCCGCAAAAAATTTAACCGGACGAGTCCGGGTCCAACAAAGAACTTGATTAATCGGGTCCGGCTCGGGTCCGGGTCCAAAAAACCTGGACCCGACGGGCTCTACCCTTCACCCTCCCCCTCCTTTCACCCCGCCCACCCTCTGACGATAGTCACCCAACAGACCTCAGATTCGAAGTCCTCGTCTCGAAAAATCGGTTTTCGATGTTTTTTTGACCCTGCGGGCAAACACACAAACCCACAAACACACCGTCAATTTCGGGATTGAGACCCTAACCTATTGAGACCCTAACCTACAGTCAAGGGAATTTCTATTTTAAGTTTCTCATAAGCCGAATTAAATTCACTTTTAACTTTTAACAAAATCAGCATAGAGTTTTCCACTGACAATAATTTCAAGCCATCCATCAGGTTTACATCGTGATTTCACAATCAAAGGAATGATATGACGTCGTTTTTCAAATGCATAATGCGCTTCTGATTGACAATAGACACTTTGTTTGTATGCATCAGACATACAGATGAGAACAATATCGGAGGTTTCGATAGCATGTGCCATGGTAATCATTGTAGATCCATGCATTTGATCTCGATCAATCCATACACGAAATCTATCTGTAGAAAGTTTTTCATGAATTTGATGACATAATTGTTTGTCACTATGTGAATAACTAATCATAACATCATATTTATGTGAATTTGAACTCATAGGTTTAACAATAGCTGCTGTTTCTTTCTCCAATTTCCAAAGAAGACCTTGAGCAGCACGCTGTAAACTAGAATGATCAGATGTAATCGTTTTGTTAGATAGATTTCGAATATGATAATAGGATAAAATTTTGTTTCCATTAAACTTCGAATAAGTAAAGGAAGAATTTTCTGATTGATAAGATCGTTTTTCACTTGATCATGTTGTACCCAATCTACAGAATAAAATTGAAATCATATATTCATCAAATGATTTAATCAAATTTACTTTTTAAAATTTCTAATAAACTATAAAATCGACTTTTCTTCTTTGAATCATCAATACTATTGGACATAAATTTAACATAGATCATTGCGATTTTACTTGGATTAGCCATAGTTTTAATATCTTCTTCTCTCATAATCTTTCCCAAACAACGATAGACATTTAATTGAATTTCATCTTGTTCAATATCAGTCATTTTAAGCAACATAGGGATAAGATTATATATACTTTTCATAAAATCCAATACATTTGAATGTAATGTAAAATTGTATAAATCTTGAACGATGAATCTTGCTATTGACAGAAATTGAAATTCATTGGAAGAATGTCGTATTAGTACTGGTAAGAATAATGGTCAATGTAAGACTAATTTACAATAATCATCGTAAAACTCTTCAATTAAAATATTTGTAGTATCCCAACCGACAGGACGAACAAGAAGATTACTCAAATGACGCATCATATCATCGACATTTTCAGAACAATGAATGATTGAATCTGGAGGGGAACTTATTGCCCATTCTGTGAAAGGATATAATAAAGCTCGTGGAATTTCAAGTAATTGTTCGCTTTTATGATTACTTGAATACCATCGTATATATTCAGGACATTCACCAAGAAGAAGTAATTGTCTCTCAGTAAGATTTTGTGAAAAATTATTTTCCAATTTTTTTGAGAGTGTCGATCGTATACGAAGAACATAAACATTTAAGAATAGCAGAAAATAATGGTGTAGTAAAAGAAGAATCGATGTTTTCGCCTTGCTTCTTTTCGAGGCGATGAAGTACAGCGAGTAGAAAACGAATAGATCTAAAGAGTTTCGAGTTGTCTAAATGTTTTCCATCTGTACTGATTTCATCAAAACAACAGGTAAGTTCATCTATCAAACATTTCTCTAGTAGAAGTTGTCTGTATACATTAGTATTAGTAACGTTAGTATGAGAACAAATGTTTGCAAATAACATTGACAAATTAGTTAATAGATCATATTCAATGTCTTTATTTTGTCGACGACAAAGTAAATCAAGGAAGACATAATCACGCAAAAAGATTATGAGTGGATAAATGATAAGTTCGTTTACGGCAAGTTTATCGCTTTTGTTTGGAATACTAACCAACGTAATATTCGAAGAAGACGTATTAGTTTTTTTTAATTCGGAAGCAAATTCATCAAAAAATGTTTTTAACTGTTCCGTAGTTAAGTCTATTCCTTGTTCTCGAATTGTAGTACAGTGTTAACTCACGAATGAACTCATCATTGATTAGTTACCGTTAACCCTTTGAGGAAGGAATTTTTTTAACCACAAAAAACATTTTTTCAACCATTTTATTTTATTTTAACTCCAAATGGCTACATAAAAACTTTATGATAATCAAAATTTTATTTTCTTTTCTATCTTAAATATAATAGCAATTTGATAGTAAAACACTCGATATTGGATCGAAAATCTGCTTCTTTGGTGCTATAATAAACATATCGTCTTCTTTTTTCTGCCACAATCAAATGCATTTTATTGTCAAAACTAAGGACAATTTTTGATGATGCTAGTTTAGACGTATTTTTAGAAGAAGATCTTCTATGACTTATTCGTTGATTACTCAAACAGAGAGTCTCTGCTACTGAAACCAAAACGATATACTTTACAAATTCAAGGATAACGTAAATTCTTCCATGAGAACGGGATTATATATACCCTCAAGAGAATGAGAATATTCTCGAAAAACAAAAGATCAAAGGAGAATAGAGAAATTATGACGTCACTATACCTTAGTAGTAAAAGCAGGATATTTTTTTTTGAAAAAAATATGAGAGAAGAAAAGAAAAGTATGGAATGACACATGCTGTTGTTTATGATCTTAATGGTCTTAAATATTTAATAGTTTAATGTCAACAAAACACTTCTTTTCTCTACTGAAGAATAGATGGGTGAAAAATAGCCCATCCGTCCTCAAAGGGTTAAATAACGTTGGTCAATAAGGATTTAAGGAAGTATAAAAGTGATTTTCTTTGCTAATATTTGTGGTTTCTCTTCCTTAATTTGTATTCAAGATTGTTTTCTAACTAGAAAAAGAAATTTTAATTGAAAACTAAAGTTTTTTTCCATAAAAATCTTTTGATAAGAATTCCGTGTCGATCGCTAAAAGAGTGTTTTATATTGCTCTCAAATAAAATAAATAATTTGAATTTTTTATCAAATAATTAATAGAAAAAAGTCAAACTAAATGAAGCACATATTTTCAAATAATCAAAATTGAAGTTAAACTGAAATAAATAAAATAAACATTTGAGACTGATTTTCTATGGATTGAAAAGTGTTGAATTGGATCGAATTTTCTTTACTTCCTATCTTTACTTAATATATGAAAATAATTATTTTTAAATGAAATAAAATAAAAGTTTCGCATAGTGTTTTCATTTGCTATTTTTATAAGGGCAACAACGATCTGATACAAATATGTATTCTTTATCTATAAATCATTTACCATGACTCTCTTCATTTTTAATAAATGGATTTAATGTGTTACGATTAACAACTAAATGTTTATTAATTATATTTACTAAGATTTTCATTCATTGAACTATATCTTAATCTTTCAATGGTAACAAAGACAGTTCTTCAAATTGTGCATCAGTTCATGTGTTTGCTAAATGTCAGACTAAATTGATAAATAGGAATAGGAATAGGAATGTATGTCAAGGATTTCCTATATCATATCTAACGATTGCTTTTCCCTATTTTCTGCGTTTCTCCCACAATAGATGCCACATCTCCCGTGGTTGCTTATCGCATATCACGTATATTAAATAAGCTCGTGATACAGCGCCTTGAAATTTAAAAAAAAACGACGTTCTGTATCTGAGAAACGAGAAAAAAATTTCTTTTTTTCCTGGTAAAAAATATTAGTTTTATCTTCAATAATTCCAAGCTGAGGTAAAAACAGACAATCAAATTTAGAAAGTACGATCTTTTTATGGATGAAAAAGATGATTCTTCCAGAAAACTAATAGTTGATATTTAGTCGATATATTCAACGAAAGTTAATCGTATGCATCCATGTTTAAATGTCCTACTTCACAGACATTTCATGCATTTCGATGACTCGAAAATAAAACATCAAATGGGACGCGAAAATCTAACCTATTTTGATCAAATTTCAATTCCTACGGAAATACTTGTTTCAATGCTCGAAAACTATGCATCAAAATGATCTAGCATCGAACCATCACTCTATCAGAAAGTGGCAATTCGAGGGTTTGATCTAGAATTTCGATGCTCATCCTAGGCTGACATCTACGCGTCTAACTACTTATTAAAGAGCACTTAGATAAGAATATGAATAAATATTAATCAAATCAACGATATTTGTTGATTGATTGATTGATTGATAAGAATTTTAATATTTAAAATGTTGCTCCACCAGATTAGAAATAACAGCAAATATTAATTAAATTAAGGGTTTTCGTTCGTTGTTCGATCGATAAGGCCCTTAATATCAATGATCTAACTTAAAAAGATTAAGATTTACTCAAATAAACAATTTTCAATCGACATTTATCTTAATAATTAAGATTCAACTAGATACTGTTAACAATAAGAACTATTATTAATTAAATGAGAAATTTTCGTTCATTCTTCAAGCGAAAATAATCTTAATACTATACTTTTGCTCGATTAGATTAAAAAGAAAAGTTAATATTAAGCAAATGTAGAAGTTACCTTCATTGCGCGATCAAAATTAATATTAATATTCGAGATTTGGCTCAATAGAATGAAGAAGACGAATATATATTAATCAAATGAACTAGTTTTGTTCATTTTTGGATCGAAAATTGGTCTGATATTGAAGATTTAGATTGATAACATTGAGATTAAGAACAAATATTTCTTAAATGAAAGATTTTTATTCATTATTTCATTTTTAACAATCTTAATGCTAAAGACTTTCCTTGAAAAGCTTGAGAACTAGAACGAATATCAATCAAATGAACGATTGTCTTTCGTTGCCTACTCAAAAACAATCTTTAAATTATAGATTGAAAATGAAAAATTAACAAATATCTCAATAAATAGTTTTTTTTTGAACGTTTATTCAGAAATAATTTGAATATCAAAGATCTACTTGGATAAGATCAAGAATTTTAACATAGAATCTTCGATGATGAAAAAATACAAGCAGAACTACCAGAGATATCCATCGCGGCTGAGAGTCTGCCGCTGCCGCGATGCTATTTTTAAAAATATCTTGATTTTCAAGGCTGTGACTGGTTTAAACTAGAGCTACTGTCGCTAATCGCTCAGGTTCATCAAGTCTTATAGTGCAGCAGACATCAATGTCAACATTATCTGGAAATTCATGAGTTTTGTTTTTATATAAACAAAATAAAATAAAATATTTTTGTCTTTTCCGAATACAAAGAATCATACTCAGGAGAAATTATTTTTTCGATGCGGATATACAACGTTTCCAATAGATAAAATGTTTTTTGTATTCGAAAACAAATTTCAATTGTGATGCTTTTGATCATTTCAAAAGATCAAATATGAGAATGTATTCAGGAGTTTTACACAAAAAAATAACTAACGAGGGAACCATCCGGGATGATACCTTCTATTTTTATTCATTTATTTCTCATTCGATCGAGTGTATTGAAGTAGTAAAAAGCCTAAAGGGATTTCTTCCCAATGCTCTTCTTTTCAAAGTTATGCTCGTTTTGCTAAATTTTCAAGTCATCTCGTTATATTTACCAATAAAATAAAACTATGGAATTTTGACCTGAAATTTCGTCCATAGTTAAGTCTAAGGATTCTCAGAATATCCTGAAAGTTTCAGCTAAAAGGAATGTTCCTTTCTGGAGATATTAAGTTTTCAAAGAAAATAGTGTTTTGCTCCAATGGGTCGCAAAAAACTGAGCTCACTTAAAGATTTAAACGTCTCAAGAAAGGAACATTCTTTTTGGCTGAAACTTTCAAAATATTCTAGGGCTCAAATTTCAGGTCAAAATTCCATACTTTTATTTTATTGGTAAATATAACGAGATGGCTTGAAAATATAGTAAAACGAGCATAACTTTGGAAAGAAGAGCATTGGGAAGAAATCCCTTTACGCTTTTTACTACTTCAATATGCTCGATCGAATGAGAAATAAATGAATAAAAAAACGGAAGGTATCACCCCGGGTGGTTCCCTCGTAAGTGAACAATAACAAATCGTTATTGGGTGACACATAATGAACTTTGAAAAACATTTCCCTGAAAAAGTAAATTGACGAAAAAAAAGAGAGTTCCAATTATTGTTTCTAAGTTTGAACTAATTCAATTATGATCTAAATCAAGAATTGAACAAAAATAAATATTCATTTTAGAAATTATTTTTAAACAAAAAGAAAAGTTAAGCAATTTTTCTCTTTTATCAAACGAACATATTTTATTAAACAAGATAAAAATCGATATCTCTATGTCTGTGACGGCGACAAATATGAAGTGAAACGATGGAAAATAAATAGCAAGGATAAAACATACGTAGCGGGTAGAGAATGGGAAAGGATATTGTCTCAATCAACTTGATAGTCCTACCCACATGTTCGTCGATGAAAAATATTCAATCTGTGTCCGAATACGATAATCATCGTGTGATGAAATCGATGGATGGTACAAAAGAAGAAATTATTGTGGCTAATGATCATAGGAGAAGGAAATACTCTGACACAATTGTCATACTCTCAGGAAGTGATCGTCGATCACTTAGATTTTGTTTATATGATTGACTCATATAATAATCGAAAAGCGCGTTGGTCTAAAGAAGCTACACAAGAAAATATTGTTGTTGCTCAATCTGGGAAACGAGAACAAACAAATCAGCTCAATCTTCATACAAATTTCTGGATAGATCTACAGAATCTGTATAAAAAATGTTTATATTGGAATTGTATATCACGAGTTTGCTCTATATGTAACACAAAATGAAGTCAATCTTTTTGCTTGTTCATTTATCGTATAAGCAAATTCTTTGATTCACTTTTATATATAATATGAACTTGGACAAACTTTTTGTTTATTCGTCTCGATCGATTCGGCTATTTCATCTCCTTCATTTATCTTCACATATAATATGAAGCTGATCAATCCAAAAACTGATAATTCATTGCCAGATTTGTTTCGTGAGTTTGCTAATGAAATCGTTTGACATATTATATATCTGTTTGATGAATATTCACATTTATGCAGAAATAAATTTTGTATTAGACTAACTAAGAAAAATCACATGTGATCAAATATATACTCACTCAATAAAACAAGTAACGCTCGTCTCTATGACTCGCTCAACCCTCGACTGAATTCTATTTAACATTATCTCTTACTGATCGCTAGATTCTGCTATGTTAACTACGCTGGATACATGTGCACGTTTACACGGATTGCTAGTGACGACTGTTCTATAAGATCCAGTCTTTAAACTTTTTGTTACGGCTTTTGTATGGCAATGTAAAGCACAGTTTGTAGTTGATCGTCGTTACTCCTGCTTCGCTTCACTCTTAACGTCTCGGTTTTTTATATGATGTCAGCATAGACCAATGTAACACCTCATTTTCTTGCTCAAAAACTCGTTTACAGGTAATATAAAAACTAAAGCAAATTTGAGAAAATGGCGACTAGTCATTCGTCGGCGCCCTACGTGTCGTCATTCACGACTAGCCGCATCCATGTTAAAGTCTATTTTCACATGAATTCACTGTCTTGTGTTCAAAACCACGCTCATTCACGTCCCACTAACTCAAAAGAATTACAGAATCTGGAACGGAAAAAGCCTCTACGAAATTTGAAGAAAAACATGTAAAGGCACAAAAATCTATAAATAAGTGGACCATGACGAAGTTTATGAAACATCGTTACAAAATCTTAATTTTTTTTTTCCAAATAACGAATATTTTAGATGCATGAGTTCATCAAGATCTGATTCAAGGAAGAATAAAATCATTAAATATTGATCGCCTTAGGGCTTAGATTCTCAAAATCAGATTGGATGAAAGATAGATTTTGGGAAGCATTTCATTGCCTGAAACTTTAAACAGATAGTTTGACTGGTCAAAAGTTCGATGTAAAAAGTTTGCCACTGGCTGAGTTCACAAACTCAATAATCTGATTGAACGAAAGCCGTATAGTGCAAATAACTGAGCCCTGATCTTTAAGCCGATGTTCTTCTGACTCGATAACAAGCAAGCTTATTTTGATTTGCTCAACCCTCCCTTCGTCGAGGAATTATACCAGTGTTCGTTTCTACACTTTCGATACTATTCACTTAAAACGATATCACATTGTAAAAATGGAAGACAAAAAAAATTTTCTTATAATTACAAGTAACGCGAACCCTACAAATTTGCCGACCCTTTTCTGAAAGAAAATTCGGTGTGATTATCATTGAAAACAATTTTCATTTGGTTTGTCTTATATATCAAGCTCCTTGATTGCATGAAAGCTACAAAACAAAACATCCACTCTAGCGATGATCGTTTTATAGAAATATTCCTATACAGATTTATATGTAAACAACAAGTAAACCTCAAGTTCGAGTTCTTCGTCTTTGATTGAGTTTGATCAAACCTAATACAGATATCTGACCATATTCAGTAGTTTGGGACGTCATATTTTCTAATCCTGAACTCTGACTCGTTTTAACAAAATGAAGAGACAAATATTCATATTTTTTTAAGCGCAATACTTATCGCTATACAACTGTTTCTTTAAGAAAACGGAATTAGATATCATTTAGATACTTCAATTTGTTTATCAAGGTTCAGTAGCATGATCAGGTAGCGATCACTCCAAACCACAATTCTATGAAGATAATATCTTTTTCAAAATTAGAGAATCTCGGATAGCTTCTTAAAGTTTTAGGACGACATGACTACATATATATTTCTGGTTACGTTACAATAGGCAAATAACACAATATTAGTATTCACAATTCCTTTACTGAATATGTTCTGTTACATAAAATGTGTAATAAAAAATGATTTTTCCTCATGAATCGAGTTATTTGAGAATCTATTAAGGTACTCCAAATCTCACTTATTGCACTTATGATAAAGTTTTTAAATCAACGACTAGTCGTTCGTCGGCCTCCCTCTGGTCGACCACTCACGACTAGCCGTTTCTATATACAGTTTATTTTTCTGTCTATCTTCTCTCACATTAGGATTTTCATGCGCACATAAGTAGCCTACTCATAACATATCGATACGCAATCGAAAACTTCCAACTCTCAGATAGCATTATGTAGTTTTCATCATTTTTCAATTTCTTTTTGTTTTTAGAAAATGATATTTTGCCGGATTCGTTCCCAAACAAGATTAATTAGGCTCTTTGGAGAATCGACTTAAATTACTTGAAACTTATTTCAAACTATGCTTTGAAATAACGTTTTAAGTCAACGTCTAGTCGTTCGTCGGCCTCCCTCCGGTCGGCCACTCACGACTAGCCGTTTCCATATTCAACACCGCTACAACCTTCACTATTAGTTTAGGTTTGAACCGAATAGATGCATCTCGTTTGAGTTCCTCTCAAAAAGTTGCTGAACATTTGTTAGTACATTCATTAAGGAACTAAAAAAAGAGAAACTATTCAAAAACCACTACTACTAGAGTACACTACATTGTGGTCTAAGAAAAATCTTCGCCTAGTTTGATTGTTATTTCAAGGTTGATGTCTATGAAGATTCAACAACAGAACACCAAGCAGCCACCTCTTTTTTTTCACATATTTCTGTATAAATCTTACTCAAAACACTGACGTATAGCAATGTACAAAGAAAAATGTTTCTATTAGAATAAATGTCCAACATGGATTCATGATCATCGATTATTCTCAGTTCAACCTTAAAATAACAAGGAGTTCATTAAAAAGCTAAGAAATAGATCAAAAAAGCTTTTATTCACTTTGAATTCGGATTTTCCGTACTTTTTAACAGTCAGTCAAGTTTTATCAAAAGCTATAATTCATTCATTTGTCGTTAATTAATAATTAACCATATTAAAAAACTAACCTCAGATTTGGGTTTCTCATAGCAAATTATATTTGGTGACTTTTCACTGCACACAGTTTATATTATTTATTATTAATTATTTGGTAACAGCCATTCAGCCTTGATTTATTGATCTTCGGTTAGCTTCAATCAATCTTTTTAAGAAAATGCAAAAAAAAACTATAAATTGCATATTTACTTACTCTTAACCTCAAAATTGACTCGAAATTCCAAGTCTATACCTTCGACAACTCCTCAAAGAGTTTTCTTATAAAACATCATAGGTTTTAAATATTAATCTAAGCAGCACCATTTTCCTATTGGAGTGAAGACACAAATATGCGGACAACCTTTAGAAACAAACATATCTGCAAAACTACAGACTTATTTTATACGATATGATGTATGCTTCAATTAGGGAAACAAATTGTTATTATCTTAACAAAAACCTTCTGCAGTCAAAAATTCCTATAAAAATTTTTACAAAAACTAATACTATCGATCGATTTCTCGATCTGAACAATCTTTCATCAAACTTTATAAAGAATCACTATTTTTAAAAAGAAAAATATGTTTTTTGCACTAAAAATTTTCCAAAATCATAAAAAAACCGAGCGTGTCATTCGATTGCCCGAGCACGATTACCTTTGGTCAAACTTTATGAAAAAATCATTATTTTGTTGAAAAAAGCCTTTTTTAGCAAAAAAAAATTATTCGGAAAAATTGGAAAACTAATAGTGCCATTTGGTTCCCCGACCAAGAAAACCTTTGGTCATACGTTAAGCGTTGAGTTGACCGTGAAGTATGATTGTTTTATCGATTTTCCTAAGAACATGTTTTTTTTACCTTTGTCCCCGACGACAAGCAAGCAGACAAACTATTT
Source organism: Macrotrachela quadricornifera (assembly GCA_022393335.1). NCBI lineage: Eukaryota > Metazoa > Rotifera > Eurotatoria > Philodinida > Philodinidae > Macrotrachela > Macrotrachela quadricornifera. The sequence continues at coordinate 25,590 of JAJEKB010021063.1, forward strand.
TTTCCATATAACCCTCTCTGCAGTCGAGGTAATATGATGTTTTTTTGACCTTTGAACCCATTCTATATGATGTTTTTTTGACCCTGACACAAACCCACAGACACACAGACAGACAAACTATTTTTTTTCATATGACCCTCCCTACAGTCGAGGGAATAAATAAATCTCATATGATTACATAACTTAGGCGACTGAATAAAAATAGTTTGTTTCTCTATAATGAAAAGTACCATATGTTCAGAAAGTATTCAGATTTGTGCAGAATTTAATTTTTAATCAACTACAGCCAGAAAAATGATGTCTCCTGATGGAATTTCATTACGTTAAATCGGAAAAAGTTGAAATGAGCATATATAAGATAAACGTCAGAACAAACTGAATTTGTTTTCTGTCTTAAGAGAGATGTCCATGAACTTGAAAAACATTCAGATATGTACGGAATTAGATTTTGCATCAGTTTAAGCCAGAACAAACGACACATTATATTGGAATTCCATTAATGAAAATCGTAAAACCTTCAATCACTATGTAGTGGACATCGAAAAGAACAAAATCTTTGTGTGTCTCATAGAAGGTGTTCATTTACTTGAAAATTATTCAAATTGGACCAGAAATCAATTCGAAATTAGCTCAAACAGGAACAATGACATGTCATGATGTAAGTTGTCAAACTAGAACCGCAAAAAGCCAGCGAATATCCATGTCTATTACACAACAATGAGATTAAAACTGTTTTCCTATTTCGAAAAGTGTTGACTTCCATAGAAAATGATTAAATTTAGGTAGAATTAAATGTTATGTCAGCTGAACAAGGAAAAACAGACATGTCGTAACTTTATTTATCAAACTCTAATCAAACACGTATAGCCCATAGAATTTTTCCTAATAGAAATAAAAATAATTTGTTTTTATCTTGCGAAAAGCCTGTAGTTTTTCGCAAAATATTTTCATCTAAGTAGAAATTATTTCTCTATCAGGTTCATAATGAAAAAAGATATGTCATAAGGTGACGTGTCAAGATGAAAACAAAAAAAGTGATCCCATGTATGATATTTTGAAATACGAAAGAAATTGAAGTTTCTTCTGGTTGTAGAAAGCATCTGTTTCTTGCCAAGTTGTTCAGAATTTAGAAGAGTTGTTCCCTCTATTTGTTTCATCAGTAAAAATCAATCTTCACGTGAAGTTAAAAGAGGAAAATGATTGTAAGGTACATATGTTAAAGAGATAAATGAAATTAAATTCGTCGAAAGATGTGAAAAGTCCCTACTGCTTCATTAAAAATTTAGATTTTATTAGAACTAAATTCTTTGTTAGTTCCAGAATCAACAAGTCATATACCGTAATGTAATGTCTCAACCTACTTCGAGCATACCAATACTAGTGACTGTCGCATTTCCATTTCGTGTATAAGACTCGAAGAAACTTTCTTTTTTTATACAACAGTAGAGAAAACGACCCTCTATTTCTCTATCCTATCGTCATCACTATTTAACTAACTTCATAATTATTAAATTTTGACAAAGAGCTATATGATATGATATATGATATATGATGGCCATACGAATGCTCCTATTTTTTAATAGATTTTTCTAGCAACAACGTAGAGAACTGCGATATTCACTATTGAAAAGAGCAGATGAAGATGATTCGTAACGTATATTATAGATCTGTCTGACTTGTTTTTTTTTGTAAGGTGTTCAATTGACTTTTAAAATAGCAGATCCATTCGATGTGCTCGTTACAATGTATTGTTAAAGAGAATCATATTAGAAAAATCTCTACTATATCATTAGATGCATCTTCACTTTCTCTTTCTAACGATGAAAACCGTAGTTCTCTATCTTGTTTTTATTAAAAGCTATTTAAAAAATACTTCCGAGCATTCATGTTACCACCACACATGCAACCGAACTAGATCTGATCGAACTTTTATAGTTACAGCATTCGTTGAGTAGTGAGGAAATAGTATAGAAAAATAGAATATCGTATTATCTATCATTATATAAAAAAGTAACTTTTCTTAAGTCTCCTATACGAAATTGAGATGCGACAGGCGTTACTTTTGACATGCCCTAAATACAATCGAGAAAATCTATACCCTAGAGGATTTTTTCAATACGAGTGAAAATAAATTTTTTCAGGTACTGAAAACATCTACTTCTTCATATCGTATTTAAATTTGAATAAAATTATATTTTCTATAATGTTCACAATGAATGATCATCTGTTGTATCATCATGTCAAGCTTAAATTGAAAAAAAAACTACACTTGATGCTACTGTCCCCTATACAAATGAAATGAACCTTTTATCCATTTTGTGCATTATTTAGTTCTTCACAGAATACTTAAATAGGAGTAGAGTTGAATTCTGTATCAGTCTCATCATACGAAACTATATGTCTTGGTATAAGTTATTGTCCTAAAAGCGAAAAAATCAATAACCTGAATGACTGTTTCCAATACAAATGTAAACAATTATTTTCAATCTCGAAAAAATGTCTTATTTCTCATGAATCATTTAGATTTCGCTAGAATTAGATTCTCTATCGACTGCACCATTAGAAAAAGGCATGTCTTCGTAAAAATTTCCAAACTAAAATTCGAAAAAGCACACCCTAAACAATTTCTTTCATAACAAATTCAAAATAATTCGGTTTCATTTTGCGAATAGCATTCACTTGCTCACACAAGATTTAGATTTCGCTAGAATTAAATTCTCTATCAACTCCACGATGAAAAATCATATGTCGTAACATAATTTGTCAAGCTGAAATCGAACATATTACTTTACTCTATAAAAATGAGATTCATTTTTTCTTTTTAACATTGAGAAAAGCGTCTGGTTCGAGGCAAAGTATTTAGATCTTATTAGAAATAAGTGCTCGATTAGATCCATAATGAAAAATTACATGTCATTATGGAATTCTCTGCGTAAAAATTGAAAAAACTCATAAGGAGTACATGTGGTGTCCATAAATGAAAATGAGTACTCTATTAGCTTTAGTAGAGAAAATCATATCGTATAAATATGACTTGTCAAACTAAGATTAAAAAGCATTTATGAGATGATCGTCTTTAAAGTAGCGAAATAAAATAAAATTCCTCTCAATCTTATGAAAACTATGCATTAGCATGGAACATATTTAGTTTAGAGTAAAATAAACTTTCTTTTAGTTCCATTATGAGAAATCATATCTTCTTCATATGATATCTTTTAGTGCTTTCCATACTTTTTTAAAGTGAAAGTAAAATTGTAATTATCGATTTCGCGTAGTACTTGGTATTTATAATTATCTCTGGAATAGAATGCTTGATGCTTTTATTTGTACTTTGAAGCAAACATTTTTATATCTATAGTTAACCCTCAAAGGGACCCCAACTTATTAAAACAGAAAGAATACACAAAGCCAGCATTTGGATATATTCCATCTGCAAGAACTTTGCAGCGGGAGATATCAGTATAGGAACAAATACAAAACAGTTGCCTCTGAGCTAAAGTAGATACAAAGCAATTCTGATGTCTACTACGTTATTACTATTCACTGAAATAGGATGCGATTCTTGTTTGTAACTCGGCAACACTAACACATATCGAGTTCGTGTTTTCATTGTTAGAAAGAGCAAACATGTGATATCTAAGTCCACTGCAGAATCAAAATACTTAAAAGATTATCTGGACGATTTTCCGACAAGTTTTCAGTAGTTCTCTAGAAAATCTAGGAAAACTTTCGAGATTAACCTGAAAATGTTTTGATTTCGCGGTGGACTTAGGCATCCGATGTTGCTCTTTCTAACGATGAAAACACGAACTTTGTGTATTTTTTCTGTTTTAATAAGCTGGGGTCTGTACGAATCCAAAGGGTACAATAAGCGTCACATGTACTTCGAGACATTTTATCTTTTGAAAAAGCAAACTAATATAACTGATCAATGGTTTCAATCAACTCTACTAAACGTCGTGAGAGCATATCTAGAAAGGCAAAGCTCCATCTCATTTTGTGAGTAAACGCCATTCGAATTATTTTTACTGCTGTACGTTTGAGGGTTAAATACAAAAACTTATAGTGATTCTTGTTATTTTCACCTGAAATATAAAGTTTCTTTTTGTATATCTGAAATATCCTTGCAGTCAATATTCGAAAATTCCTATCAATGATTAAATATTCGAGGAAGTAGTAATCTGTCCTGAGTTACAAATCATGCATTTGAATTTACGCCGATTTCTCATTGACTTAGAAAGAGGTACAGCATATTTATAATTGTCATACTAATGGAGATCCCACCCCTTTCTCCCGAACCATATCTGAAATCTTTACCAGGAATAGAAGACATTCGTGTTGGTATAAATCCAAAGTTTCCAATTTTTTCATCTATTCTTATTCGATCTTTCGATTATTTACTTGTTGATTCAGACCTTGTTTTTCATCACTACTACTTACTGCAGAGGGCAAGCTGAAAATCGTAGAAGTGAAAGAAGGTGAATAGATAAAAAGTGTGAAACTTTGAATTTATACCAACACTAATGTTCCCTGCTCCTGATAAAAAAGTTAGCATAGTTTCGTTCTTGTCCACTTTTCATGTTTATGATCATTGCTCTCCATGCAAGCGTCAAACTTTGTTAAACGCCCTGAAGGAGAAGAGCAAGACGGAGCAAAAGTATTGAAATAAAAAAGATGCACAAGGATCTTCTGCGTGTAGTAACTGTGCTCAATTTTTCATTTTATTGGAAAAGTTTGGAGATAAACAAATTGTATAATTCAAGGTTCATATTTTTTAATTGTTAACCAATTGAATATAAATTTTAAAAATCGAGCACAGTTATTATATAAAGAAGATCCTCATGCATCTTTTTTGTTCTCATACTTTTGCTCTCCGATTCAGTACCTTTGGCAAGAATTTTTCCAAAATACTTTTTCGCTTCTGCTAGACTCTCATGAGAAAATGAAATTTGTAAATTCGATATCTCAGCAAAAAGAAATCGACAAATCGAAAAAATTTCGGATTATATGTAAACCGACGAGCTCGAGAACATACTACCAAAAAAAACAGGAAGATGGGAACTTCTACTTCTTAAGCCGAACACGCATCATCATTTAGAGATATCGTGCATAATTTCGAAGAAACTCAAACAATGTAAATGGATGATTTTTGTAAGCAAATACTGGATTTCGCAGCGTGTAAGATTAAAAATTTTCATCAAACTATTCTTATTGTCACGTACTTTTTAATTAGATGATACTACAATGGTCTTTAAATACATATAAGAGATAATCAATCTTCATCATGAAATATTTTTTATTTATACGACAGAATTTTTTTTCTAGATTTTTTCCAATATCCGTGACGGCCAAGTGAGTCTCAGGGCTTTAGCAGCGATGGAAGCTCAAAATTTGCGATGTATTTTTTGAAATTTTTTTTTTTGTTTTCGAGACATTTTCAAAGGAAAAAATAGAGAAAATGATAATTACACGCTTAATGCTAAGAAACTAGATGAGAACATCCTCTAAAATGAATCCTGAGAATCGAAAAATCTTAAAGATGAAGAGTCTTCTTTTTGTCTCTGCACTGACCGCCTCATATATCCAATAGTTATTTACGGCAACAGCGACGGCACAGGTGAAACGCTTGAGCATCAGCAGTAAACTTTATCAAGGAAATTAAGGAATGTGGTACGCTTTAAAACAATATAGAAACGAAGATTTACTCGAAAAATCGTTTCTCATTTCTTTCATGTCACCTATCATTTCTTTTATTTCCTTTGACCTATCCTTCTATATAACATACGCTTTACAATCGTTAAGATATTTTACTAGCCAGCTAATGAATAAAGACCAACGTTGTTTTCTCAAGAACGATGTGAAAATAACAATTTGTTTCACTACTAAGGTGAGATTTTGAATGAACTGCACTCAGGATGTATTGGATCAATCCTATATTCGTTTCTCTAATTGCGACAAACATTATCTTTTGCGATGAAGTCTACCGAGTGGAGTTTTAGCTAAAATTTGTATACTCTAAGTGAGTGAATCTATTATTGGATCGGATCCGACCAGCTGTCAAAATTCTATGGGGATCTGGACTTCGAAACCATTAACCGGACCGACAAATGAATCCTACTTGAGTACTAGTTAGTATTTTATGCCAATAGTAGCGACCAGTCAGATCATACAATGGGATTCAATCAGATTCCGATAACACAATTTAATTAAATGCAAGACTAGGGATCCGATCGTTGAAATGATTCTTCTGACTGGATAGTCAATCAGTTTGTCTTCAATATTCAAACTCGTTTTTTTCAAAAAAAGCTTTTTGTTTAATTGTTCATTATCGTTCTTAGGGAGGAGTATGAGTAAATTTACTTATAATCTTAAAGCACACCTTACAAAATATTTATTTTCCTTTCAAAGAAAGAAATATGATCAAACTTGTTTCTTATCAAAGATATATTTTTGAATTGTTTGTTTTCTTTCTAAAGACAGGAATATGATTAACATGGCTTGTTAAAAACTAATTTTTTAAATTCATTTTTGCTTTGCTCAAAGGAAGATGATCAAAGTATTTTTAATCCTTGTATTTCAATTATTTTGCTGCTCTTATGATAGAAATAGATAATTTTTAAAAAAAATTCATGAAAAACAATGAATTATTGATCGTACCAACATGCTACGATCTTAATTGATTACGGCGAGTTTTAATCACTTCACAATCAATTCATGGTTTATTTTTGCTTGATTGTAAATCGATTGAAATCAATCGTAATCGATTTTAGTTCGTTTCGTATAGCGCATGGATGTTTCATTCGTTAGAATCGATTGTGTGTGGTTTTAATCAATTTGTAATCAAATAAAAATCAATAAAAGGTATATGATTTAAATCCATCGTCAATCAATATTTATTCGATCACAATCTAACTATTTCAGCATTTTTTTAAATATGAGTATCACTTTTCAAAGACGCTAATTTAGATAATTACTTAACAGTGAAACCTAGATCATACAAACTGATCGTTAATTTTCGTACTCTACTACATGTTCAAATTGAGTCTTATTCCATTCAACACTTAATTCGTTTCCTAAATAAACACTATTTTTTGAAATCGCTCATTTTCTTGAATAAATTCAAACTGATATTAAAAGGAGGGGGGCGCATAAGAGGGCAAATCGGCCCCTCTTCCAAAATCGTTTTTATCGTTCTCAAAGTATCACCAGAAGCCTCAGAAATTACTTTTTAGTCAATTGAGACATTTTCGTTTGATTTTGGCTGTGCACGGCTGACTGAAAAATCATTATCATCTGGGTTCTAAAGGACTATAGTCCATGTCACTCATGTGAGAAGTCTTTGCACTTATGCTCTATGCTTTCCGTTTGATTTATATATCAGATGAAAGCTCTTTCTTTTCTCTATCGAATGGTATATAGGTTTGTTAGAAAATATTGTTCCTTTGGATTTTTGTATGCACGACATCCTCAAGATGGCACAACTGGAGTGCTGATATTCATGGCTAGCTAGCCATCTTAGGTTTCGAGATGGTAGCGATCCAGCCTGAATTGTGCCTAGTTCGATAGCCCTTAGAAAGTTCTATAAAATGGTGCTATTTGATAGATGTTTTTTCGTGGGTAAGGCACTCAGCCAAAGTGAACAATGGCCAAGAAAGCTAAAAAGCCCTATTTTTGGGTAGTAATTGAAGGATTTGGACGATAATCATCAGGTTTCTTCTTAAAACAAACATCAGATTCGAAATCAGCACAAAAAATTGAATCGAAATCCATGAATTTCAAAGCTCTGCAACGACTTTCATTTTTAGCCAAAAATCTCGCCCTGGTCCCCCCCCCACGGATGGGTGAAAAAATGAGTCAAGCTGAACCACGGTTTTTCTCGTCCATCCATGAGCAGTTTGACAATTTTAGGAGTTTTTCATGGTAGGACAACAAGTTTTACAAACCAGAATGGTGTTTTGACGATATTCATTTTTTCACCCATCCGTGGGGGGGGGACCAGGGCGAGATTTTTGGCTAAAAATGAAAGTCGTTGCAGAGCTTTGAAATTCATGGATTTCGATTCAATTTTTTGTGCTGATTTCGAATCTGATGTTTGTTTTAAGAAGAAACCTGATGATTATCGTCCAAATCCTTCAATTACTACCCAAAAATAGGGCTTTTTAGCTTTCTTGGCCATTGTTCACTTTGGCTGAGTGCCTTACCCACGAAAAAACATCTATCAAATAGCACCATTTTATAGAACTTTCTAAGGGCTATCGAACTAGGCACAATTCAGGCTGGATCGCTACCATCTCGAAACCTAAGATGGCTAGCTAGCCATGAATATCAGCACTCCAGTTGTGCCATCTTGAGGATGTCGTGCATACAAAAATCCAAAGGAACAATATTTTCTAACAAACCTATATACCATTCGATAGAGAAAAGAAAGAGCTTTCATCTGATATATAAATCAAACGGAAAGCATAGAGCATAAGTGCAAAGACTTCTCACATGAGTGACATGGACTATAGTCCTTTAGAACCCAGATGATAATGATTTTTCAGTCAGCCGTGCACAGCCAAAATCAAACGAAAATGTCTCAATTGACTAAAAAGTAATTTCTGAGGCTTCTGGTGATACTTTGAGAACGATAAAAACGATTTTGGAAGAGGGGCCGATTTGCCCTCTTATGCGCCCCCCTCCTTTAAGTATTCTCTTAGGTTTTACTAAGGTACAACATTTACTAAATGTAAATTTCATGCTGAATATAGAGTTATATCGAAAGCATGTGTTTGTTCGATTCTTTATATATAGCAAAAAAATTTACTTAACGTAATTTGATATACAGTAGGGGATAAAAGTAGGTGCCCCCCTAAAGTGATATTATTTTCCATCATTTTGAGCTGATATTTTTGGTGCATGCGGACCACAATAAACACTGATCGCAGGCACTCCCCCCCTCCCCCCCTCCCACTCTCAATCGATTGACATGGACTGGAGTTAAGAGAAAATTACTCTGTTTTGATATATATTCTATAATAAGATGAAAAAAATTCCTTGCTTGTTTCACCTCCTATAGAGGAGTTAGATGTGATTTTTTTAGCATAAAGTAAAAATCCATATGTCTAGTTTACTTTATCTGAAGGCCACCCCATATCGCCAAGATCCGACTGGTTGGCAAGCTGTGCCTTGGCGGACTCATCTTGTGACCATATATTGGCTGCATTTATGATTACAGCTCTGAAGCTTTTAGCATAGACTCGCGGGTCTATAGAAACTTTCTGTTAAAAATTTCAAGTGAGCCGGTCAAAATTATCTCAAGTTAGATGCATCTGATTGCAGACTAGTGTTTACTGCTTAGCAGAATTTTCCAATGCGGAGACTATATCTCAACCATTTTACAGTGATTTCTTACCAAGTTTTTATTTATGATAGCTGCGACATTGAGCTATCGAATGAGGGGTTACGCGAAAATAGAAGTCTCAAATTGGTTGAGAATCAGTGTTTATTATGGTCCACATATACAAAAAATATCAGCTCAAAATGATAGAAAATGGTATCATTTTAGGAGAAGTACCTACTTTTGTCCCCTAGGGTATAATATTAAGTTGAGTCAAAACATTTGCTGGTTTCATTGTTTTGATTCTGCAACAATGATCAATCTTATTATCAATAAAATTCCAAAGAAGAGAAACCAAAGGTGCTTTTCCTTTTTTAAAGCTAAATTTTTACTAAAACATCAGCTTGATGTTTACCAGATAATATTACAAAAGAAATAATCAATATATTCATCAAAATCAGCTAAATCTTCATGTAAAAGACTTATTTCATTTTCATGAAGAATTAATAGAAGAGAAATGAACGATTATTTCTTTCTCTATGCCAATTTATTGGCGGAAGATACATGACAAGAGGGACAACTGAAATGAACCTTTTTAAGATGATCAATTTTTTCATACAGTTGTTCCGATATTTGTCGCTAAAAAATAAAAGTTAATATTTTGAAACTCTTTTTGAACAGTACCGTTTGCATTGGAAATCTTTAGCATGAGCGAGCAATATAAGTAAGAACAACTAAGAGCCAAGAATGAACAAGGCACAGGATCATGATCAGACCTTGGTATTATACGTGACGATCATCATCATCTGTAGCGTATCCTGAAGGACGTTGCTTTCTCTACGAGACATCGCCATTTCTGTCTGTCTTGGGCGCCATTGATGCCTGCTTGTAGAGCTCTGGTACAGTCGAACAGGGAATTACCTCTGGCGATGTGTCCAAACTGGGATCCGGACTGATGCTCCCCGGACACTTGCTCCCCACGGACAGTTGCTCCCCAACGACACTTGCTCCCCAAATAGATGCGGGTGCAGGCGCAAGTCTGAGTGAGGGTGAGGGCGTAGATGTGGATGGGGACGTAGGTGTGGGTGAGGGCGAGATATAGAATGAGTTTCGGTTTTGATTGGGGCTAGATCTGGGCCTGGAGAGCAAATATCCTTGGGGAGCAAGTGTCCGGGGAGCATCTGTCCAGGGAGCATATGTCATGGAACCGTCCAAACTATCGGTGCCTTCGACTTCTGATGGTTGCACTGATCTCCGATTGTTTGGTACGTTCGTGGGCTTCTTTATTCGTTATGTGTTGCATGTATGAGATGCGTAGAATACGCCTAAGATCCGAGGTGTCGAAAGCGTCTAGCTTCTTTTCGACTGAGTTGATTATAGCCCATGTTTCCGAGCCGTACAGGAGGATTGGTATGATGTAGCAGTTATAAACACGAATTTTAGTCTGCAACGATCCATTTGAACGCCAGATGGATTTGTCCAATGTCTTCATGCAACTTCGGACAACGGCGATCCTTCTGGCTATTTCCGGTGCACTTCTGCCCATGTTGTGAATCGTGCATCCAAGGTAGACGAATATGTCGACCATTTCCACATTGTGGTCGTGGATGGATACCGATTTGCAATTAGTCAGTTCATTTCCAATTTCTTCAATTTTTGTCTTTAACCAGTTCATTTCCAAACCTAGCGGGTGGGAGTCTTGTTGCATGATGTTTAGGCTTAGTATAAGTGCGATATTGTTCGCGAAGTCGAGATTAGTGAATATTTCGACACCCAGCGTAGCACCTAGCATACCTTGGTGTACCGCTCGTTGAATGAGCCAGTCCATTGGGATCAGAAACAGAACCGAAGCAATTGTACATTCTTGGTGAACACCTTCTTTCACTTCAAACCAATCAGATAATTGGCCATCCACACGGCCACAGCTGTAGGTATCGGAATATAGCTCTTTCATTAAGTCGACGATTTTCTTGGGCGCCCCGAGATTAGAAAATATAAGCCACAGAGCGTTACGATCGATCGAGTCAAGTGTCGCCTTCAAGACAACAAAGGCAATCCACAGAGATCGATTGTACTCGCCCCGTATTTGAACTAGGGTGAGCAAGATTGAAATTCTATCTAGCGTCGATCGCCCAGGAGTGTAGCCACTTTGTTCCTTCCTGCGTTTAGCCAATAGCAGGATGTGTGCGAACAGTTTGCCAGGACACGATAAGAAGGTAATGCCACGGTGGTTTTTACATTCTTGTCCGTTGCCTTTGCCCTTCTAGAATGGTAGAATAATACCTTTCTTCCAGTCGGATGGAATGGTTTTTGAGCGCCAAACATATTGAAAGGTGCCGTTTAACCAGATGCTAGAGCCCATGACTCCGGCTTTCGTCATTTCTGGGGTGATATTGCATATACCGGGTGCTTTGCCATTTCTCATTTTCTTCGAACAATTGACAACTTCTTTTACCGTTGGTTTGCTGCAGTTGATGGTTGGATCTTCGATGGCCGATTGAGCAGCACTTGTCTGGTCTGCGTGATTAGGTGCATCGGGTCGGCTGAGGAATGTGGTGTAGTGGTTACGTCAACACTCTAGTTTCTGGGATTTGTCGCTGATTAAGTTGCCATTCGCATCGAATATTAAACTGCTGATGGGACGAGTAGCCTTAGCAAGGCGTCTCGCACTTCGCCTGCTGCAAGTGCAGCTTCTCCATCTGTCGCCATGTTCTCGGTCCATTGTTGTCTATCTGGTTTCAAATGTTCCTTGCATTGTTCGTTCAATTCTTTGTACTCGTCGTGTTTGTTGAGGAGTCTTGCTTGTCTCTTTTTCTCGACCAGTGTGAAGGAAGCATTGCTGACCCAAGGTTTCTTCGTGTGTTTGTGTATTCCCAATTGTTCGGTAGCCACGTCATTAAATGGTTCCTTGAATTTGTTCCAGCTGGAAGTTTCTTCGATTGTAAGTGTTACGAAACGATTGCTTACTTCAACAGCATATTGAAATTGCACAGCAGGATCTTCCAGCTTCTTGATTTTGTAGCGCATTGTATGTACGTATCTCATACTTGAGCGTTTTCGGCGCACGCGCATCATGCCAATTACCGGGCGATAGACGTGGTAGTTTTACAAGATGGATCAGTTGGTATTGACCGGCTTGTCCATACGGGCCGATGACGTGTTTCACATTGACTCTTGATAATCCCTGTGACTGCATTGAAGTCGTCAAGGCAAATGGTGAAGTCGCTATAATGTGTCATCTTCATCACTTGTTCTATTTGTTGATAGAAGATATCTTCGTTGATGTCGCTTGCTTCGTTCGTAGGTGAATATGCCGCTACGACTGTAAGATAGCCAAAGTTGTGTTTGAATCTGGCAGTCAACAATCTTGCGTCGATCGGATGCCATGATACCATAGCTGCGGCTCAGTCTCAAAAGAGATACTTTTTTTCCTATGTATAGCGATTTGAAAATGTTTTGCAGAAAAAACATCCTCTGAATATAAGTAGCTAGCACTATTTAATCTTTTCCAGCACTACTTAATCGATGTCAATAGCGACTCAAAGCTATTTTAGCTACTTTATCTACTTATATACTTTCTCATGTTTGACTTTGAATAGCTAGCACTATTTAATCTTTTCCAGCACTACTTAATCGATATCAATAGCTATTCAAAGCTTCTGTAGCTACTTTATCTACTCATATACTTGCTTACGTTTGACTTTAAGTAGCTAACACTTTTTAAACTTTTCCAGCACTATTTAATCAATATCAATAGCTACTCAAAGTTTCTGTAGCTACTTTATCTACTCATATGCTTTCTTACCTTCGACTTTAAATAGCCAGCACTATTTAATCTTTTCCAGCACTACTTAAACGATATCAATAGCTATTTAAAAGTCTCATAGCTACTTAATCTTTCCTTGTATTTCTTGGCGCTGACTTTAAGTAGCCAGCACGACTTAATCGATATCAACAGCTATTTAAAGTTTTACTAGCTATTTAATATATTCACCAGGAGGGAGGTGGAAAAATAAATCAGTTTAAATAATCATCAATTGTTAGACTGTATTTCATTTATTAATCAAACAAATCTATATCGTTAAAGTATTATTCACGTAAATATATTCAAATTACTGATGATGAGGATGTTCACTCATTTAGAGGTAACAACTCCAATTCGAGCAGGGGGTGAAAAAAGGGGAAAATTAAATAATTCAATTTAAATAATTTTAACTGATCATGCGTTTTAAAACTATATTTTATTCATTAAACAAAATAATCTATATTACAAATATATATATTCGCTGACTATAGATTAGAATTTTATACAATATGCAAAAATGGAGTTCCGCATTTCAATTACTGACTGTTAAAAACATTCATACTTATCAGCATTGTATTAATATAACTGGTTAAAAGCTCATCATTATGAATGCTGACTATTTTAGAAACAATATTTTATTTTCATTCTGAAATTTTATTAAAGGATTCAGCTATTTAAATACTGTAATAGTTGTAAATGTCCTTTAAATAGCTGAACTTTTAGTTTTCAATAGCTACTTAAACAAAAAGTTACACGAATATTGTAGACGCGCCTTATTTTAAGTAGCTATATCGAGTTTTAAATAGCTATAATATTTAATTAAAAAGTATCTCTTTTGAGAAGCTACGCATAGCTGCAGCAGTCGTTCTATCGAGCACTAAGGCAACACCGGCTGATCGTGGAGTGTCAACCGCTGGTCCAGATCATAGGTTTGTGTAAGAACCACATGTTGATTCGCCGAAGCCGGGCCAACGCACTTCTTGAAGAGCCATGATGTTGACCTTGGCTTTCTCGAGTTCTGAAGTTAGAATGGTGGCTGCACCTGTTTCCAGGAGCGTCCGTATACTCCATGTATCCACACGAATTAGTTTCTTCGACGGAAAACGTTTTGCTTGGGAATGGTAAGAATTTCGCCGGATGACGGTCGAGTCAGCCTTACTTCCGACCCTGCCAGACGCGGGCCCCATTGTTGAAGATTGGGAATCATTGACATCGTTGGACGTGACAACATAATAGTTTCGTCTCATAGTGAATTACGTAGGCAGGAAATGTCCTTGGTTTCTTGCCAAGAGAACGTAGATAAGGTAGCTGACTGTTTGCGAGAAGATTTTGCATTCAATCAGAACTGGTCGGCACCTGTATTGGCCATCCGTCGAAATTCGCGAATGTTCGCCCTCTCACCACGGCGAGGTACAGATCGAATTTTGAGAGGGATACGTGAAGATGCCATGAAATAATTGCGGAAAACATCGCACAACATAAGAGTGCTAAGATTATCAAATGAGAGCACATGCTAGTACATGAAGGTACCATCAAGTCCAATCCAGAAAGCCATAGCATAATGTGAGGACACCAAAAGAATGGAATAAAGAAGAGTAACTGTATAAGACTGTCATTCAAGAAGTGCTTTGTCGACTGGATGATGACTTAAAGCAACATTCAAGAGTACTTATCAAGTTAAAAAACTATTCTTAAAAAATTTTTGATACAGTTTTTTAGTATTGCACAATATGAATGGAAAAAGTTGAACTATTAACCGATCTAATACAAATAGTACATTTTATTCAATTTAAAATTGATCACTTAACCTAATCCATTTTTGCGTTTTCTGTATATAACTATGTCCTATGGTTCTTTAATCTGAATATATAAAAAACTGAACATAATAATCATTTTAGGATACCTTTCTTCGCAATATATTCTTTTAATTCATTTTTAGAATATCTGAAAATTTTCAGTCAAAATTAATGCTTTCTTCTCGAGACGTGACCGGTTGAAAAATAAAGGTGCTTTTGTGAGAAATCATCGTTTTTTTTTATTTAATATCTGAGGAAGAATAGTACCGTTTTGGCTGGAATATTTCAGTTCATTCTAAGGATCACGAAGTTCATTTGTGGGTTTTGATGAACTATATACTTATTTCCTATGCTATTTACATGGCTCTCAATGAAAAAACATTTAATTTTTTAATTATTTCCAGCTATCTACGTATTTATCGTGTCATATATATATATATAAATCGAAATAGAAAATTGAAAGATTGGATTCTCAAAATGTCCGAGAAACTCGGTATTTAATCTTTCTATTCGAATTTTCACATTCATAGTTTACTGAACTACGTCCTACTTTCATGACGAAGAACTATTTTGTTTCATAAGTATTTTTAATCATATTCGGATTTCTTCGGACATATACATGATTATTTATGGAAAAATCAAACATTAGATTTTTGAAATCTTCGAAGTATTCACTACCTATTATTTCTGTTTAGCATTTCACACTGATATACTACTGAAACAGATTGTTTATTGAGTTTAACAAAAAAAACGAAAAAGATTTTGCTTTTCAATTATTTACAACTATTGCCTTATTTACTGTGTTATGTGTATATTGTTCCATGGAAAATTGAAAAACTGAACTCGTAAAAACTAAGAAATCCTATATACATCTTCTTTCTATTCGAAATATCACATTTCTAGAGTACTGAATCACATCACGCTCTCTGAATGAAAAATAATTTTATTTCTCTACGATTTTCAACTATATTTGTATGTTCTGTGTCAATTGTAGATGTCCATCTATAGAAAGTTTGAAAGACTGGATTTCCCAAACCCTAAATGTACTAAGTATTTAGTTTTTCTGTTCGAAATATCACATTCATAACTAACTGAACCACATTCTGCTGTCAGCATGAACAAAAGGTTTTCAAGTTCTATTATTTTCATCTATCTGTGTAGATGCTGTGTCATGTACGTCGGTGTGTATAGAAAAATGAAAGATTAGATTATCAAAATCTTGTAGGTGCATGATATGTGTTCTTTATATTCTATATTTCTTATTCATACAATACTAAACCAGATCCTGGTCTCAAAACTAAAAAATTTTTTTAAATTTCTTATAATTTCACTATCTTGGTATTTTCTCTCTCCCATGCACATGGTCATCTATGGAAAAATGAAAAATTTAATCTTTAAAATTGTACAAACACTCGATATCTGTTATTTGTATTCGAAATTTCACATAGATAGACTACTGAACAGCATCCTGCTCTGAAAAAGAAAGAATATTTTGAGTTTCGAATATTTTTCTCATATGGATATTAATTCAATTGAACTGAACTGGTAAGCAGAGAAAAGTTTTCAACTAAATGATCTAGAACATTTGATAATGAAAATTATTTTGAATTAAAATATTTGCAATATTAGAATTATTTATTCGCAAAAAACCTCAACGGATAAAAACTAGAACTGATTTGTTTAGATGAGATTTAGCTTCATTCATCATAAAAATATAGATCTTTATCTTCATTTAATTAACTCTCTCTCTCATATTAAAACAATTCCTTTATGAAATAAATAGAGAATCTCTTTATTAAAATCAAGTCAAGTCAATAAGAATTATTTTTACAAATCAAATCTTTTTCTTACTGAACAATGAATAGAGTTAATGTGTCGAGATTATTTCGAGTTGAATAAGTCCCTATAGACCATATCGAAATGACTCTTGAATGAAGATGTCAAAACGTTTTTTTCGCTTTTTCACTTTAATTGAATACATTCAAATGAAATGACTTATCTTATGCTTAATGTTAGTCCGAGAAGAAAGACATTCTTTTCATTCATTATTTTCAATAAAGAAAACAGTTTTTGCTTGGATTTCAAGAAAAACATTCAGTCAATTTTCTTCGTTTCGATTTAATCAAATGATCAGATATTGGAAATCTTTCAATAAAATAATAATATTTTAAAGTAATACACGAAAGTCACTCTGTTTGAAATAGTTTTAATAAAAATGATCAAATTGTATTAAATTATGTCCTGGTTACAATAAGTTAAAATATTTTCATAGAATGAAAATAATTCTGTTATTCGAAAAAAAGAAGAAGAACATCTTTAACAAAATATTCTCCAAGATGTATAAAGTAAGAAAGGTCTATTAGGTATCGATTGGATAAAAAGAAAATAACTGACTCGTTCAATCTTTGACAAAATCTCTCAATGAGAGATGACAATAAAAGATTTGATGAAAAAGCAAAAACATTATTCTATGATATTCACTCTCATTTTTCACTAATATTATTTATCAATAGGCTAGCCTCATTAGTTATGTAAAAATATTACAATTTAACTCTTCCAATTTGTCAATTTCATAGACGACAATAGAATTTTTTTCCATTTAATCCTACAATTAACAAGATATTCTAATATGGAAATTTTCGAACAAAGAGAAAATAAGGATTTTACGATTTCCATCATTGATAAATATCCTCGCATATGGATATACATATAGACGAGTTTAATTCCGGATATTTTCAACAGGAGAATGACACTCGGCTCTATTAAGGAATAGTCGTTTTTTGAGAAAAATATCGTATCGATTTATACTTGGTTTGAGAAGAATTATTTAGGCATTATCAATGAAATTATTTTTTTATTCACAAGAGATGAAAATACGTATTTTATTTGTTTTTTTTTTAATAAAGAAGTTCTTGTTGAACGGAAATTTCTACTGACAAGTGAAGATAGCAATTGAATTTTTTGTCTAATTTATACAGAAATTCTTGATCAATTTGTCCATATCGACAAAATTTCTTTGTCACATAGTTAGAAACTATTCTCTCTTAAAAACTTTTCGTTATAATTCCGAAAAAGAAATAAATCAAGGTCTCTTTAAAAACAAGAATGTCTCTGAGAGAATTCAGTGTTTGAATTCTACGTAGATAAATAGATGTTGATCGGTTTTTGCCCTAAATTGATTGAAAGGTTTGTGCAAAGAAATTATGTTAAAGAAATAAATTTTACTCTAAACAAAATCTACTTAATCAAATTGATTTATTCTCAATTGAACCAAGTCAAATAGAAATCAGGATGAGAATTTCAGATAAAAAAAACTAATCAATAAGACTAATTCAGATATTGCTATTTCAATTAATCAAAGATAAATAAATCAACACTAAAATCTATGGTTTTTGTTCGCTATCAGATTTATCGACTGGTTTTTTCTCAATAACAAAGTGATATCTGATCAAAAATGGATTAGATTGCTTTCAAACTGATTTAGCTCTGAACGATTTCGATGAGATTTGATCAATTAATGATTGATATTTAAACATTTCGCTTGTTTTTCATCGAATTTATTCGATTATTTAACAGTAGAAGCAACTTTGATTGATAAAAAAAAATGATTCTTGTCAATCATTCGATATCCTATTCAATTAAAATATTTACAAAAAAGCAAACAACTTAGATGACACTATTTTCAAATGAATGAGAATTATCTTTCAAAATTAAAATAATTCATTAAAGATATCAATAAACAAAATTTGCCAGTTTAGATCGTTAGCAATTTTCTCCGACGAATTCTGTAAAGGCCTCCCTCCCCCCCTCAAAAATCGCTCTCAGCCCAGGTACGTTCAAATGGGCTGAAATTTGGAGCATATGTTAGGGCTGAAGTGGGGAAGCTGTGGTAAAATTTTCAGCTCGATTGACTGACATTTAACAGAGATATCAACCAAACAAGGGTCAAAAATAGCTCATTTCAGCGCCAAAATTTCTCTGTGGACTCTCATTATATATATATATATATTTTTGTATGAAAGCTCGTCTCTAGGGCTAGCCCCTCTCGTGGTCTTTTTTTTAAAATTCTTACTTTTTAAGCGAAGAAAAGGAGTAACAAGCTCAATGACTCAAAAACCCCTAAAAAATGGCGCTTTTTCTATAAAGATGTGTTCTTTTATAATAATAAAAAGCTTATTTTAAAAATTGGGCAACGAGAGGGGCTTGCCCTAAACACAAGCTTTCAAACAAAAAAAAATATATGACCTTATATTGAACAGTGGTCTGATGGCGGTGGTGCTACGTCGTCGAATCTATCATTCTGAGAAAAAATGAAAAAGATTTTTCGTTTTTTAAAAAACAAGCCTGTTTTACGAGTAGTACATCGCGAAAATCATCAAAAATCTGACTAGAAACGAGGCGTCGAAATAAAACTCATACTGTTCCTGAAAGATATGATGACGGGCTATCTTCCCATACATTCATCTCAATTTCGATTTTTCTGGCGAAAATTGACTTTTTTGAGGGAGGGAAGGCCTTAAGTGAAGAAGATCATTTTATCAAAGAATGTATATCTAGTTCACTTTAAACTAGTTCAAATCAACTATCTATCTATCTATCTATATATATATATATATATATATATATATATATATATACACGAAGATTAGACCTATTACAGTTTACGACTGAAGAACTGAACCCATCACATCGATCAGTTGAGAAACGAAGAACTGGTTAAACAGCATAGTTCGTCTAGATTATATTTATGAAAGAAAATATCAAATAAATGTCATCATTTATGGTTTTCTGAACATGATTCAGAGAAAAATTTTATATCTAACTCCGTTAATTATTTTCCATGTCAAAGGTTGAAGATACTTTCCGGCCCTATTTGTGCTATTGTAGAGAATCCTTTTTAATGTTTGCAAATCAACCAGTAATTAATAATCATTTGAGAACAGATATTCTAAATCAGAATTTAATGCTGAAACCAGATTTGCATTTAGAGATATGACATTTAAATTTTTTTCCGACGAGAAAGTAAAAAAGCGTTTTTCGTCTATCATGCGTATCAATAAAAATAGAAATGACTAATCATTTTAGGAAATAGATGTTCTAAAGCCAAATCTATTGCTGAATCATAATCTGCTTTTAAAAGAATTAGCTTCCAATTTTTTCTACGCCATAGATCATTAAAAGGTATTCTGCCTAGTGTCCTAATTGATGAAAATCATCTTTAATTTCTAATAGTAACGAAAAAGGGAACAATTATTTTAGAAAGTACACATTCTATACCAGAATTCAATGTTAAATCAGGATCTGTTCTCAAATAAATAAAATTCAAACTTTTTCCGGCTCAAATATTAAAAAAATGTTGTTGACCGATTTCCTATTGCTTCTATCGATGAAAATCATTTTTCAATTTTTGAAACTGACGAGGAAAGGAATAATTATTTTAGGAAATATATTTTTTGTTAGACTTTAATACTGAATCATAAGCAGCTCGATTGATTGCTCATCAATACTCTGGGAAATAGAGATGGATTCGGTTCGAGTTTTTCAGAATTTAAATCGAACCGAACCGGAACTGTTTTGAATTCTACTAGAAATAACTAAAGGTACTTAGTTTGTATTTAGTTTTTATTATAATAATCATCTCATTTCAAACGACAGCTATCTAAACTTTTTTCTAGTAGAAAACCCTTCATAATCGAAGCTTTCCTGAAATAGCGATGCTTCAGACATAATAAAAGACTGTCGTTTAAGTATTGAATAAATTTTCAAATTGTAACTGTAATCAATATATCTAATCAAAATATGCCCGATGTGCAGAATTCTTATTTGGAAACCAATGAAAGCTTCAGCTAAAACTATTTCTACATCTCTTGAATGCTGAAAAATGCTTTCAAAGCAACAAACAAACAAAAAACGCGAAGCAGTTAGCCTAACCTGTTCGCCAAAATCTTTTGTCTTGAGCCTGGTGCATGAATTCTGTCGCTGAAATTCCTGTATCGCCGCAAATTTGATGGATCCGGGTCTTGTGAGGTCTGCCGCGTGGTCGTTTGCATTCGAAGTTCGGCTTTATGCCATCTCTCGTCTGACAACAGATAGTGAGAGCCTGTTTTGCCGGAACATTCGTGGATAATCTGATGACATGCCCAAATAAGCCTAACCTGCACCTTCGTATGGTTGTTTCTAGATCTTTCATACCGGTCCGCTCCTTAATCTTGTCGTTTGAGATAAAATCATTCCATTTGATTCTTAGAATGCGTCGTTGACAACACATGTCAAACTGCCTGAAGTTTGTTCCAGTGAGCCTGCCCGAGAGTCCAAGACTCAGAGCCGTAAAGGAGAACCGGTAGTACACAGGTGGAATAACTGCGAATCTTGGTTTTTTGACTGAGCTTTTTCTGATTCCATATGCTCGAAAGTCTTTTCATGACTGACGATACAAGCCCGATACGACGTTGGGATTCTTCAGAAGAGTTGGAGCAACTGGATAGGGCGCTGTCCAGGTATGTGAACGCTGCAACTGTTTCGACTGTTTCATTATTGATGTTGATGAAAGGATCGAATGGACCATATCCAAAATTATGAATTTTCGTTTTTGCCCAAGATATATGCAGCCCAAATTTTGAGGATTCTTCGTCTATGGCTTTTAACGCTATTTCATAATGCTGCTGATCATCGATAAGGAGTGCAGCATTGTCGGCATAATTGGTGTCGGTAAAAAGAGTCGAGCCGACCTGAATGTCAGTCTTGTTAGATACACGTTCCACAATGATAACCATAGCTGGGCAGAATAAAGCTGGTGCTAGAATGCAACCCTGTCTTACGCCGGATGACGTTTTCAAGGAGCGTGATAGTTTCTGCCCGAGACATATTTTCGCTGCAGTGCCGTTGTGTAGTTCGCATATGAGATCCAGGAGAATTTTTGGCACTCCAATGCCTTGTAGTGCCTTTCACAATACAGATCTGTCTACGGAATCAAAGGCCACTTTAAGATCAATGTACGCAATGTGTAGTGGTCTCCGAAATTTGCGGTGTTATTCAGCAAGTAATCGAAGAGCAAGGATAGCGTCCAAAGTCCCAAGGAAAAATCTTTGATACTTCTGTGCCAGTTCTTGGTCAAATCAGATAAGGATCTTGCAAGGATTCGCCATTTTTTCCTGAAGAACCGCTTGAATCCTGAAAGAAGCAACCACGGTTTAGTAGGATCCTGCCAGGATTGAAAACAAGATTTTCCTAGGTTCTTGACAAGTTTACTATTGTTTTTCAAACCAAAATTGAGCCAGGAAATCGATGATTCCTGAAAGAAGTGTGTAGCCACAAAAACATAGGATCCTGTCAGGATTTCAATAATTCAAAATTGAAAAAAAAAGATTTCTGATCTTATCTTTCAGGATTTGACTACGTTTTCTCGAAGATGTTATCAAGTTTCTTGACAGAATCTTTGCAGGATTTTCTAAACAGAATATAAATGAAATGAACACAGAGTATCGATCTCTAGACCTTCAGTTTACATACCGATTCGCTTACCCAGCTGGATGTGCCATGCCATTCTATATTATTTCAACGTTTAATATCTTCATTTCTGACTTTAATGTGAACTTCTATTTGAATTTTATGTACAGGGTGGTAAATAATATTATTCCAGGGGGGTAACACTATGATCTCGAGTCGGAGATATCATGAATTTTATACCAAATGAAAGCTCGTGAAAAATGGGGTTTAGTGATACTAAATAGTAAGACTTTGAAGAACTTTCGTGTATTGATTTATCAAAGGTTACGATTTTTACTGACATAAAATGTTATAAAATCAGTTTATCGAAAAAGTTCGGCCTACACTATGTTGTAAAGTAGTTTATTTTCTTATTATTTATTGAGCACAATCAATAGTCAGTATGGCGACCATTAGCGCTCTTTACTGCACGAATTCGAGATGGATACGAACATAAAAGAGATTCAAACAATTCGGTATTTTCTTCCATGTCCGTCAAAACATCCACAGTGTGTCTTTCGAGTGTGTCTTTCGAGTGTGTCTTTACTATATCGATTCTGTCCAGTTTCCGATAACATTTTTTTGTTCAACTTCATCTTTGATTATTGATCCAATATGTTCTGCCGCATTGAGATCAGGCGAATTACCAGGCCAGATATCGTTGCCACAAAACTCGATGTTGTTATCTCGAATCAGATGTTGAGTCATGTTTGTTCGCATACATGGTGCTTTATCGTGAACAAATATCACATTATCCAGATCAATTACGTTTTCTTCGTCGGTGAGGAACGGAAATACGTGTTGCATTAAAATAATGTCACGAAAATATTGACCGGTCCAAGATTCACCTTTATCTTTAATCACTCAATGCATTTTTTTTTGCGGTGAAAATGATAAAAATGCCGATACACACTTGGTTTTTAACCATTTCGCGATATCTTTCATCGTCTTCAATATCTTCAACACTTTTTGCCCAAATTCTATCATTTCGATAATTTGGTTTGCGAACTGTTCAAACATAAAATTCATCCGATGGCTCCAGATGAAGAAAATCTTCTTCAGTTCAATCTTTCAACCAATTACAGAGCCATAATCGATCTGATATATGAGTTTCAGATTTTAACGATCTAGAAATAACATGAAAAGGCTTTAATCCTTCCCTACGACGGTAATTATTAACTGTTTGTCGAGTAACATATTCTTTTTGCTTATGTGCAATCTCTTTCGCCACAACAGAACCGCTCTTCCGTTGGCGCCCACTTGCTTCACAAATAATGTCCTGAGCAGCTGTCGTTAACTTGAGTTTAGGACCAGCATTTGAATAATCAGCAAAACATTGGTCACATGATTTTTCCCACCATTCTGTGACAAATCGAGTCGTACGGTGAATTTTGTCGGCAATCCACTGTCTATTTATAAATGTTGCACCAGCATCGCGAGCTTCTCGGAAAGTAATGCATTTAGTTCTGTCAATCATTCTTTGTTATTCGGTATCATAAGCACCAGCCATTTGAAATAACAAATGAAAAAACACTGAGATTTCTGTCGACTATAACTTTCAAAAAGACGGAGAACGAAAAATTATTTCAAATAACTAGTATCACGTGGAGAGAACAACAGAACGCCAAAGAACCATCTTGTTGTGTGAATCATGATCATATATCATGATCGTTACCATTTTTCTTTCGTTTTCATAGAAAAATGTTCGTTTTCAATGTCTGAAAACTTATGAAAAATGGTTTTTAACGTGTTTTTGAAAGAAAACTTCGTTGTTTTAAAAAGTTTGATACACGAAAGTTCTTCAAAGTCTTACTATTTAGTATCACTAAACCCCATTTTTCACGAGCTTCCATTTGGTATAAAATTCATGATATCTCCGACTCGAGATCATAGTGTTACCCCCCTGGAATAATATTATTTACCACCCTGTATATTTGCTGTTCGTCTTTCTGCTTAGGTATTTTTCAACTTAAACGTGCCAGATCATATGCCGAAGAGAAATCCACAACGACAGATCTCACAGGACCTGTGAATTATACCATTCACAGATTCAAGGAATTGCCAAATGTCATTCGAGTTCCAACGCAATCAGCTCATGTGAGCCGATTAACATACCATCCAACTATTCGATTCACAACAGAACAAATTCTGGATTGGTAGTGTGACTGTCCTAGTGAGAGCCGTTTCTTGGATTGCTGTAGTCACGTTACATCTGTGGTATGGTTTTTATCTTTCGAGCGATGGCAAACACACTCGCGACGAATGCCATCAAATACCTATATCAACTTCGTCCGTGATGCAGCCGATCTTCAAGACATTTCCGATTCAACTGACGATACAGATGATGATGAACTCTAAATACAAAAGAAAATGAAGAACTTCTACACTACACATTTCTGTTTTTTTTCTAAACACATCCTTTTGAAAATATGTTTCCTCCATTTATTTCGATTGACCCAGTCATTGAACATTGTCTAACAGTAATCGTCTTCCTGTTTCCATTCGTAATGAAAACATTCGAGATACACGCTAATTAAATCAGTCAAAGAAATTCATTGAATATCACGAGACTTTCATAAAGACGAACGCTGCCACATTAATAGACTCATCTTCACAATCACACCTATAGTCATTCTATAGAATATAACTATATTTTACAAACATTATTATCGCCGTTATTTTTCTCATTTCTCCGGATCTGATAAAGAACTATTGATTGACATAAAAATTAAGTTGCTACGATATCATTTTAATACCATATGAAGAACTAATTTATCAAGAACATGTTTATAAGGACCCAAATGGACATAGTATACTTCATTATTCATGCTGAATCACCCACGAGCCAAGCTTTCTTCAACAATTTTTTTTAAATAATTTGTTAGATCTGATCAAAAGCTATCGACTGATATAAAATTCAAGGTGGTTGGAGACCATTTTGATATCCTACGGAGAGCTACTATATCAAGACTATGCCTATAAGGACCCCAAGGGACGTAGTATAATTCATTATTCATGCTGAATGACTCCCGAGCCAACAATTTTTTCGCAGTTTTTTTTCATACTTCGCAAGATATCATTGAGAGCTTTCGATTGATATGAAATTCAATGTGGTTTGAAATCGTTTTGATATCATAAAAGAAACTTCTTTATCAAAAACATGGCTATAATGATGTATATGGGTATAGTTATAGATCATTATTGATATAGAATGACCTCAAAACCAATAATTTTTCATTAGTTTTCTTTCATAATCCAGTAGATCTAATCAAGGGCTATCAATTGATATATAAATTGAGTTGGTAAACTATCTCAGTGCTCTCTAATAACAAAGTAGTCTGATGAATGCTATTAGCATTTTAATAGCATATTTTGGTATATGGTCATAAAGTTTGAATATGGTCTCACCCGCTCAAGACACATTCTATTGATTTAATTTTGATACTAAACTTTTTTTGAGACCTAATGTGAGTGTTTGGTAAGGAAAAAACTGGATTTCTTTAGGGGCAGATTTTGACGCTTAACGACCTCCCTCCTTTATAATTTCCGACCAAATATCATTGTGGAAGATGCGGATAAACCATACGCGGAGATAAGATAGTCTTTTACCAAACAATATAATTAAACGTATCTGTTCTAAACATATGATGCCATCCATAATAATTGTTCATCTATATAAACTAAAATCACGTTCATTTAATATTTACTTTTTTCTATAAATAAAACTATTCAATATGATTTAAAAGATTCATAATGAGTTATAAATGTTTATTAACAAAGAAATGGAAAATTTATCCCTTTTATTGGTATAATGTTATAGAACTGGTCTCTAGTATCAGACATTCTTATGTTTTTTCTTTAACTAACATTACATCTGCCATTTTCCACCTTTTTTTCTTCTCCACATATGTTGATTAATACTGAAGATTGAATGAGGGCAAAGTTTCAGCTCAAATAAAAACTATTTCTTGAAACGACAATCGAAGAAAACAGATTTTGAACCTAATATGAAGGGTTGAAAGAAAACGTATTTATCAATAAATACAATAGAGAATTAATCCTCTAAACAAAATACATTGTCTCATCAATTTTCTATTGAAGAACAAATCGATAAATGAGTTAATGGTTTGACTTCATACTAAATGTGATTATTTGTCGATTTATTTGTAATTTCTATCCATCTGTCATTTGTCATCAGTAGAATAGTAGACAACAGAATGAAATTTCAAATAATTGTTTATTTCTTTTTTTTTTGTTAAACTTACTTAAACTTTGTGACAGATGTCTTAATGATAGAATATTTATGTACAAAATCAGAAATTTATTCGGAACTGCGTCAGAGAAAAACATTAACTAACATCAAATCAGGCTTGTCATCTGTTATAATTATTTCGATTTACGTCAGCAACTAGAAATTAGATCTATCAAACAGGAACAAACGAGTTTATTCATATTTATATTATATGTTTTGATAACAACAACACCTCCAGATGCATAAACTATATAGATAGTCGATATTCCATAATTAATTTTAAAAAAATGTTTCATATGAAATATTTCTTGAATTTCATTTTCTTACATTCTGTCCTTGGTATACCGCACATCAATCTTTATTATACAGATGAGATACAAGAGAATGATAATGCATCACAATACAACTGTCTCCGTATTGTTGTCAAAGTGAAATATGCGAGTACTCAAAACGAACTAGTGTCTTACTGTATGGGACAATTCCCACCGAGATTTAATATTGAGAATAATGATTCTTTTCAAAAGTTTACATTTGATGATCTTTCTAAACAAAATATAACTAGTCAACAATTATATGTATGGTCCGCACCGATTGATGTTATTGAACGTTATCAACTTTATTTGAATCAATTAACAACAACAAATGATTCATCATTAGGAAGAGAAATTTTTTATAATTGTACATTGCCAAGATTTGGTCCCATATGTCAATATGAATTATATTATTATGATTCTCATCATTCATCTTTATATGAAATGATTCAAAATTACTATATGATCCATGGGCAATATCCAACTAATTTGACTTGTTATATGCATTTGAAATGTAATCGTGGTTTAGTTTCAGCTTGTTTAGATTGGACAGAAATTTGTGATGGAAAAGTTGATTGTATTGATGATGCATTTGATGAAGAACATTGTTGGCAATTGGAAATAAATGAATGCAAAGATAATGAATATCGATGTAAAAATGGTCAATGTATATCAAAATCTTTTTCTAATGAAGAAGATAACAATCCGCATTGTATTGATTTATCTGACATGCGACGATCACCTCTAATGACACACATACTCTGGCATCCAACAGCGATACCATCACCTATATCTGAAGATGTATCATGTGCAAACAGATATTTTGTAAGTTCTTGTGTGTCAACACGCAAAAATCTACTAGAAGCGACAATGTATGCCAGTAAAGATAGTTCAGCATCTTCAATTTGTTGGTCAACATTTCTATGTTTTCTCAACTTCAAAGATTTTAAATATTCATCATGTGACAAACCTTGTAAATACGATACATGCATAAAGATCATTCAAAATACCTGTCCAGATATGCTGTTCTTTCCAAATGTTCCAGTTTTATTTTCCAATATTTATTTTTCTTACAGAAAAAATGATTTACAATATTGGATCGATCTCTCTCCTGCGCCACTTTATATATGCTATGATACATCTCAATACGATGATTTTTTTATCAAGTTCTCAAAGATATTCTTCAACAATATGACATGTATCCATTCGAAACAAATTTTATCTTCAAATACTCTCTCATCCTCTCAAGGAAAGGTAGAAATTGACGAAATTTTATATGATTTATATAAATTACTTGGGAGATATCATCTAACTTTTAACTATACGTCTGCAATTTGTAACAGATCAAATATGTATCAATGTAGTCGTTCGCCCAAATGTATCTCAGTACATCGTGTCATGAACACTATCGCTGATTGTCCTTATAAGGATGATGAAGATATAGCATCAATTAATAATGCTGATCGAATGAAACAGTACGAAAAAACTCATTACAAATGTCAAACAACTGGAAAATATATCCATCAATCTCTCATTAATAATAATTATTGTGATTGTGGACATATTGACAATGTATATTGTGAAGATGAAGATATGTATATTACCTTTCTAAAACAGAATATTGTATTTCAACACATTTGTGATGGATTCATTGATCTATTACCAATAATGATTGACGGACAAAATGAAACAGATGAAACTGAATGTGAACAATGGCAATGTAATAACATTTATACTCGTTGTAATGATGTATGGAATTGTCCCAATGGTGCGGATGAAAGTGGTTGTGTTTCATATTCAACATTAAATTGTTCTTCGAAAGAGCACTTATGTGTTTCACTTGATACAAAGCAATTGATATGTCTGTCTATTGAGAAAACCAATGATGGCAAGATCGATTGTATTGGTGGAACTGATGAACCAACACTATGTGGAAAGAAGATTCAAATAAAACCTCGTCAGCCCGGAAATTTAATAACAGATTTTTATTGTATGAACCAAAGTTCTAAATCATGTATCTCTCGGTTTAGTCTATGTGATGGAAAGAACGATTGTGAATATGGTGATGATGAACAATTTTGTACCAAAAATGGAACATCTCTCATCAGTGATGGGATTTGTTCTTTGATCAACTCTCCGTTGATTTCCGATGCGGAGATATTTTTATGTGATTATAGAGCACCCTTAAGATATTGGGATGTAATACCTTTTAAACTCGATACAAAGACTAATTTAGTTGAAAATCAAGTGAAGAACATGAAAAATAAAGTATTTCCAAGTTTATCTATAATTCAAATGTCGAATGAATATCAATCACGTTGTCATCGTGGTCTTGATTTACACGTCTGGTTAAACAATAAAAATAATTTAACAAATATATGTTTTTGTCCATCTAGTTTTTATGGCGATATGTGTCAATATCAAAATCAACGAATCAGTCTCATTATAGAATTTCGAGCATTAGCAGATTCTTGGCAAACACCATTTGCAATAGTTATTTTACTTATTGATACAAGTGACGAAAAAATTATTCATTCATATGAACAGATTACTTTTTTACCGATGAAACATTGTCAAACTGAATATCAAATGCATTTACTTTATTCAACTCGACCAAAAGATCCAACAAAAAATTATTCAATTCATATTGACATCTATGAAAAAATCACATTAGATTATCGAGGAAGTGTATTACTGCCAGGTGCTTTCCCATTTTTACCAGTTCAACGCATAGCCATTATCGTTGATATTCCACGAAGTGATGACAAAACTGAAAAATGTTCAAATGATCCATGTGTTCATGGCAAATGCATCAAATATTCGAATAATCCAGAAAATGTTACTTTTTGTCAATGTAATCCAGGATGGTCTGGACGATATTGTACCATTCAATATACTTGTACATGTGCATCTCATTCATTATGTATTGGTATCTCATCTAACAATCGATCTATATGTGTTTGCCCAGTAAATCAATATGGTCCTCGATGTCTTCTTACTGAAACAATATGTCAAACAAATAATTTAACATGTCAAAATGGTGGTCGATGTATTCCTATTACCGATTTTATGGTATCTAATCAAAACTTTGTATGCATCTGTCCAACAAAATTTACTGGTGATCGATGTGAAATAGCTGCTAATGAACTTATTTTATCTTTTGGAGAAGGTATTATACCATCACAACAAATGTTTATTCATTTCATCGAAGTTATGTCTGGATATGAACTCATTGAATTTACTATAAGAGCGACTACTTTAAAAACAATTCTTATCAAAAAAGATTCAGTCATCATTTATTGGTCACAACCTTTTCATCTTGTTTTTATTGAATTTTCCAAGACTTATTATTTGACTGTTCTTCAAAATACTTATAATCAATCAACAAGAATTATTAAAATGCTAAATCCATCAGATCGTTGTCCAAACATAAATGAATTGTTTAATAAAACATTTGTTCAAATGAATCTTATTCGTCGTATAAAATCTTATCATTTACCATGTCAAAATTCTTCATTAAATCTTTCTTGTTTTTATGATGATGTTCATTTTTGTTTATGCCACGATTTTAAACAACAACGGCAGGCTAATTGTTTTATCTTTGATCATAATATGAAATTTAATTGTAATGGTCAAAGTGAATGTGAACATGAAGGTCAATGTTTTCAAGACAATCCAGATTGTCCACAAAAATCAATATGTATTTGTCCTTCATGTTATTATGGAAGACGATGTCAATTTAGTACAAGTGGATTTACTTTATCACTTGATGCTATTTTAAGTTATCATATATTACCAGGTGTTAATATTCTACATCAATCAAGTATTGTAAAAACAAGTTTGGCATTAACTATAATCTTTATATTAGCAGGATTTCTAAATGGTATTCTTGCTATGATTACATTTAAGAATAAAAGTGTACGTGAAGTTGGTTGTGGTTTTTATCTATTAAGTTCATCAATTACAACATTACTTACGATGATTATATTTGGATTAAAATTTTGGATACTTATTCGTGCACAAATGGGGACAATATCAAACAGATTATTTTTATCTGTTCAATGTCGATCGATTGATTTTCTTCTTCGAATTTGTATTTCTATGGATCAATGGTTAAATGCATGTGTAGCCGTTGAACGAGCAACAATTATAATCAAATCTACTCGTTTTAACAAGAAAAAAAGTATAAAAGTAGCTAAATTAGTTATTATTCTTCTTTTGGTTTTTACTGTTGGTATTTGTATTCATGAGCCTTTTTATCGACGTTTACTTGTTGAACAAAATAATGAAGATGATGAGAAGAAACAAATATGGTGTATTGTCTCTTATCCATCTAGCGTACAATTATGGAATTCTATCGTGCAAACATTTAATGTTTTGGTTCCATTTCTAATCAATATTATTTCATCTATTCTTCTTATAACAATAAAATCTCGTGAACAATCAAATTTTCGTACTGAAAGAAATTACAAAGAAATTTTACGAGAACAATTTCGACAACATCAACATTTATTTACTTCTTCTATTCTTCTATTCATTCTTACATTACCACGTATAATCCTTGTTTTTGCATCAAAATGTATGAAATCAACTAATGATTCATGGTTATTTCTTATTGGATATTTTATTTCATTCATTCCACCAATGCTTACCTTTGTTGTATTTATAATACCATCAAAATTCTACAAAAAAGAATTTAAAAAGAGTGTTGTCCAATATCGAACTAATATCCGACGGCGTTTAAATCTTATTTCATAAAGGGAAATAAAATCTTTTTTTGTTGTTACTGTAAGTGTTTTTTCCACAGATTATTCGTTCAACTGTAAAACAAAACGCATTTGGAAACTTGAACAATTTTAAAGAGGATTCAGCTTTTGCTTCTGCATATTTTTCTTTATCTCGTATATTTATCTTGTTTCTTCGTTCTTGCTTGATAAACTTCGCAATAAAAAGTAATTTAATATCATATTTATACGTCATTAATTTTAAATTGGTGTTCAAAAAGATTAAATGTGTTATACATTGCGACAGAATGTACGATACATCTCGAACATAAACAAGTAACGCTAGTCTGCGGACTCGTTGCTTAGCTCTTTTTCGTAAAAGTACTGTTTCTGGATTATCACTAAATTGCCTATTTATATGATTTCACAAATCGAAATCAACACATTCTCACTGTGTCTTTCTATCAAGTTCATCTGTCTTCACGTTTGAATTTAGTATTCCAAGCAGAAAGTTGAACTTACTTTTTTCCAGTACTATGATAACACTAGCGAATTTTACCGTTGCCATCTTAACTGAATATTCAGATTACCTACGTACGATTACTGTTGACAAAATTTTATATGAAACCTCAATAACTGATAATCAACTAACTATTAATTAATTAATAAATAATAAAAACTGATCTCGATTTGGATTCTTCACTCTCAGTTAGTTTTCATCAAATTTTTGAGACAATTTATGTTTGCTGGGACTCTTGCCTACGAGAAAGAAAATACATTAAAATACTAAGTGCTCTATCAACTTATCTTATTAAATGATTTCAAATGAAATGAAATAGAATAAATAAAAATACTTATTCTCGTTAGTTTTGTTCCCCTAATGAGGAAATCTATGCAAGTGATAAATCGCTTTTGAATTCAGACTCTTGACAAAAGGTAGATCGTAGTGAGGTGTGAAAAACCCTAAAAGGACTCGTGCCACTAGGACTTCTCTCTAGAATAATAGCATTTTAGTGAAATTTTCGCCTGTAGCAGGATATACACCCAAAACTCGAACGACGATATTTCGACCTGAAATTTATTCCAACGATAAGTCTACTTATAACTAGAATGCTCTGAAATTCTCAAGTCAAAAGGATGTTTTCTTTACGAAGTATTGAGTCGCCAACAGCTATTCATATCCCACTGATGTAAATATTTTTTCACTCTAAACGCATCTAAAACACGGTTAGTAGCGTGCGAAATCCAAAGGACAAACGCGAAAATCACGTCTCCAGTGAAACATTCCTTGCGTCTAGCCGCGATGGAAATAATCGTGTCTAGACGCGTTCCAATTGAAACTCAAAAATTTAACAACTAAACATCAATTCATCTCAGATTTGAACTGAGCCACCATCAACATCATCTCGCGATGGTCTTAGCCTACTTTGACGAATAAATTGAATTTTTACCTTAAGAGCAAATCCACGAGAAAATCAGTCACCCTCGATGGTAGTGGTTCTCAGAATTTGCTGATGAAGGTGTTCCTTTATTCCACGACCGAACAGAAAACCAAACAAAAACGAATGTAAGCACACACACACAACACGAAAGAACGAAACAATATATATCTACCGCTTCCAACGCCTTCTCTCATACATACATCGCGTTCCAACACATCTTCTCCAACTCAAATCAGAGGCAAACAACAAAATATGTAAGAGGAGGATAAAGATAAGTGAGAGGAATGTGAATGAAACCAAACAAATATGAGAGAAAAGGATGTATCATGGTCGATGGCCATGGCAAATAGATTGGATGAAATTTTTCGCGTTCTGAGTTTGGGTATTTTTCTGCTGGTTATATTTACAAAATAATTCTAACAATTAATAGTAATTCTGTTGACGTTGCATACTATAAAAATGCCTACAGGTCATGAATATTCTCATGAAATAAAAGAGAAATTTTTCAATGTCATCTAGTTTGTCGAAAAAGAGAAACTTGGACCAATAATTCCACTCTGTAATGTAAATGAACGACTCTCATCCATGTTAAATATCTCGATAAGATATGTCGGGAGATTGAGAAGCGAGATGAGAGATATCGAACATGAGATGATGGCAGAGAAGAGGAAAATGGATAAAACAAAACAGAAGGTGGAGCATCAAAAACTTCAAGTAATTCGTCGACCTCGAAATATACGATCAAGATCATCGTCGTCATCATCCTCATCTACTACCAGCACTGACACAAAGGCAATTCGCTTTCACATTCCTAATTCACCACAGAAACTATAAAATTCTGGTTGTCCATCAATCATTTTGACCGAGCAACAGCAGGAGAATATTCGGTGACTTCGGTTCGTTTAAAGAGTAACATCAATCTGTATGATTTGTTTAGCTTCTATGTTCATTGTCTTTTGGCAGAACAAACCTATCCTACCATCGACAAGATTCTCATTCGTATTCTGACCGAGAATGCTGATTTTCCCATCCAGACTAGGACATAGCTATGGCAATGGATGAGAAAACTTGGATTTGAATACAAATGAACATCGAAAGTTATTGTCTCACCCGATACTCCTGCATTCATGGCTGCGCGTGCACACTACTTTCCTGCAATCGATGAACTGAGGGCCAATGGTTCTGAGGTTTTTTGGCATGATGAGACATGGTGTAACAAAAAATAAGGAAAGGCGTTTTGTCTGGACGGATGGAACAACAGGTATTGGTCGACTTCGAATCAGTCAAAGAAAAGGTAATGATAATTTCCTATGTAATCTAACAGACTAATGCTTATTGTTACAAGCAAAAGACTAGCGATCTCTGCGCTTTTGAACGAATCGGGTTTCCATAAGGAGACAGTCGACATCTTCGAATGTGACGAGAATCATAGTATGGACTCGAGACAGTTTCAGATCTGGATTGATCGAACAGCTTTTCTTTTAAGAGAAGAACACGGTAATATAATTTTTAACCTTTGACCATAACTTTCATCGTTGATATACGTAGGCAAACATGCCAAGATTGTCTTGATTATCGATAACGCGACTTGGCACAATCAACTTACTGAAGATACTATTCTTCCCAGAAGAGCATGGCGGAAAGAACTCATCGTTCAGTGGTTGATACAAGGGGGAAACGACAGACTTGAAGTAGAAAAGTACAATAAAGTACAAAAAGTAGCTCGAAGTAGTCTAAAGCAGCTCAAAGTACTTTTAAATTACGCCAAAGTAGCTAAAATTATTCCCGAAGTACTTAAAATTACGCCAAAGTACTTTGAAGTATCCTAAATCGGGATTTACATAGAACAAAATTAAAAAACGTTGGAAACATATGAACAATTGCTTTATTTACATTTAACAAGAATAATCACTAGTAAAATAGAAAAAATAAGAGCGATAAGTTTACTAATCATCTATATATAACCCTGGAAAGCAAAAGTTGGACCTAGTATTTTAGGTATATCGTCACTATATAAGCACATTTTTAAACAAATAACACAGTATTCTGAAAGGGCATGAAATTTTCTATTACCTTGTATATTTATATTACCGTTGTCATTTGTGAACCATCAAAATAAATCGAGTACAATGAAGGCACCCTCATGTTCAGATTCCCACAAACTTGATTTTGTTACTGTGATGAAAATAAGTTTTTAAAATTTCTCATCCCTTTAGAATTATTTTTTAGGAAGAGAAATTATTTATTCTGATAGCGCATGAAATTCTTTAACTTCCTATA
>JAJEKB010021065.1:0-25317 GCA_022393335.1 Macrotrachela quadricornifera
GTTGTTTTTGTATTCATCGTATTCAATGATGATGAAGATGGAGATACTTTAACAGTTTGATCATTTGTTTGTGTAGAAGATAAAATTGATGATGATGTTCTAACTAAATTAGGTAATAAAATTTCACGAATATATCCATATGATGATCGTATAAATGGAAGAATCTATAATAAAATTAATTTTTTTCTTGTATCAAAAAATTACAATCTTAAAAAAACTTACTGTTTCATATTTAAATACTAATGCAATTATAAGTAAAGCAATAATAAATGCTGAATAAGAACCAGTAAGACCTGATTCACCATCATAAATTTTAAGCTAAATATAAGTATTTTTTTTAATAGAAGAAAAAAAATCAATAAAATATAAAGTTTAACTTACACGTGGTTCAAAATTAAGTGTAAAGAATAAAAATGTTTGATTAGCTGTAAATGTTACTTCAGGTTGAATATACGTATAAACACTTGTTGATAATGGTGATTCAAGTCGAATAAAATAACTCTAAAAATAAATATTAATATTCAATTGATAGAATCATAGAAATCTCAAAGAAAAAAACAAATTCATTTAATAGAGAATGTAATTATTAAATTTGCAGAGATTAGTTATTATTTTTGTAAGAATAATCACGATACAAATAGATATGAATTAAAATTTTACAAAATATCTTTTATAAATTTGTAAAATCATAAGTAATTTTTAATTGAATTACACATTTCTCTCAACTTCATCTTTAAGTTTTTTTTAGAAAATTTTTCTATTTTAACATGAAGTGACAACTTATATCATTTATAAACAGAATGTATAGAGCATAGCATACTCTTAATTAATTATTATGATGATAACTAAACTCTGCAAGGATAAAAGAATAAAGTTTTCTAGACAATTTAATTCTCTACTGAATGATTTGTTACATTCGACATTCGCAAAACTTGTCTGTAAAAATGTATCATTCTCGATATAATAAATACTTACTTCATTATCAAATGGTATTGAATTAAAATAAGCAAAAGGTGAATTTGTTAATGTTACTGTTTGAATAGGACTTTCACGTTGTGATATTTTATATAATTTAATCTAAAAAATTTTCAATAAAAAAAATAGACAAGAAAAAAAAATTTACTTTAAGTTGATTAAGAAATGTTGATTGTGTTTGAACAAAAACATTAATATCAACATCAACTGGTCGTTTAATTGTATATAAATGAATATTATATAAATCTGAATCAATAATTTCAATAATTTTATTCATTGGTTCAATTTGTATAATTTCATTTTGTGTTGTATCACTTGGATTTGAACGATATTGTAAACGATAACGACAACCAGGATGAAGTGCACGTAAACGAAATTGTCCATTAATATCAGTTTTAGCTGATTCTTGTGTAACACTTTCACATTGTTCAATACCAATAGCATCAATAATTAAACCAAGTTCTGGTTCATTATTTATTGATGTTATTTGTCCATAACAACTAAATGCAATTCTTTCTGCTTGAAATTTTGATATAATTTCATCACCAGATTTTAATTCAATTTGTGCATCTTCTGGTTGAAATTTATATTCACGTAATTGTGGACGTAAATAATAATTTCCTGATTGTAAATCTTCAAATAAAACTTCTCCAGTACTATCTGTTGTTGCTGTTCGTCGACGCATATTATTATTTGTTGATGATGTTAATAAAAGAAAAACCCCATCAACATCTTTTATTTGTACAAGTATTGATGCTAATTTTTCCGAATTAAAATCATATAATGATGATGTTTTACGAGTAAATACATGACCTGGTTTTTTAATAATAACATGATATGAACGTGTATTTGTTAATGGACCAAATTGATAAGAACCATCAGAATTTGTCCATGAAGATTGAAGAAGAATCATAGATTTACCATCAATATCAATAGTTTGTTCATGTTGATTATCTGTTGAAATTGTATATAATGAAACATTTGCATCAGCAACAGATGGATATGTTAAACCATTTATAAAAAGACCACGTCGAGCAAGAAATTTAACTTGATTAGATTGACAATTATCTGAAGAAATAGTTATTGTATTATGATCAGGTTCGAATAACCATAAATCTGATCGAGGAAATATTGAAAATTGTTCACCATTTCTATAGTTAATAAAAAGAAATTTTTTTTTTGAAAAAAGAAATATATATTACTTTGCCCAAAATGAACCAGTCCATTTTGTTTTGTCTTTGTGTAAATCAAGTGTAAACTCATTATTTTGTTTTACATTTCTAAATATAAAAATAAAACGAGTAAAAAATAATGTGTGATAACTCATAAGGACTAAATTAACAATCACAAAAATTATTTTTTTGTACCTTATTAAAACTGAAAATGTTGCTGTAGTTTGATCATCATTATCAGTTTGAATAAAAACAAAAACTTTATATTCAATTGGAATTAATTCAATAGGTGTTGATGATAAAGTTTTTGATGTATCATAAAAATATTTTTCATTTTCAAATTTCATACAACTTGATGGTATTAATTCATATAAACCATGATTAGGTAAACATATTTCATTTAAACCTGATACTAAATCTATTGAATTTGTATAACTATTTTCTTTTAATTGATTTATATTCTTAAAAACAAGAAAAAAAAAATTTTGATTTAAAAACAAAAAAAAGCATTTAAATAAAAACTTACTAAAATAACTTTATTTGATGTTTGAAGATTAATACGAAGTTGAAAACCAATTTGTTCAAATTTAATTGTTTTATTTGAATTTGATAAATCTACATCAATTTGAGATTCTTTCCAACAATATTTATCATTTTGTTTAGATTTTATTAATGTAGCTAAATAATAAAAAATAATTTTTTAAATTTATATATATTTTTATTAAATAACCTGTATATTTTCCTGGTAAAAGATTATCTTGTTCAAAATGAATTTCATTTGTTTTACTTGGATTTTTAATTAAATCGATTTTATTAATAATACCAGAACGTGATACTAATTCTAATATTGGTAAATCATTTTGACAATCATCTAAAAATATAGAATTTATTAATTTATTTTAAATTTAATTTTATATATATATATAAATAATTACCAATACAATGAATAACACCATTAAGTTTTGCTTTAAGTTGAGAAAAATTTATTTGATCAATTGGTGAACCATGTGAAACATCAACATCGATTTCTTCGGGTGTTAAATGTACTCCAGAACGAATATCAGCTTCAGTTAATTCAGGCTAGATAAAATTTTTATTTTATAATGAAAATCTCTACAAATGAATATGTACATCCAAGAAAATCAGATAATTTCAATTCAAACTTTATCAATTTAGTAAGTTCAAAATGAATTTTCATCATTTTAATCTACTACCAAAATATTATTTTTGTATTCATCGAAAGATCTCAAATGTTTCTTTTCATTAATTAGAGTATACACACATCTAAATTGTTAGCTATATTAAACTTCAGTATAAAGTTTTTCCTTCTCATATTAAAGGTAGAATCGAAATAATAAAATAATTAACATACAGAAAATATGTATACGCCTGGATTAACATAAATTGAATATTGTGTATTTGGTTCAACTTCAAATCGTTCAACTATCTTTTTTTCTGTATCAGTATATCGAATTCGTTGTTTTCGTATTGATGAACATTGAACACGACCAGTAACACGAACTCTAAATATTTATTTTAGTTTTTTTTTTTTTTGTATTAATAAAATAAATTTTTTTTTTACTTTTCTGGTAAAAGTATAAGTGATGTTGAAGTATCACCAATACCAATAAGACGATTAAGATTAATTGTATGTGTTAATTCTTTAAATGTATATCCATCTAATTCACCTTTTATTTTAATTGTACCTGTTGGACGAATATGTGTTAATTTAAATAAACCATTTGAATCTGTTTGACAACATGATTTTCCATCAATATGTATTTGAACATTTGATAATGGATTTAATTGATCCTTTAAAGAGAAAAAATAAAAAATTAAGAAAATAAAATAAAAATAACAAACTGTTTTAGTTGATTTAACAACACGACCATGAAATGATATTGTTCCTGTTTCAAATGGTGTTTGAACAAGAAAATCTTTATGTGTAATTGTTAAAGCTTTTTGATCTGGTATAAAAACAATTTCAAGTGTTGATGTTGAATATAATGGTAACTTTAAATTACAAAACAAAAAAATGAAAATTATCTATAATTATTGAATATATAAGAATACATACTACAATATAAAGACCAATAGGTACATCATCAAATATATATTCTCCTTTAGCATTAGTACGTGTTCGACAAACAAAATATTGTGCACTAACTGTTGGTGGTAAAAGAGATATTTCATATTCATTCAATGGTCCATCATTTGAACATGTTGGAGATGGAAGATTATTTTCATTTGATGTTGTACGAAAAAGTAATATATCAATAGCAATTAATGGTGATGATTGATGTGTAACAGTTCCCTTTTAATATATTAATAAGAAAATTTTTATTTTATAATAAAAAATAAAATATTTACTTTAACTGTATAACCACGAACAACAATTGGATGTTCAATTTCCCAACGTTCTTTTGATAATTGTACATGTGATGTTGCCTATAATAATTGATTATATTTTTTCATTTTACTTTTTTTTTTTTAAATCTAATTTACTGTTAAAAATTTCCAATGATCATGATTTCCTTTGACTGTATATTGTCCAGGTAGAACATCAAAAAATTCAAATCTAATAGAAATTAATAGATTATATTTGAAAAATTCAAAATACACAATAAACTGATTAAAAGAAGACTTTGTTCAATTTTGAAATAACTTGAAATTTTATTATACTTGTTTATTAAAGTTTTTAACTGGTAAAAATGTTGAATATTAGAGTAATATTCTTAAAAATCATTGATTAATAAAATGAGTAATACTTACGTTCCATCTGCTTTTGATTTTGTTTCATTCAATTTTTTATCATCTTGATATAATGTTAATGTTACACCGGCTGGTCCACCACCAATACTACTTGTACTACCTGCACTTATAACCTAAAAAATATATATGAGAAATTAATTATATTAGTATATATATTTTTTTTAAAAATAATTAACATACACGTCCCGATAATCCAAAACCTTTAAAAACAAAATTAAGATCATGACTAAGTGTACATGGATCTGTTTCTCCATCAATATTTAATTCAATTTGTGATGGTTCAAAACTCCAACCTGATGGTGGAAGAAGTTTAAGAATATATTCACCATGTTCATACACCGGAATCATATAACTAATAAATGTAATACAATATAAATAATAGTTTATTAAAATAGACTTACTATCCATTAATTGGAGCAGCTTCTGTTGTATAAATTGGAATGCCATCTTTCGTAATTAGTTGTATCTAAAGAAAAATAATTTTTAATTTTTTGTTTTTATACAAAAAATAAAACAATTTACTCGAACAACTTTATAATTAATATCTGTTTCAGATTTAATA
This sequence comes from Macrotrachela quadricornifera, assembly GCA_022393335.1. NCBI lineage: Eukaryota > Metazoa > Rotifera > Eurotatoria > Philodinida > Philodinidae > Macrotrachela > Macrotrachela quadricornifera. Next base: position 5,482 of record JAJEKB010021065.1, read on the forward strand.
AAACCACCACAACCAATTACATCGGAATTTTGTTGAGTTTTTCCATAAGAAAAACAGATTAAAAACAAAATCACAAATCTTAACATTATTTTTCTTAAAAATAACGTGTAAAAAAAAATGATATCAGAATAAAATTTAATGATTGGTGTATTAGTTACCATAAATGTTGTTCGAGTAACCTCGATTATATGAATTACTATTGCCCTCTATCATATTAGTAATAAAAACAATCTTTTCTTTTTCCCTAGTATAAGACTACAAAAAGAAGTGTTCTGTTTCTATTTTATCTATGTTCGTCGTTTGATAAATATTTTTAATAGAAAAAGATTTAAAAAACAGAAGGATAAACAGATTTGATATTTAAAATATTTTATAGGTTACTTTAAATGCATGTAAATTATAGAAGATTTTGTAGTACATGATATTTAGTGAAATATCGAAATATTTTTCTCAAAATTAACTATAATTGATAAACATTCAATCTTTTTTTAAAATATGTGTGAATCAATTGATGTTATACATTTTCGATAAATCATCTATCCAGGTATGTTCTTGGAGATATTCTGTTTTGATTGATGTTATTCTATTAGTCATTTTTGTAACGCATGATTAGGTTTATTTGATAATTACTGACAATCATATGCTTTTGCGGTAATATATAAATATTATTCTTATGTTTTCATTTGATTCGAAAGGTTATTTAACAAAATATTTAAATGAAAGGTTATTAGTATTTTACCAGTTATCGATGTCGATAAGATACATTATGTAGATTAGATAGAACAAAAAAGGAAAAAGATTTTGTTATTGATGTAAATATGTATGCATTGAAGAGTATTGTTTTGCCCTTTTTTTTTTCTTCTTTTAACCTTTTTCCAATATCTAGTGAATTATGTGAAATGTATTCATTTTGAATTAGTTGAACAGGAAAAAATAGAATTATTAGATTCTTTTTAATAGAAAAAAAGAAAACTTATAATAAATATTATCAATATTTTGTTTTTTCTTTTTAGACCAAATTACATTTATATTTAATTAGTAGATCAAATTGTTGTTTTTTTTTTGAGTACGTTTATCTAGTCATTTATTTTCATTATGTTCTTTATTGAAAAAATTAATAATTGGAATTATTGGCAGTTTATTATAAGTGATTATTTATCTATACAAAATAATAAAAAAAATTTAGTGACTAAATTTATTTAATATTAGTAATTCTTCTTATACGCATTCGTTCTTTCTTTCCTGTTTCTTTTTTTTTTGTAAATTAGGTTAATTCATTTTCTTTTTTTTTTCTTTTTTGTTTTTATTTCTATTGATTAATTGATTTAACTTTCTCGCATTTGTGTGATAATAATAATTGATTTCTTATCATTTGTTTTTTTTTGTCCTATAAAATGTATTTTTTTCACATAAGTATTTTAACTTTAATGATAATTAATATTGAAACATTGTCAATACAATATAAATCAGAAAAGGTAAAATGAAATTATTTTTTCATTAGAAATATTTTCACTAATTACTTTATTTTTGAAAGATATTACGACGACAAATTTCAGAAATAGATAATGGTGATAAAGAAAAATTTCATACAGCCGATAAACATCATTTACCATCGAAACATTCGGAAACTTATTTACTTACCATGCTTCCCGTAGCTAAAGGTAATCAAATATTTAATGGTCAAGGAGAACAAGAATGGGAAATACAAAGAAATACTGATACAAAATTTGCTATCTATGGTAATTATTTTAAAAAAGATAAAATAATAATCTATTTTTTTTAAATTTTTTTAAGGTGAAAATCTTGATGGTGCTCAATTATCATTTACAACACATTCTCAATCATGTGAATGGGAACGTAAAGATAATATATATATACTAAATGTAGATGAATCTGATCCACATGAACGCATGAGTGAACGTGCTTTTATTATTCTTAATTTACCTTATTATAATTCAACTTTATATATGTGTTTAACACCAGCAAATTCTAATGAAGTATTTCATCAAGGAAATCGGTTAATATGATTGATTTTTTTTTTTCGTTTTATTTGATTAAGTTTTTTTTTTTTTTATCTATAGATCTGCATTAAAAATTCGAGTTACTCGTCGAGCATTACCTATTTGGACAACAATACTTTGTTTGATATGTCTTTTAGCATTATCAGGCCTTTTTTCTGGTTTAAATCTTGGTTTAATGTCATTAACACCACATGATTTACTTCTTATACAAGAAGCTGGTACAACAAATGATCGTAAATATGCTAAAAGAATATATCCAGTACGTAAACGTGGTAATTATCTATTATGTACAATTTTATTGGGAAATGTTTTGGTTAATTCAACAACAACAATATTACTTGATACATTAATAAGTGGTGCATTAGCTGTAGCTAGTGCAACATTAGCAATTGTTATTTTTGGTGAAATTATTCCTCAAGCTATATGTTCACGACATGGTCTTAAAATTGGTTCACAAACACTTTTATTAACAAAATTTTTTATGTTTATAACATTACCAATTTCATTTCCATTAAGTAAATTACTTGATATTATACTAGGTAATATATTTATTTATTAAAGATATAACAGAATTTAAGATTTTTCTATAATTTAAGGTGAAGAAGTTGGTGCACGTTATACACGTGATCAAATGAGTGCTTTATTAAAACATACAACAAACACTGATATTGAAGATCGTGAAAAGATTATGATGACTGGTGTACTTGGTTTAAAAGAAAAAAAAATACGTGGTGTTATGACAAATTTAGAAGATGTTTTTATGCTTGAAGCAAATCGTATTGTTGATGATGAACTTGTTTTAAATGTTTATGGTTATGGTTATTCAAGAATACCTGTTTATGAAGGAGAAAAGTTTGTTTGTTTTTTTTCTATTAAAATTATATAGAAATTTTCTTTATTATTAAATAGAAATAATATAGTTGGTCTTGTATATGCACGTGATTTTGCTTTACCTGATACTGATTCAGGAAAATTTGCTGTAAGAAATATAATGAATTTTTGTAAACATCGTTATGGAACATCAATTACACCAGACGATTCAAGTTATGATGTATTTAATTTATTTAAAAAAGGTTAATTATAGTAAAAGCAAAAAAAAGAAGAAATATTTAATTAAATATTTTTCTCATTGATTTTTTTTTAGAACAATATCATTTAGGTGTTGTTGTTGAATATGATAATACTAGTGAAACAGATCCGAAGGCAAGAGCTGTTGGTATTGTTACATTAGAAGATATTATTGAAGAAATGATACAAGAAGAAATTATTGATGAAACAGATGTATTTAGTAAGTACAATGAAATAAAAAAAAATATGATACGATTACATATATATATATATATATGAAATTGAAGATGAGAATAAAGACAATTCATAGTGAACTTCCTTCATGAAAAAAACACTCTATTATGATTGTTCAAATCCCTTGATTCTTGCTTTCTTATTGATGCTGAGATCGACATTAGGGATTTTTCTTATCATATTTTCTTTAACTATTACAAAGCCTCGTTAAACATATTATATGAAAAAAATTCTGAGCATTGACCTGATATCTCGATTTCAGTAAGGAGACACGACTCATTAAGTTCTCGCTTAGGAAAGGACTTTTATTCAGTAATATAAGACAATTTCAAAAAAAAAAAATTATTATTATTTAGCTGACAATCGTCGTAAAGTTCGCAATGTTCTTTCTCAAGCACAAGATTTTTCAGTTTTTATTCGTCACAATGCAAGTGAAGAAACAAGTAAAATTTCAGCACAAATGAAAGTAGCTGTTTTTCAATTCTTATCAACAAGTAAAATTCTTTTTTTATAATTAAATCATTTTCTAAATATATACATAGGTCTTGAATCTTTTCAAGAAAAATATATTTCTTCTTCTGTATTAAGTCGTTTGTTAAATGTTGATTTATATAAAGAATATGAATATGATGAAGATGAAGTTAAAAATGGAAAAATGACATATATATATGAATATGGTAAACCGGCTGATTATTTTGTACTTATTATTAATGGTAATGCAGAACTAGAAACAGGAAAAGAAAAAATCGTTAGTGAAATTGGTTCATTTTATTATTTTGGTGTTAGTGCACTCTATGTAAGATGATATTTTTTAAAAAATCAATAAAAAGAAAATTTTTTTTCTTCTTTCTTTAGAATCCTGATGAAAAAATTGAAGATCTTATTCGTTCAAAAGCTAATAAATTTCGTCCATTTATACCTGATTTTAGTTTACGTATTAGTGAAGATGTACAAATTTTACGTATTCGTCGCGTTCATTGGTTAGCTGCTGTACGTGCAACATATTATGAAAAAAAACAAATAACTAATGGTAATGCACCAATGGTAGATTCAGATGGTGAACAAATTGATATATTAATGCAAGAATTAGAAAAAGTTGGTCATATTAAACCATCAGATATTACTGACAATCTATTAGGAGAAATTCGACGAGAACGAACACCATCATTAACATTAACAATTGCATCAGATAGTGGTATTGAAAAAGAAAAATTATTAATTCAACATCAAGCATTACGTAATTTATCTCATTCAAGTAAATTAACATCAGATAGTCCAATGAATTCTGGTAGAAATACACCAACATTTACTGAAAAATATCGACGACATATATTTCGTTCAGGTACAACAACATCACCACCACCATCATTTGATAATGATAATTCACCATCAAGAAATCATTCAATGAGTTAATATTTTATATTTCGATATTTATACGTATGCGTGTGTATATATATATAGAACAGTATGTGGAATGGAATTCTGTATTTTTTTTTGTAGAAGTTTTTTTTTTTTTTGTTGAATTTGTTCGATAGAAAAAAAAGAAGATATCCTTTTCTTTTCATTTTTCTGCCATTAAATTACTTTAATTATATTAAGTATTTATATTTCTATGTCTAATAATTTTATTTTTTTTAAAATAAATTCTTTTTATATATCATATATAATTAGATTTCATTTAATTTATATTCTTCTAAATTCTATTCACTATCTATTGGATTAGAAAGATTAAAACAAGGCCATGGTCATAAGGCTAAATACATCCAATGAGAACTTTCTTCTTTAGTTATGTACGTATAGTATTTTTTTTCGTCAAGGATAAAAAGGAAAAAGAACATAAGTATTATATAACCATACCGAACTATCTATCATACTTGATTATTACATTAAGAATGGAGTCAACAATTACAAATACACGTTTATTTCAATATGCTAAAAAAGAAACCACACCATTTCGTTTATTTATTCAAAAATTTAAACATGATTGGTCATTAGTTTTTTCTGGTATGTTAGCATTTAATTTATTAGTTACACTTTTACCAATGGCTATAACATTATTTGGTATACTTGGTTTTGTTCTTAATGGTCATCCTGATTTACGAAATCGTATTAAAAATCAAATAATAAATGCATTTCCACCAAAAGCTAATGATGGTTTACGTGAAATACTGAATATGGCATTTAGAAAATTATATGAAGATGCTGGAGTTATATTAGGATTAGGAATATTATTTGCTATTATTGGTAGTTCAAGATTATTTGTTGCTCTTGATAGATGTTTAACAATAATTTATCGTATTGAAGAACGAAAATTTTTAAAAAAATATCTTTTAGCTATTGGAATGCTTTTTCTTTTTCTTATTATTATACCATTAATGTTAGCTGCATCATCAACTCCATCATTACTTCTTGATATTATACCAAATGCTGGTGGTCGTTTTGGTACATATATAGCTGGTTTAATAATAAGTTTATTTTTTACATTTATTTTATTTGAATTAATTTATTTATTAATACCAAATAAAAAAATGACATTAAAACAAACATGGTGTGGATCAATTATTGCTGCTGGTTGTTTACAATTATTTATGATACTTTTTCCACTTTATGTGAAAAAATGTATGTCAAGTTATACAGGACAAATTGGTTTTGCAATTATTTTACTTTTATTTCTTTTTTATGCTTCTGTTATATTTATATTAGGTGCACAAATTAATGCTTTCTTTTTTGAACATATTCAACCATTACCTGTTCCACTTGGAACATTTGTTAGTACACTTGCAAATGAATATCATGAAAAAGAAGGTAGACAACCATTGAATATTTAAGAATTCTTTGGTTCTTTTTTTTTTTATTTGATATAAAAGAAAATTGAATAAATCTCTTTATATTATAATGATTTAATTAAATAAATAAACATCATTTAGTTATTGATAATTATTTTAAAATATAATAACCTTGATAATTATTTTCATTTGTATATTTTATGATAAGAAATACAAATGTATATTATTTATTTGTTGTCTACATAGATAAATTTAATAGAGATAATATTTTTTCAGTAAAAATTTTATTTTCTTGATTAAATGATTTTATTATTTAGTTTTATATAATATAATTTCTATCAATTAAGATATATAAATTCATGAAAAGAATTTCAAAAATAAATAATTTCATAATAGATTCAATCTTTATAGATATTCAAATATCTAATTTATATTTATTAATTAAAGCAATGCAAAAGACAGTTTAGAAGATTCTTATCTAAAAATTGACTTTTTTAAAATAATTTTGCACAATTTATCGAGGGTTTTTTTTTAGTCATTATATACACATTAATATCAAAGATCAATATGGAGAATATTTTGTCACTATGATCTTAGCGATGTACTTGGTGCGAGCAGTATAACTTATTAACAGAAATTTCAACAGATTCTTATCATAGAAGAACATATTTATCCTTAAGAAATAAAATATTTTCGAAGACTTGCATCGATCTGTATGTTATGAAATATAACTCATATACATGAATGTAAAGTTTTTATTTCAAAAAGATACATAAGTACAGACTAAAGTTTATGAAAAACATATATTCAATGACTTCTTTTATTAACTGTTTTTTAATAGGTGATTATATTTGTTTGAATTAATTGTAAACTAATAATAGTGCTTTTATAAATTGAATCAAATTTTAAGATTTATTGTCTGTGTTTTAGCAGAATAAACTTATTTATTAAAGGTATACATAATGAAAATCTCAGGGTTTACTAATGTGTTGATGATTTTACTAGAATGATGGTATGAAATATGTCATAATAAATATTTCTTTTTATTCTTATAGAAAATAAAAAAAATAGAAAGACTTTATTTATTCTTAAATATATTTTGTTAATCATTTTCATTTTTTTTTTTATTCATTTCGATTAGCAAAAATAAAACATTCAAGAACAAAAAAAAAAAAAAGTTTTTTTATTCAAATTTTGACACCTATATTTAATGTTCTTTTATTGTTACATGTATATTGTTTTTCATTTTAGTTATGTTGATTATGCATAATAGGAAAAAGTTGACGTCCTCTATATGGACGATGATTATATCGTCCTAAAAGATACTTGAATCCATCTGGTAATGCATTACGTTTAAAAAAATCATTGCCTGATAATGAATCCAAACTCTATATTTATTAATAAAAAAAAAAAAGAATTTTATTAATTTATTTTTTTCTAATAATATATTAATACCTTTTTGAAAAAATCATTTCCGCCTAATGAATCTAAACTCTATAAATAAAGAAATGAGATATGAAATTTCTTTTTTTCGTTACTGATAAAATCAATACTTTTTTGAAGAAATCTGAACCCGATAAGGAATCTAATGTACGCTTCTAAATTTTGAAGAAAATTATTAATTAAACCAAAAAAACAAAATAAATAAAAATCATTTACTTCTTCTTCACGTTTAAAGAAATCATTGCCTGACAATGAATCAAGACTCTAAATATAATTAAATAATTATTTTCATCTATACATACATATATTTATCATTTTCTATATTTACTTTCTTAAAAAAATCTGAACCAGAAAGAGAATCAAGTGTTCGTTTCTATACATATTAAATAATAAATATTCATACAAAAAAAATCAAATCATATCACAATTTACTTCATTTTCACGTTTGAAAAAATCATTGCCCGAAAGACTATCAAGACTCTAAATATCAATAAATATATACAAATAATATCTTTATAAAAAAAAAGTTTACTTTTTTAAAAAAATCAGAACCAGATAATGAATCAAGTGTACGTTTCTACAAAAAAAAATAAAATACATGAATATTATGAAAATATTTTTAATAAATATTTACTTCTTCTTCACCCATAACACCTAATTGACAGATAGCAGCAATAATGAAAATAACAATCATCGATGACATAGTAGTAGTAGATATTATTTAATCTGTCTAAAAAACAAATTCTTAAATTTTCTATATAAAACAATTGTCAATTGGTATTGGTTGGTCCTCGATTTATATATATATATCATGAATTTTCTTCTCTTTTTTTTCCGATCGGATTTTTTTAGAAAAAAAAAACAAGAAAGAAAAGAAAGAAAATAAAACATTTCTCTTTCTATCTATCTTAATTATATTTTATACAATTAAATTATTTCTCATTAAAAGAAAAATTCTTTTTTATATAATTCATATAATAATTTTATTTTTAAAAAAAGAATTAAATCAATATTAAAAATCAAAGGTAATCATAATCTTTAAATATTTTAAGAAAATAGTATTAATAAAAATATTCTAATATTTCTAAAATAACATCATTAAATAATCGATTTAAATAAGAATTGATTATTATTTATCGTTTAGATTTATTTATATCATATACATTATTATTCTATTTAGTAGATCATTTTTACTAAATAGATCAATTAATATTTAAAAAACAACTATATCTATTTTCTTTTCAAACGATCAACGAATGCGTGCAATTATCATTTAAAAATGCATTAAAAATAAATAAATAACATCCACATACATTATTATTTCTATGATACTCTATATCTCGACAGGAAATGAATAGAAACATTAATGTAGATTCTAAGTATTTTATTGTTATTCAGATATAGAAGAGTATTCTATTGCTAAAACGATCAGTAAATATATATATATAAGACAAAAATAAAGTGGGGTTTTTATTTTTATTATTCTTTATGATAACATAGAACTAAATTGATGAAAAAAATTTTTTATTGTAAAAATTTGATTTTATAAAAAAAATATTTAATCGAATTTTCAACAGAATAAAATCAAGAAAATTTTTGCTACTACTACGTAAACTTAATATTAGCATCATTACATATAGTCTGTGTTTCTAATACGAACAGGTGTTTTTTTTTTAGAGAGATTGATAGTTTCTTTTTTGATTGAAACCTTTCTATACAAGCATATAGACTTTTTCTTGTATAAACATGTTTGCTGAATGGTATCATGCAAAAATCATTTAATTATCTGGAAAATTAATTGAGTAATATGCTATAGTTTGCGACTAATTGAATTTGTTCGAATAAGAAGCACTATTTCTAATGAGAACAACAAGTCAAAAAAAATATATTCTTTGATTGATAGTGTGTATTATCCTCCAATAGTTCAAAACAGAATTTTTAGTTTTTATTAATAACTAAAATTTCAAGCTAATATTAATTAATAGAAGAACGATATTACGTAAATCATACGAATTCAGACTGATTTAAATTATGAAAATTTGTGGTGCGAGAAGGCAATAATTCATATTAAAAATCAAATAAACTTAGATTTAATAGAATAAAATTTATGATTTATTTATTTTCATGTAACTTTAAAATGTTGGAAATAATTGTCAGATACAAAGCCATTTGAGCACTTGTATCTGTATTTAATGTAAAAAGAAAATCTTGACAAAGAAAAATAGAATAATTATTCAAAGGAAGATAACAATATAAAATTCCTGTTATTTACAAGAATGTAATTAATTTCATTCATATCACTGAAAAGGAGAGAAATAAATAAATAAATCAATAATTCGTTTACTAGTGAATATCAAGTTTTTACGTTCTAAATAGTCTATACTTATGATGAATATTTCTCTTGTTGAGTGTTTGTAATAGAAACAATGGTTTTAATAAGAATAAACGAGATACATTGAAAAATTAATTTATTATGAATCTGAAGATATATATCCCTAAATTAAGAAGAAAAAATTTTTGTTTCAGAAATATGTTGAAATAGTAAAAATATTCTTTATTGTCTCTAGTGTTTTAGATAATCTGATGTCATTGTTAGAAACATTTTTTTGACTTGTTGTTCTTATCAAGGATAATACTTCTAATTCGAACAAATTCAATTAGTCGCAAACTACTGAGTAATATTCAATTAATTTTTCATATAATTGAATGATTTTTACATGATTCGATTCAGTACATATTTCTGTATTCGAAACTGCAACATTTTTTTTTTTAGCAAAATATTCATACAGATTTAACAAAATTTTTATTATTTATTTAACGAATATCCAAATGTTCGACAGCATCGGATATCTGTTCTAACGAAAAAACACAGCAAATATTTACATTTTATAAATGAAAATTGCGTGAGTTTAGTTTCCATCAACGTAATTTCATGAAAATATTAGATGAAATCTCATTCGTTTGTACGGCATCAAAATAAGTATGATTATGTACTCCTCGTCTTTGTACAACGAAAAAGTGTATAGATGAAAGGATTAATCAATAGAAAACAGAATCAATTTTTTTAAAGGTAGATAAATAAATATGTACATACATGAATTGATTTATATCAATATTTTATTGCACATCATTTTCATTGAAAATGTCTTTTTGTGACAAACACTGTAGTCTTCATTTCATTCTTATGCTCTTCTTCATAATTGGTATTGTCAAATAATATTTACAATTTTTTTTTTTTTTGAAAAATTTTTAATCATTTATTGTAGCAACTTCAGTCGATTCAATAGAAATTCGTGTAGAAAATAAAGGTGGATATATGGCTCGTGTTCTTGTTCGTTATCACGATTCCAAAGGACAAGAACAATTACGTAATTCTGGCAGTTTTTCAGTATTTCGATCAGCAATAATCACTATTGAAAATAATATTAAATCAATTGAAATTGAAGTACAAATGTATGTATTCTTCAATTCATTACGTACCATATTTAAAACAATTAATCCATGTCCACATACGAGATGTTTTGTTATTTGGGGAACAGTTTTTAAAGCAGAATATGGTGAAAATTGTTGTCAGTAATAATTCATTTTACAAATAAATCGATTTATAATCTTTTTTTAATAAGCATTCCTTTTGTACGGAATATAATAAATTACAATTATTCTAAAATAAACTATCAGACGAATATGAAATAAAAATTCTAATGAAAAAAAAATTAGATCAGATTACTTCTAAAGTATACAATGAATAATGATTAACAAAATTATCTTTATCAAACATTTCTTCCTCCATATTCACCAATGATCGATACAGATGGATGCAGAATCTATTCTTTCTTAGTAAAATAAATTACTTAGAGTAATCCAAAAGTAGTGAGGAAGGTTCCTAATTTCATTAACTAAAGATTTAAAAGAATTTTCTTTTTTAACAATAGATAGAACGTGTTTCGGTCTATTTTTCTATACTATTCTATAATTTCTCACCTTCTACTAAGTTAGTGAAATATCCAGACAAAGGTTTTTTGCGTACAACTCTCGGATAGTAGAGGCTGTATTCTTCTTCTTATCATTTCTTGTAACCTTCTTCCATATGTTTTACTGTGTAACAAAACCAATGAAAAAGAAAAGAAAACAGAAATAGACACAAATTAGTAATTATTTCACTAAATGTTCAAAGTAATCACCATCATTATCTACACACAATTGCATTCTTTCGATCCATTTTTTTGAAGGTCTTTTTGTATTCGTCTCGATTCAAGGAGTTCATGAAGTCGGTTACAGTATCATGCAATGATTCTGAATGATTGTGATCGATCAGATTGTCTTTGATCAAGTTGAATAAGCAGAAGTCACAAGGTGACAAATCTGGAGAATTAGGTGGATTTGGTATTATTGTAAGCCCTTAGAATTCAAGATAATCCGATACATCTTTATGCACATGTGATCTACCATTGTCACGATGAATTTTGATACTACGAGCCCTATACGAAGATCTTTGACGTTTGATCTCGTCGATCAGAGGTCATAAACATTGGTTGATGTAAGAATGATGGTCAATAGTCTGATCACGTTCGATACGATGGATTAACATAGATCCGATCGATTTGAAAAAGATTGAAAACATAGTTTTTGGTACAGCCCGCTGAAGATCGATAAGATCATTATGTATGTAACGTGCATTTATCTTCCGAAACTTTAAATAATCACCGATTTTTCGTTGAACAGTCCCATAACTCGAATCAGTTCGATATTTTCAGTTGTTGTTTTAGTAATAGGTCTACCAGGTCGCGCTTTATCTTCAATTTCTTCCCGACCGCACAAAAAAATTTTGACCATTATTCGACCGTGTTCAAATCAGGGATTTCATCACCATAAACAGAATTCAATTCATCATGGATAACCCTTGCTGAAATATCAAGTGCAGTACGCACTTTTATGTGAAAGTGAAAGTTTTCAGTAGTCATCTAAAGTCAGAGAGGAGAGAAAAAGGAAAGGAAAAAAGAAAATATACGATGATCCGTGATAATGCAATGAATAACACAGGCGCATTCCTTCTTATGTGTATATGAAAGCACGTTATAAGAAATGATAAGTAGAAGAAAATAAAGCTAGACTGCCACGCAAGCATAGCTTGAGTAGAAAAAAGGTGGCTTAATATCAGATGCTTCGTAATGCTAAAGCACCGTTAGTCAAGCTTGTTTAGAATGGATTATAAAGATTAATTCTAGTTCACTCTGCTGAAAAACATCTATAATCGTTAGATACCTCTAAAAATTTAACATAAATGTGATTTATCATACTGAATAAAGTGAAAGCAGTAATGGATCTAACGTGATTGATGAAATTCTTGTTAATACTTGCTGCCTTTTAATTAAGATGAAATCAAACATTGTAGATACGCACAATATATCGAAGCGCTTATTTATGTTATTCATTGAGATAAAGCGAGTGATTCCATGCATGATAAATAGATTATTGTTTATATGAAAGGTATTTATTCGTATTTGAAAATCGTCTGCTAGGGAAAAAGAAAGAGAGAAAGAAAAAGCTGACATTATCAGCTGTTGCTTCGAAACAACAATGATCTATATGAACATTGTAAGATTAGTTGATGGCGTGCTTCATGAATTTTTCAATACTAGTGTCTTTTTAAGTCTTTAAACATTTCGACAGAGATTGTGTGTATTTTGTTTAGCTATTATATCATTGGCTAACATTGAGTTGTTAGTGATTTGTCTACTCATAGACATTTTGATCAATTGATCTCTCGTCGACTGGACAGTACCATCTATCTTTTAATGTAACCTCCAATTTTTCTTTATTCAATGATGTTTAATGATAAGCTTCTTCTGAATTTGTTTGGTGACCATGGATCAATAACTAACTACGTGTTCTAAACTGCGTTGACAGCAGTGGAATAATATTAAAATAGCCCATAATCTCACTGCAATGATTATTTTTATTTAGTTTCTCCATGGGATTCAATTCTCAGTCTTGTCAAGGTTATATTTTCACTCTTATAGGCTTTACTTTTATAGTCATCACCATCTGTTCGGATTCTTAATCTATTACAAAGTGCAACAATTGACTTATCGATCATTGCCTCTTATTCGGCGTGAATGCCACAAAGAACTGATAATGACTGTGAAGTCCTTGGGCTTGGGAAGGTTCATATGTTTATATCATGGTCATCACTATGTGATAAGTTTTGAGCCTTCCCTAAATTTGAATCGTTCCGCCGTCTCTGTGGTGAAATGAAAGCGGAGTAGCTATATAAGAGCGATGTCCTGTGCAAATAGAACAACGTTCATATATTTGTTGTCGTACAGTATGCTTTTTCATCTATGACCAGTTGCCATAATGTATTATTAAGTTTGAGCTATATTTCAGTATACCATTCTCATCGTTAGTCTGCTGATATGTCTTGATAAAATCTTGTCAACTGCCGAGAGTAGGATCCCACAGGAATCCGGTAAAATCTTACTAAATCTGACTCTAGGATTGATTCAAGTGGATTTTTTACGACGAAATTATGTTTCTATGTTAAAATAAATATTATCAGGTTATCTTTGTATCATTGACTTTAAAGCAATCAAGAATACATAGAGACACATTCCAGTTAGGACATGTCTATCATGTATTAGATCAAATATTATCGGATGCGCAAACCATTCATATTCTTTGAGACTGTTATAGATAAGATAAAAACATTTAGAATTTTACATAAAGATAGAAGCTTAACAGAGAATATTACAAAGAACAGGACAAATACACTTATCAAACTCCCCTCATATATTATTCCTTATCTTCATCCTCAATTATCATATCTCAATAATCAAAGTTATGATTAAATTACAGAAAATTTTTATTTTTAATAAATTTCTCTTTTTTTTCTATATACAAAAATAGGTTTATGTTCTATAATTTGATCTTGGTTCTTGTAATTCAATCTCATAATAAAAATCATCTTTTTTAGTAACATTTACAACTTTAAATATACTATCACACATAATTAATATTTCTTCTTCATGTGAAAATTCAGAAATATTTCTTATATTTAATGCTGTATGACGTTGACGAATTTTAAATATCATCATAACTGACAATTTTTTTTCATTATCATGATCTTGAATATATTCTTCAGCAATTTGACGATCTCGAGTTGTTGAAATAAATGTTCGATTAAGTATTTTTATACCTTTTTTATATAATTTAAGTTGATCTTCAAAGTTTATTTTAATACTTCGATAACATAATCCTTCATATGAATATTTTTCATGTAATTGTTGATTAAAATAAATTGTTTGAATAAATTGTAATAAATCATTTTCTCCATTTCTTACTAAAAGATAATTATTTATTCGTTTATAAAAATCTGTTTCAGCTGTATAAGCTTGAATTAAACGAGTACAATCTTTTTCTTCAACAGCTCTACGAAAAAAACGTTGAATAACATCATATTTAGGCATATCAATCAATTGTTGAATAATTCTTTCAGGTTGAAATATTCCATATTCTAAACGATTTCCTTTATATGTATCTGTTATACGATCTTGAATAATCTTTTGTTCAACAACAATCCACGTTAATTTTTCTTCTTCATCTGATACTTCACCTCCAAATCTATTTGATAATTTTGGTCGTAAAAATAATTGTCGAATATTTTCACTATCAGTTTCATCAATAGGTGTTTTACCAAATTTATTTATAACACGTCGAGTAAAACCTCGATCAAGTAATAATTTAACAATATCAATATTTTTAAAATAACAAGCAGCATGTAGTGCAGTACTATTATTCATTTCCATTCGATCAAGTTCTTCTAATGGACGTTCATTTAATGATTGAAGAACAAATTCTAAATCATTATTTCGACAAGCAAAATAAAATTCACTTGGAATTTTTTTTTTCATTTAATATTTCAACCATTTAATGTCTGACAAATTTTATTTTACCTACAAGGTTTTTATCGTTTTCAAACGACGACAACATGGTGGTGTAAATATGATTACACATTACGTTTTTCTTTTTCGATTCGTTGGATAAGAAAGAAAAAAATAAAATTTATGATTCACATAGTCAATAAAATTTTAAAATCAAAAAAAATTCATGGTTAAAATATTATGATCGAGGATTCAATGTTAATATATCATTCACGTAAAAAAATAACCTGAAAGTCATTAAATCTCATTATTTTTTGTATGACAAATATTTGACTAGACATACTTTTTTTTTCTGAGATTATGTTTGTCAAAAATTTTGGAGAACATTTCAAGGAATTTTATCAATATAGATCGAATTGCACAAGTGAATTTTAGAGGAAGTTCTGTCGAAATATCTAGTTTAATAATTAACACATAAATAAGCTAGACAAATGCCTAGCTAAATGATTATGCCAAATAATTTTTTCATCATTATTATGATAATATTTACGATAAATCATGTTTTTAAATGCTGTATAACCTATCGAACTAGCCTAAGTGTATTGTCAAGAAAAAATGTGATTTCATTACAAATCTCTAGTTAAGAAAATCTGTATAGTGTTGATTTAACATTTATTTTATAAAGCTAAAAATTAATTAGACAACTTCCACAAATATAAAATAATGAATATGACAAAGAAATTAATTCCGATTTGAATGATTAATACCATAGTTTACAAATAAGAGTAGGAAATTTTTACTGTTATGTATCAAATTGCTACAGTTTCTCAAGCAATTATGTCAACAAAATATATGAGATCTAAAGATTATACTTACTCGATTATTAAAGACTTTATTGCTTCTTTAAAACTTATGTTTAATTATTTTGTACATATTGTTTAAATGTTCATGTTGTTTTTTTCGATCATATGAAAATAATAATGGTTATAAAAAGATCGTTCATTCAGTATCATTATTAGAACATCATGTTAATTAATTTATATCGTTTTGAATTTAAGAGAAGCGATGAAGTTCTCACGCACGATCAGTAGCTGTTATTAATTCTCTATTTAATTATATGCCTGCATGAAATATGAAATATAATAGAAACTTTTTTCCCCTATCACTATTGACACTTATTACAATTACTGAGAGAATTGTTGAATGATTTTAGTAAAGTGTACATGCAAGATGAGTTTGAGTAGTTAAGGAGTAAACTAAATTAAATCAATCTAGTATATCATCTGATGAAATACAGATCTTAAATGTAAATTCTAAGCAAATGCAATTTATTATCGATAAGATACTGGATTCTTCAAGATTATATATTTCACTTTCGCTACCAAGAGAGCATATCTCAGTGTCCTCTCTTACAAACAATTTAAAACTATATGTTTTTTAATTGAAGAGCCATAAGAATGGAACAGAACTATAAAGGTGACCCTATTATTGACGACAGGTAAATGACTTCTTCGTGTCAAATCTTACTTATTTTCAATGATTCTTCTGTTAAAAAAATGACTATTCTTATAAATCATATACAAGTGAACATGTGATACAGCTACGATAGCAGAAAGTGACATGTAAATGGAAAAGTTTGTTTTTCTCATTTTTACAGATTCAAATAAAAATAGTTAAGACATTTGTATTAGAGATATTCATCAAGGTCTCTACTCAATAGAATAGTTTTAACGTAGTTGTAAAAGAGGACATTCAAATATATTCCCTCGTTAGTAAAAAATAACTTATTCAATGTAATTATTTTATTAGAATATAAATCAAAGAATATTGCCGATAGAAGGTTTCAATTCGATTTGAAATATTAAAAAGACTGAAGGTAAATTGTTGAAGTGAGCTTAATAATCAAAAAGAACATAAAGCGAAAAAAATATTTCTCACGCTTGAGAATATATTATTATAATGTACATTATATAAAATATATTTAATAAAAATCAACGTTAGTTTATTATAATAAAGTGAGATCTTATGAAAAATAAGTTTAAAAAGAAAACGATTTTTATAATTTAATTTAATATTTCATTGTAAATCAAACTATTTTCTTTACAGACTCTTTCAATTGATTATATAACTTTTCATGAAGATTTGTCATATAGCATGTATCATAAATAACTTCTAACGATAAAAAGGTTAAATATCTTCTCGATAGTTTGATCAAACGGTGTTACTTTTCACAGGGATAATGTAAATAAACACTTATATTAAGTATTACTGTTAATCTCACTCAAGATATATTTCCCTGTTGACCAATATGAAAAATATATGTATGGAATGTTTTATATAAAGTTTTTGACTAATACATGGCTTAAAGATACTCGGTTAAAAACTGAATGAGTCGAGAACACATGCAGCTGAAAGAAAAGACAGGAATAAGTTTTTTTCTTCTATATTAGATACGACAAAATAAGATTAGTATGCAATATTATTGAGTTTCCAAGGAATTTTCTCATATATTATCAAGATTTCTTCAGAATTACAAATCATTTTCTCATATTTTTTTTTTCAATATTTTGTTCTATATAATATTAGGGAAAAAGATATTTCCATGACTTCTTTTTCAATCGTTAAAATTCGAAGATCGCTAACTAATTCTCGTTTCATCTTATTCAATTTTTAATCGAGTACCTATAAAACCCGCATTAACATTAGTTAGTTCAACAGCTCACAGCTCCAACATTTTGAACAGTAGTTTTCAATAGTACGTTTTAATTACTAAACACAAACTTTAACATTGAAACTAACTAATTCTACTATATTACTCTATTTTTATAAAACAATATTATACCATTCATACAATTGTTTTGATCTCTTATTATCATTTTCTTATCTAAAACTTAAAGTTATTTATAAAACACTTCACATGTATTTTTATACTTGATAGTAGGTTAACATTTTTTAGTGAGGTTAACAACAATACTTGATACCAAATATTTGTTTATATTATTACTATGAAAATCTATCTCATTTGACTGAAAATACAATGACAATATTCACATCTTTTAAAATGAAAAAAAAATATATTGGTATAAAAATAATATCAACATGTTAAATTCTATGACATACATTTATCTCTAAATTGTCTCAAATATAATATCGTATATTTCATGAATTTATCATTCTTATTTATTACCTTTAATTATTTCTTATTTTATGGTTATTATCTTCACTTAACATCATATTTCATTCGCATATCAAATAAAACTATATTGACGGTCTTCACTTCCATAAACTTAAATGTAACATACGTTACCTATGCCATTTACTTGAACATTTAACATTTACATATACATAGAAGTATATCAAGGTTGTTAAAATAACAATAAAAGCAAAGAAAATATGTAAAAAAAATGAACAAATCTAGTACTTCTACTGTTTTCTTTTTCCATCGAATCATTTTCTGATTCATATATTTCTCTCATTTGAGTATCTAAAGCTTACATATATACATACTTCTTTTTTTCATATATGATTCATAAACTCAAGAATAGATTTTTGTATGTAAATAGCCATAAAGAGAACATTGTGAAGAAAGAAAAAAAAAAGTGTTATAAACCAAACAGAATAAAAAAAAAATTCGTCTGTAAAAGTAAAAAAGTGTCAATTGATTTTATTCCATTTCTTTTTTACATTTTTATAAGTAAGAATATGCATAATTTAGTTCATATATTTATTATTTTTTTGATTTTATTAATTATTTTGGTGCATAGTCGTTTTGTACCTGAAAAAGATAAAGTTCATTTTGGTAGAATTTCATATTCACATCGATGGGAACGTTGGTGTAGAGAAGATAATGAATGTGGTCATGGATTTTGTCGAGCTTATATGTGTCAATGTTATGATGGATATATAACATGGAAATTTATGGAAGTTTGTAATTATGAACAACGAACTAAATTAAAAGCTTTTCTTATTTCATTTTTTGTTGGTATATTTGGTATAGATTGGTTTATTTTATCAAGAGGTAAAACAGGATATATTATTGGTGGTATTATTAAATTAATCACTTTATTTGGATGTTCTATTGGATGGCCTATTATTATTTTTATTATATTGAAAAAAAAACCTAATTTTGTTCTTATATCTAATAGTATTAATGTTATTCTTAGTCTTATCTCATTTATATGGTGGTTAACTGATTGGATTAGAATTTTAGCTGATGTTTTTTATGATGGAAATGGTGCACCATTACAATCTTGGACTTACAATTCTAATGATAGAATTCCATATCATCTATAACAATTTCTATTTTAGATAAACGCAAAAAAAATCATATAAAAATATTATTGTTTTTGAATAATAAGCTGTTAATAAATGTAGACATGAAACTAAATTAAATATTGATTTTGA
>JAJEKB010021067.1:0-48045 GCA_022393335.1 Macrotrachela quadricornifera
GGAATAAGGAAGAAAGGAAAAAGAAAAAAAAAAAGATGTGAACGATTCTAATCTTTTATGAGATGTAATGTACGTTTGTCCTTATTCTTCTTATTGCCATCATTTTCTATTTTTATCGTGTCGGTAAATGTTGAACCGATCGAGATGATACTAATGTTGTCTATCTCATGTACATTTTCATTACATTAACTTATGCTACATCATCATTACATCTCTTACTCGCCTTAATTAGTATTATTGTTGGTATTATTTCACGAAGTCGATCACTTGTCTGGATGGCACATAGTGTATCACCAATATGGTCTGGTGTTTTCGTAAGTTTGAGAAATTATAAATTCATTAGAAAAAAAAAAAACAAGGAAAATATTTATAATCTTTTAAGTTTGCTTTTTGTGGTGGAATTGGAATTGTATGTGCACGTCAAAAAGGTTTCTATGTGGTAAATTAATTAATTAATAAAAAAAAAAATAATTTTTTAATCTAATTAAAATTTTTCTTATTTAGATATTATGCTATGTAGCATTAAGTATTGTAACACTTATTGTGGATTGTGTTAACATGCAATTATTACGTTTAGGACTTGTTAATATAATGACAGATGGACAAGCTTATTTAAAAGAACGAAAAGATATACTTGTACTTATTGCATTAATTGTATCATCAATTGAATGTTTTATTTGTTTATTAAGTTTATCTATTGGTATACGATTATCATATGATGCAGCTAATAAAAAATTTCGTAAAAAAGAAGGAGCATTTTTTGTACAAGTACTCTCAGAAAAAGAAATTGTTGTTGTATCAAAACCAGCATCATCAAAACAATCTGGTTCTGGTCATGAATCTGTTCAATCATTTGATCGAACATCAACATAACAATTTTTTCTTCTTTTCTTTTTTCCTTTTTTTGTATTTATTTAAAGTAAAAAAACTATATGAATTGTTGATTGACAAATATTTAATATGAAGAAAAAAAAAATTGAACTGTTATACTTGAGAATTTATTATAAGAATAATGAAAAATATGCAATAGATTATATGATTATAAATTCTAGATTATACTATTAGCAACCGTATAAATAAGAGATTAAATCAGATTTAGATAGAATAATAACATATTAACTATTCCCCGATTCTTATTGTTTATATCCTATTATTTATTGAGACTTTTTGAAAGCTTAGTAGGATCTATTTATTTTAAATAAAAAAAGTTTGATTTAATCTAATATTAAATCAAAAATATAGAACGATATAAGAAAAAAAAAATAAGTTTTTTATTTATGAAAGATTAATTTTAATACAATATTTATGAATATATTACAAGCATTTACATTGGTAATTCCATGTCATACAGTGCATATTACATTGATAATAACCATAAATATAAAAAACAAAACAAAACAAATATATTAAACTTCTACATTTACTCTCATTATTTCACATTAAATAACAATTGAGTTTATATAGATGGTATTTTTAAAATATTTAATCAATAAATAAATGAACTTAAAAATAGATGAGTATATATGTACATTTAAAAGAAGCAACAACAAAAAAAACCGATAACACCTCCCGAGTGTACAAATATAAGTTAATTTTGTTACAATAAATGGTTGTTTTCTTATCATACGGCACTGCCGAAAAGTGCTAATATAAAAAAAGAATGAAAGAAAGAAAAGAAGGAAAAAAAAATGATTATTATTTTGTCGTAAATAAATATTTATGTCCCAAAGCATAGAAGATTATAAAGCAGCGCAGCAGCTAAGATGAGAAAAAAAAAAGAAAAGAAAAGAAAAAGATCACCGGCTATTTATTCGATGTTGTCAAATTTTTTTCTTTTAGTATTTTTTCTGCCACCGGACAGGACAACAACGATAACAACAACAACAAAAGCTAGTGTATGAAAAAAAAAAGAAAATGAAAAGACGCTTCTTTTGAATGTACCAGACACTCTGAGAAATAAAGGAAAGATAAAATTGAAAACAAATATATATATATATATATATATACACATTAAAAAAAAGAAAAGAACTGTTTTGTTAAATTAGTTGATCACTGTTCAGTATCTGTTGAATTATTTGAAGATTGTTTAGTAACTAAAACATTTGATATTATTTCTTTATGATCAACTAATGAATCATGAACTACAACAAAAAATAAATAAATAAAGATTATAAAAAATATGAATTTTGTATTTTTACCATCATCACTAATAGCCTTTTCTGTTATTTCACGACAAAGTGATTCCATTTCTGTATGATTATGTCGTTGATCATCAAGATTTTCAATATTGTCTGTATTACTAACATTTGATGATGATGTTATGTCATTATCATTTCCTTTAAATAATAAAAAAATAAAATAAAATATTTGCATAATTATTATTCTTACCATAATATATTGATCTTTCATTATCTGAATAACATTTTTTAATAGGTGATGATGTTTCAATAATTGGTGTTGGTGGTGAACGAGAAATAAATTGTCTATGTGGTTGTGAATATGGTGCTGATGGTATACGATATAAATTTTGATGTTGAATTTGATGTGGTCTTATTGATGATTGCATATGATTTATTTGTGTTGGATTATATGAACGTAATCTATTTGGATCACTAAATGTTTTACATAATTTTGTTTTATTATTTGTTTCACCATATGGATCAATACTAGGTTTACGTGTTAATGCTTGATGTTGATTATTAGCTAGATAAGCTCCATTTGTACGTTGTGATGTTGTTGATGGAATAGAATTTAATGATTTTTGTATATTAGATTCATCAGATTCTTCAGCTGTTGGATACATAAGTGTTGGTGATCTTGTTGGACGACGAATTAAATTCGGTTCAATTAAATTATTATTATTATTATTTGATGGTTCGGAATTATATTTTGATACTGGTATAGCAGTTGATGGATAATTTGAATAATGTGATGCTGATGCACTTTTCATAGGTCTTACAGCTGGTTTTGTTATACGACGTGATGTACATGATTGAGTAAGTGATGATTGAATAGTTTTATATTCAATTTTACCTAATGATTGAAGCATACTTGATAATCGACCACGTCTTTGTAAAAGTAAATGACGTTGATCACTAGTAAAAGCTTCATGTCTATAACAACGATCAAATAAACCAAGAAGATTATTTCCAATATCTGATGAAGAACTTGTTGTTATTTGTTGATGAACTATAAATAAGAAAAATGAGAAATATTGAAAAAGAAATTAAAATAATACTTTTTTCTAAAATTTGTATAATTAATGATGGTAAATCTTCATCACTATTATTTTCAATTTCAAGTTGTTTTGAACGTATTGGTGTT
The DNA here is from genome assembly GCA_022393335.1 of Macrotrachela quadricornifera. NCBI lineage: Eukaryota > Metazoa > Rotifera > Eurotatoria > Philodinida > Philodinidae > Macrotrachela > Macrotrachela quadricornifera. The sequence goes on from JAJEKB010021067.1 coordinate 3,325, forward strand.
ATCATTATTTCAATTAATTGTTGAACAATATTTTGTAAATCAATTTGTCCATTATCAATATCAATAAGACATTGTTTTAATAATGTTGAACGTTCTTTTAATTTTTTAATATGTAATAATATTTTTGTACATGCACCATCAGTTATATTAAGTTCTTTTAATTGTTCAATAGTTAAATTCATCATTTGATCATATGTCATTTGAGAAAAGAAAACATCATATTTATGTAAACGAAGATGTTTTAACCATTTTGGAACATCTTTAAGAAAAAATAAAAAAAAAAATTTAATGATATTATTTTTATTTATATTTACCTCTCATGCCCGTATTTGGTTGTGTAAATGTATTAAGTAAAGGAGCAGAAATAGCATCAACACATAAATATTGTGATACATCTGTATTTTGATTATATTTAATATTTCGATTACGAAATGAATAAAATTGTCCCAATGGTTTTGAATTATCAGTTGTATTAAAATTTTCAGTAATTAAATTATCATTTTGTGATTCTTGTTCATCTTCATCACTTTTTGTTAATGTTGATCTATGTTTTTGTTGTTGATAATTTGAATTTTTATGACGATAATCAGAATAAATTGTTGTTGGTGGTGGAGCACTTAATACACCTTTTAATGGTGTACGAGCTGGAATATTTATTGTACCATGTTCTGGTATTGGTGATGATGCTGTTTTAACAACAAATGTATGTTTATTTTGTGATGATAAAAGATTTTGTAATGTATTTGGTGTTTGAGGTTCTGTTAAATCAACTCCACTATCACTTGTTTCATGACGCATTAATTGTTGACATGTTGATGAATGATGTGAACCTTCAGATGAAAAATTCATTATTGGTTGAATTTGTGAACGAATAGATGCATAACGTTGTAATGGTTGATGATATGATTGTTCATCAAAATGAAATTTTTTTGTTTGTACTAAATGAATTAATTGTGGTATATGAGATGATAAATTTTGTAAATTTGGATTTGTTTGAATAAAAAATAAAATTTGTTGAGAAAAATTTATTATTTGTTGTTCTGTATATGAAAATTTTGTTGGATTAAGATTTGAATCAAGATAAATTAAAACATCACGATATGCATCCAATAATTTTTCATTTATTGTTCTTGTTGAAATTAATGGTAAATATAATTGTAATGTAAATAAAATTTTATCTAATGTATTTGATAAAAGACAAGTTACAATATCTAAAATATAGAAAAAAAAATATTATTTTAAAAGAAAAAATATTTATTTTATTATACCTGATGCATTGGCATCATCAACAGTATGATTAAACATATCATTATTTTCATATTGAATATTAGTTTGAATTATTTGTGAAAGAAAATAACGATATGATAATTGAAATGTACGTGTTAATTCAATAGTTGCATATAATTGTTCAAATGATGTCCATTCTTTAAATCGTTGTTGTATATGAGAAAATTGTTCAGGAAATTTTTCTAATGACATTAACATATATTTTTCTTATTATTGTCTTGTTTTGCTAATATTTTATTTTGTAGACTAAATATATAGGTCGTAATATAATTTAAATTATTAATTTTATGAGCAAAACTATCATCATCTAAAATATGAGAATAGGAAAAAAAGAAATTAGTAAAGTAATTTCATAATGAAAAAAATAATTATGTAAATTAAGTCAGGTTAATAATGACAAAAAAATATGAAAGATATTTGATGCATATATAAATGAACGACTGTCTCGTGCCGGATAACTGCTCATCCGACAATATTAACACCCACTCATGGTAATAGGAACTATGCAATAATATGATTACATCCTACTTCTATTTTTTTTTACCTATCTGCTTTCTTTACTTCTACTCTCATTTTAATCTTACAGTTACTGCAACGAAAAATACATGTCCGTTTACTAAACAAAATAACAAGTTAATGGAGAAAAAAAAACATAATAGTACATTAAAGAAGATGACTTTGTTTCCCTGATCAGTAAATGTCATGCCTTGGTTTTTTTCTCTCTCTCTCTCTTCCTTTTTCTTTTCTTTCTTTTGCATGGATTCTTTTTATATTCAAGTATATATATATATATATATATACACTATCAGAACATCGCGCATGTCAATGACGCTTGTCGTCCATGATTATTCACTATTTTCTGTTCTGTTCGTTAAGAACGCATACGTCATTTTACCCACCTTCTTTTTCTCCTACGTAAAATAATAAATTGATTGAAATACATATTACGAATGTTATTTTTTGCCTGTGTCTACTATTAAGTATAAAAAATTTTCTTCATACCTTTTATTGCTTTCGACGCGTTTTTTACTTCGATATGATCTAATATAAATTAAACCTACCAAAATCGATGTATTTCTCTCTATATATATATATGCAAAGAGAAAAGAAAATATTGAGGAAGAAAAAGAAAAAAAGAGACATGACTTTCTGTTGATTTAATCCAGGTAAATAAAAAAGAAAAAAGTAATGGCACGTAAAAGCGACAGATTCATGATAAAAAACAATAATTTCACTAAACGCATAAGGTCGAGAATGAGAAATATATGCATAAATATATATATAGGTAGACAACAAAAATGGATTATTAATGACAAAAGAAAAGAGTACTTTGATCTATTAGAATATTATTTCCTCAATTATATTTTTATTTTCTAAAGAGACAATAGAAGAAAAAAAAAAGATTTTCTCTTCCTTTTTTGTTTTTCTTTTCCAAATATTTTAAAAGAAAATATCATAATACTCAACCTGACTTCATGACAAAAATCAATGAAGATATCTATTTAGAATCATATATTGATTTAGATAATATTACGGATTGGATAATATTTTTATCTGTCAAGCTATGACATTAATATGTTTTTTTTATTTTATTTAAAAGGAAACTCATATTAATTTTCATTATATTTGCTTAAAAATATATTAGAATTTTAATTTTTAATTTTATTCTAGATGTCACTAAATGTTTGAGAAAAAAAACAGTTTTAGGTTAATTTAAATACGCAATTTTATGAAAGCTTTTTTTATTTTGTAAGTACGTTAAACATACTTGAAAACAAAAAAAAATGTACTCTAAAATAATTATATAATTTATATAAATGCCAGCATCTGGTCTCAGTCAATATAAAATATTAAAAATGCTTGTCATTTATGACTTAGATAAAGTCAAATATTATGATGTTAATCAAAAAAATAAAATATATGAAAAGGAACAAATGTAACTTAAAACGTACGGGATGTTGACGAAATTGGTATATGCATACAAGAAATTTCCGATTAATATATCACTAGTTTAGTAAATTTGGCAACGTGATGATTATAAATATTAATAAATTAGCTTTAGGCTATTTTTAATTATATAAATATTCACATAAATTACAGATTAACATATTCTTAGTCTGAGCTTCTTTGCTCTATTTGATAATATTGTGATTATAGATCGGAAATATTAAAGAAAATATTTATTATTACACAGTGAGACTAGATTTGAACTTTTTACTGGTTATTTTGTAAACTTACCGTACATGATGTTTGAGATAGTTACTCTGCGTACTTTCTAAAATGTCAAAATGCATTTTTTTCCTTATTTTGTTCGAGGTACCAAAATTCTAATTAATATTTCTCTTGTATGATATGATATAAAAAAGAAAAAATAATCATCTATTTTACTGTTGACAGGTTCTTAAACAATCATTCCTTTCTTCCATTTTTCATTCTATGACATTAGTTACTAATCTGTAGAAAATAAAAGAAAAAAAATATTTCTATTTATAGATTTCTCACGGTCAATACAACCACTTATATACATTGAAATAAAAAACAAATTAAAGTTTAACTTTTCTTATAATTTTTCTTTATTCAATGAAAAAAGAAACACGCATCTGACAATCGAGAATATCACAAAAAAAAACTGCACGATTATGAATAAAATTTTTCCGTTGAATTGACTTTAATGGAATTTTCATTCGATATTGTACCGAAATTCATCTTTTTATTATGTTCCTGTTTTTCATCATTAATCATTACTAATGATTGTGGACCTATAAGAAAACAAAAAGAAATCATTTAGAAAAACACAAAATAATCACAATAATACTAACCATAATAACTGAGTAGAACGGGTAGAAAAATCAAGCCATGCAGTGCACCAATAATAACCAATGAAAAATACATACGAAAATAGAATACTTGAAAAAGTTGTGATTTAGCAAATGCAAGTACTACAACACCACCGATTTTTGTTAATGTGATTCCACTAAATACCTATTAATAAATATAAATATATAAAAAGAAATAAGCCAGAAAGAATACATACTGAACTACCCATTTCAGATAAAGCTATTTGTGCTCGATGTAATCGATTTTTACCTTGACTTACAGCAAAATATCGAGCTATATGTGCACAAAATTCTACAGCAATACCAACAGACTGAATAAAAAAAAACAAATGTATTTAATCGATTAATTAATTACTATATAAAATATATTCTTACCATAACAATATTTACAACAGATATAGCATTAAGTTCAATATGCCATAGATACATAACACCAAACATATCAATAATAATCATAAACACACATAAAATTATAAGAAATGATGTATGAATATCAAAACCAAGTAATAAACATGTAACAAGAAAAACAGCACCAAATGATAAAGATAAATTAACAATTAAATTACGCCAAATTGTTAAATATTGATCATAAAATACGTAAAAGACACTAAAAAGAAAATATTAAACTCTCTATAAAAATATCGAATAAAATCTTCAATCAAATTTTTTATTCTTTTCTCATTTTTAAGTTAAATATTTTACCTATATGGAAAAACAGGATAATCTTGAAGTTGATTTGAATCATGAAAATTTCTACTTTGATTATTTACTATAGTTTTTGATATATTTTTTGCAATTTCATTTGCACTTTTCATTGCACCAATAAAATCTTGTGATGTTTTAAGTACAGAATGAAAACCCATAAAATATGAACTTTTAACATAACTATTATTAATTAATTGTACAGCATCTTTATATGCAGCATGTCCACCTTTTGGACATTTTTCACCTGGATTATCATGTAGAAAAAAATTAATATAACGTGAAAAATCATCTGATGATGGTCGTTGATATTCAACAGTATGTATTGGACATGGTATACATGATGTATCATTTAATGTAGCTGGACAAAATTGTTTTGTTTGATTATGTATTCTACAACAAGGTGGATCATTTGATGCTTGTAACCAATCAAAATAATCATCAAGCCATGATGATGGTGGTTGTGCTAAATAATAACGTTTTGGTTGTCTTAATGCTTGTCCAACTTGTCCAAGTAATGATAAAGATGAACAACCAGTTGTACCACAAAGTAAATTTTGTTCTGATATATCTTGATAATTTATAGAATTTTGATTAACAACAAAATAAACAGGTGGACCAACACTTAAATAATTTTCTAAACCATAAAAATAATCTAAAACATATGAATCTTTTGGCATAGATAATTTTTGATCAAGACCAATTGATATTCGATGTATAGTTGATGCTGATAAACCAGCTAATATAATAAATATTGAAAAAATTATTGCACGTACAAATGAATTTCCTAAAACTATTGGTGTTAAAATTTTTGTAAATATATGTTGTAATATTCCTTTAGATTTTTGTTCAATTGATTTATTATATGAAGTATTTGTTTCAATACAACAAAATAAATCAGGTCGATTAGTTTCTTGTCGTCGTGCATCAATAGCAAGTACAGATACAAAACATGTTATTTGTAAAAGAAAATCAATAAATACAGCCATAAATGCATATAATGAAAAAATTTGTACAGCTGGCATTGGTGTTAATGAACCAAGTAAGAAAGCAATTGATTCACTTGTTGCTGTTAATAATATTGATGGTCCTACACGACTTATTGTTGTTGCTAAACGTATATCTGCTGATGGATATTCTTCTTCTTTTGCTTTTTCAAAATGTTGTACAATTATAAATATATTATCAACACCAACAGCTAAGACAAGAAATGGTATAACTTCAAATATAATTAATGTACCAGCAATACCACAATATGAATAAAATCCAACTGAACTCATTACTGATAATAAAACAAAAAGAACACCAATAAATCCAACAGATATTTTTAAATCAATTAAACATGTACGCCATGAACGTATATGACCAAGTGTTAATGTAACATAAAGAAACATTATTGTATATGATATAACTATTGTTAATATATCTGAACGACTTTGACGATTCAATTCATCTTGTATAGAACGTTCTGAACTATAATAAACTGTAAAATTAGCTGTTTCATTCCAACGACCAGCATTACGTAGAGATTTTTGAGTTTCAGTAAAATTTTTCATATAATCAAGAAAAACTTTTTCCCATGCTTCAGCTAGAATAATAAAATAATTTTTTTTTTAAATAAAAAAACGTCCTACAAAATAAATCTATTTAAACAAACCTAATTGAACTTTTTCTGGATCATTAGAATTTTCAATAACAATAGTTATAACAAGAGCTGTTGCATTAGCATATACACCATTTGAATAATTTCCAAGTACCATAAATGGATTAATTGTTCCACCAAAATCTCCAAAACATGATAAACCTAATGGATCATCATTTGTTGTTGTTGGTGCTTGTGAACAAATAAAAAAATGTGTTGCATAATCAAATTGAACAAAAACTCCATCAGTAATGCTTTTATATAAATTTTCTTTTGAATTTTGATAATATTGAAGAAGTGAAAAAACTATACAATTTTCATTATCAGGTTCTAATGGTTTTAAACAAATATCAGATAGATTAACAGTTTGATTTTTATCATTTAATTCAGCTGTAAGTGAAAGTATATTTGTTTGTAGATCAAGTACACGTGATAGAAAACCTATTTCAAATGCAGGTCCTACTGTATATTCACTAAATGGTGCTGGTGGTTGTATATAAGTATGTTTAACAAATGATTGATCATCAGGTATAATAATTAATTGAGTAGTTCGATAAAATGGTCTAATTAAAAAAATATTTATTTAAAGAAAAAAAGAAACGAGATTTTTATTTTATTTACCGAAAATGTTGATCAAAATAATCTTTTTGTTGTCTTGCAATACTTGTTTTAGCTGACCATAATTGTACAGGATCAGTTGTTACTTGAAATTTAACTAAACCACATGAAAGACTAGTAATTATAATAATACCAATAATTAAAACAATATATGAATGTTCAGCACAAAAAAGACCCAAACTAAAAAAGAAATTTTTATATTAAGAAAAAAAATATTTAATTAATTAATTAATTTACCGAAAAAATATGCGTTCAAGAAAGTGTTCTGTACGTTTTTGAATACGCATTAAAAGTCCTGCTGATTTTTCTTGTTTTGATAAATCTATTAATGAATTTGATTCTATATAAAATAAGAAAATAGAAATTTTTATTTCTATAAAATATATCTTTACCTGTTGATTGATATAAAACTTCACGAGATTTTCTTATTTTTAATATTATTAATATTGAGATAAAAAATGTTAATAATAAAACTGTAATTAATATTAAAGCAATCACCAACCATCCATCTAAATTTCCAATTTTAAATTCCTTATCTGGAACATCTGGTGGTAATGGACTACAAGATGCTTGACAATCCTATAGATATATTTCATTCCTTATCTGACTTTATAAAAAAAAAAGATATCTACATACTAAACAACCACAAGCTGTTTTATTTTCATATTTTGATATTAAAGGTTCATTACATAAAAATGTTGTTTGATTATAATAACTATATTCTTTGCTTGTATCATTAGAAAAATTAACATAAATGGGAAATGGTACTGCTGGATTGTCAATACCTAAATATTTCATAAATGATTCTTTTGTACATTGATCATATGGTCGACCACACATTGTATCAAGAGAATGTTGATTAGCTCCAGGAAATAAAACATCTCTAAACGAAAAAAAAATTATTTCATATGTATATATATTATTAGTAATAAACAAACCTGCATGAATGAAGTATACGATCAGCAAAATCATCAGCAATGGTATAATAAATTTCTTCAACTGTTTCTCGTCCAGGATATATGAGACTACTACCTGTTGATTTAACTGTTATAAAACGATTTTGATCTGAACTGCATGTCATAGCACAAAATAATGAACGAAAATTATAATAACATGATGGACAACGTCCTAACATTAATTTAGCCATACCAAATTGATTTGCCATATTAACTATTTGATCCGGTGCACAACAAGTATATGTACTATTTGGACCTGCAAAATAAGATTGCAATATTAAATATTATTCAATGTTTTTATCTTAATTAATTTCCGTACCATTATACATCATACCACAAGCTGATTGTAATGTTTTCAATGCAGTATCATTTGTTAGTAATTGTGCAGAACCGTTATAAGCACAATTAGTTATTTTACCAAGTAGATTTGGTCCACATTGGCCATACCATACACAATGTCCATCCTTTTTTTATTTCACAAAAAAATTAAAATAAAATAATTCAAATCAAAGTGTAAATCTTACTTCAGCTGTTGAAAATTTAAACAGAAAACAAATAATGATTATTACAAATTTTAACATTATTTTCGTTTTTTTTAATACCGAGCTGATATAAAACTAAGACTTGTTTTTGGAAATATATATATATATAACATGAAATCTCAAAAAACTTTCGTTGAACTTTCGTCCAAAATTATCATCCAATAGAAAACGTCTCACCATAATCATCATATAAAGAATAAAAAAGAAAGAACAAGATAAATTATTATAGATAAGTATCTTCATTATGTATTTGAAGATATTCCGATGCATAAAAGTATATCATAGAACATTCGTGCACTTTATGATATAGGTTAATACATCACATATAAAAGTACAATTGTCCTTTGACGTAGTATTTAGAACATAAAAAAATGGTGATTACGTTAGAGTATGATATGATATCAGTCATATCTGCTGATAATTAATAAAATTATTAAACATTGATTTTCAAAAATCTGTAATATTTTTTCTTCTGTCTAGAAAGACAAACGTTTAGTCAAATAAAATTAGTAAAGTTTTTTATTATAAAATAATGATCATCATATTTCCCAGTAATGCACTTTTTTCATCCATTTTTTCAAAATTCACCGTTTCGTTTTTCTTTCTATTTTCTCGAAAATATCATCTAGTCTGATTAACACCTGCATAAATCTCAATCATTCCGTTTCTGTTCTAAATGGATGATCATCCATCTGTTAGTCCGGACTTCAATGCTATTGCGAGTGTATGGTCTTGGATGAATCATTATGTACAAAGAAATTAGAAAGATTAGTTGATCAAGCATGGAATGGAATCCCACAAAACGTTACACGTGACTATATAAATAATATATGAAATATTTGTAATCAAATAATAGTTAATAATGGCTGGGAAAGCACAGAATAATAAAAACTTTTACGCAATTTCAGATTGTATACTAAGCTTTGTAATAGCTTGTTTTTATATGAAAAATAAATTTAAAAAAATGCATTACTGTGCTTGAATTTATTCTTAGCAAACAAATACAATTCAACGTTTCCATATATAGAGTTGTAGAGAATTCCACGGGCTATTCGAATATATATTTACTTTTCTCAAAATGTTAACTTTTAGTAGTGATATATTGAAAGTATTGAGTGACACTAGTTTTTTTCCACGATGATATATTTAAACTGGAAAATATTTGAAGTGCTTATACTACTTGAGTACATGACAGTTGTGCTTGTCTATATTGAAAAATTGATGATAACAGCAGAAGTGTTGACAATCAAAATGACAGTTGACAATAGTGTCAAACGTGATCATAGCTTTATAACAGAATAGTAATTTCTTTTAAATTGAAGTTGAATTTTGTTTTATAGGTTATAATGTAAAATCGATTTTGAATTTGAATTATAGATACAATGTAGATTCTAATGAGTTATGAACAACCTGAAAACGATTCGCGCTGTTAGCGTATTACTGCCGAGATACTGCATTTTGACGATATTTGTCAACATAAAGCCGTGGTCCTTCTCAAGAATACAAAAAAATGGATGTTCAAATTTCCACTTGAGATTTTCTGTAGAGATAGGTTCCAATCTCTTGATAAATCCTAGTCTGAAATAAGAACATCAGAATCCATTGATGGATATAAGTGATGGAAAAGTATGATTGTAAATATTTGAAACGTTTACATTAAATTATTCTCATTGGAATCTATCTCTATAGAAAGTTTCTAATCAGTTTTCTTGATATTTCTGAAAGAAATCATGGCTTTCTATTAAAAGCTATCGTAAAAATACAATAATATGTCCATATTTTCGACTAGAAAGCTATTTGATAGATAGAAAGATTCCCTCATGAATAGCATTCAAATATTTATCTAATTGTTTAATTCCGAAATATTTTTGTTCGTCTTCTATTTTTACTTCATTTATGTAATACAAAACAAACAAATAGTTTTGAATATTTCAAGAATTATTAATCAATAAATTTGATATTTTATTATTCTCTGTATTTTTTTTTCAAAAAAAAACACCGAATAATATAAAACAGACTCATACAATGAGATTTCAAGTAAAAATTTATTATTTAATTTTTTTAAATAATATGTGCAGTACAATTATAATGAGATAATACACAGAAAGACAAAGAGAAAATATAGAATACAATTAAAAATGAGTTTGACATGCTTCTGATTCATCATAATCATCATCATTTGCTGTATTAAGAACGTCTTCTGAATCTGTAGTATCACAATCTAACATATCATCTGGATAAAAAGCAAATGTATGATCTCTAGGAGACGGTGATCGATGACGATCATGTTTAGGTACATTTAAATTTCCATTAGGATTTGTAATTGTTAATTTATCATTTGTTTGATTAATATGATTATTTTGTTGTAATTTATCATTATCAATTAATTCTTCTGATCGACCAATAATAATTGATGAATTATCATTAGTTTCAATTAATTTTAAATTTGTATTTAATTTTTCTTCAGTTAAAGTAGTTAATGAATCAGATTGAACAAGTATTGAAGATGGTGTGGGAATATAATCAAATAAAATAGAAATCTAAAGAGAAATGATAAATAAAGGAAATTAGGTAATAGAATGACATTCAGATCTGTCTATCAAAGATTAAGTGAAATCTATTATAGTAATGTACTAATGATTAGATGAACGTGTAAGGATAGAAAAAAGAGGACCAAACAGGTCATTGGATATATCTGTATAGTATGCTTTTTAAAATTTTCAACAGAATGTTTCATTCTTTAAGCAAGCAATGTTTTTATAAAACGGTCAAGTGGAGATATCTTCGATTCTATAATATCAAAATTAATTTCTTATAAAATTCTTCTATCTATTTAAGTAAATTATTGTTCACACATGAAAATCGTTACTTGCTATCATTTTTATTATTCTCTTCTTTATATTTATAGTATCATAAAATGTATAATCTTGAGATATCCTTCGCGACTAGTGAATAAATTTATTGAAGATATTCGTAATAAAAATGTAGTTCTTTTTTCGAAATTTTAGACTTTTCATTTATCTATTCATTAAAAATGCATAGAATTCTCAATTCATAAATGTTTTCTCTAATCAGTTCATTTCGATTGATGATTTCTTTGTCTTCTGCAAAGATCGCTACAGACAGATTTTGCAGATGAGGTTGAAGAACTAGTATGTTGTTAAACACGAGATGACTCACATTTTAGTAGCAGATTATGCACTTAGTGAACGATTTCATTTCAAAAACTTCTACGTTATAATTTATGCATCAAAAAAATTCTAAATTGAGATTTCAATCGAATGAAATACTTTCCATTACTGACAAGTTTCTGTAAATAGATGTTTTAAACCGAAAACGCTTTGCTTGTATTGCTCTGTATAATATTGGTCAAAATAATTGCTAGCAGAATGACACGATTACATTGAAGCCAATAAGAAGCATACGATAATTCAAAGTCTTTTTTAGTTTCGGACATGTTATGAAAAAATATTCAAAATTTATATTATTGACACAAGATTTCCTATAGATATCGCTAATAAGTAGTACATCTGCTAATAAAAGCAATAAAGAAACCTCCTTTATTCCCTCTGGCAGTATATCGAAAACCTATGGCAGACATAGATCGGCTGAAAGAGTTCGTAGTCTGTTCTAGACCAGTTGGGCCCAGATAGGGTAAGTTTATTTGGTCCACTGATTTAAAATTATGAGACATACACGTCAAGCTCACTTTTTCGGTCCCTTTTTATTTACCGACGATGGTAAATAAACTGTTACTCATAAACATGTCTACAGCATGATTCACTTATTTTTAATAGCTTTTTTTACAGTCTGTTATATTTCTATATGATTTGGTAGAACATTGACTACTCTAGCTAAGAATATGCTGTTTATTTGATTTATTTCATATCCTGATAAAAAAAACACAAGTTTTGTACAAGCATATTTCACTCTGAACAAATCCGATTGTTCCAAAAATAATTCTAAATGAAAGGGATTCATCAAAGCTAGAAGGTTACTTGTTAGAATTTTCGATAGTGTATGTATCATCTCAAATTTACCTAGGAGATTTTATAAATTATATGAATTAATACAGAAATTGTTGGTCTATTCAACCATATACTAATAGGAAAGACTGCAATGATTAATCAGCTATAATTCAACTTTTTCTTTAAAAAATTGTTAGCAAAGCACTAAATTTGATGAAGAATATTTTGTGTGCTTCTTGAAACGAATTCGTTTTTTCATTTATATAAGAAATTAAAAAATTCTAATATTTTGTAGATATACAGTATACTGGAAAAACTAGTAAAAATAACCCATGTCACTCTATACGCAAAAGTGTGTATGACGTATTACTGCGTGGGCTTATACACATTACGTACAAAATACTCTATACGCCCACTTTTGCGCACAGGTTGACATGAATTAGATGACTGATACTATATAGATGTCGCTGTGCAAACATCAATCATCCGCGAACGTCTATCAAATATACCCCATGCACCCGAATGTTGGATTCTATCGGTTGATCGGATGTGATCTTATTTCTGTACCTCGGTATAGCTTATAAGCTTGAACTATCGTACTCCTATTTCAATTTATAAAAGGATTGAGTATCTCTTTTCCTATGAAATACTAAACTTCGATAACTTTAACGTATCAAATTCGTTTATAATTATTATAATATATGAGATAGACTTACTGTAAATGATGGTGGTGTTAATCGATTAAGTTTATCTTTATGTAAACCATCAATATCTTTTTTGGTTAATGTATATATATGTTTAAGACCATATTCAGGTATAAGATAGGAACTAAGCACACCTAAATTACTTTCTGAATGTTTTTCTTTATAATTATTTAAAATAAATTGCATTTTTGGATCAACAAGAAAAAAAGTATTAAACCAAAAATGACATAATTTTTCCTAAAAGAAAAATATTTATTTTTTTTATTATAAAAATAAATTTTTACTGGTCTTCCTCCTCGTCTTGTTTTTGTTAGAAATATTTCAATTAAAACATCTTCTTCTAATGGTATTTGACATTGTTGATTTGGTGGTGGAATAAAATGTTTATGATTTGCATCTAATACACAATTATTTCCTATTGAATCTCGATGTGCAGTTGTATCACGTTCAAGAGAAAAATCAAATGATTGATATTGTATACGATGATCAGATGAACTAACTGTATAATAAAGATCTAAAAATAAAAAAAAAAATATTTTTTATATTATTTTTTTTTTGAAATAAAATAACAAAACAAACTTGAATTAAGAACTTGATTTTGTTTATATGTTATTAATAAACCAATAAAAACAATTTGTTTAGGTGTATATAATACTTGATTATTAAGTAAATTACCAAAATATTCTACATAACGACGTTGACTAGGTATTGTAACGCCTTTTTCATTCGACGTTCTTTGTTGGGCATAAAATCTTAATGTTGCTAAAGGATCATTATATTCATTTCGATAATGATAAAGAAGAAAACAACAAGACATAACACCGGTTCGACCCTAAATAAATTTATATGTTATTATTAATAAAATTTAACAAAACAAAATTTTAATATATTAAATATTTAATAGATTATACGCAGCTCTCGAATAAATAATATCAAGATCAACTGGTTATTTTAGAACAAAAAAAAGTATATGATTTTAATAGAGTAAATTAACCTACTTTTCCTGCTTTACAATGTATAACAATAGTTCTATCAGCCATTAAATTTAATTGTAATTGAACATGTTGACAAAAACCCAAAATCATTTTAATTGTTGGTGGATTATGATCTTCAAAACTGAAATCTGTACATACATTATTATTAAAACGTGATCCATCATATTGACGTTCATGTTCTACACATCTATTTATATGACAAAATATTTTTATTTTTATCTAGAAATATTTTTAATTCATAAAAAAAATTTTCTTACAAATTATATACATAAAATTTATCTCCATGTTTTGAAGATAAAAATCTAATAAAACATATAATAAAATAAATAAATATAAAATTGAATAATTTCATACCGACTGACATCACCAATATAATTTCTATAAACTCCTTCATAACTATTGGCAGGATATCCCATTGCAATAACATTCGGTCGAATATCTAATAAAACAACAACAAAAAAAGACAAATATATCTAATAATTTAAATAAAATTTATTTATTTACATGATAAATCAAGATCGAAACCATCTTGTTGATATCTTCGTTTTTTCTTGCTTACAATTTTTCGCATATGATTCATCTAAATATATAAAAAAAAACAAAATAATTCATTTTCTATCATCAATTTCTATATTAGTATTGCCTTATTATTATTGGAAAAACAACTGTATGTCTGACATGGAAATTCTGTTCTTATCAATGTCACGATGTCCTTTTATTATTGTCTGCTATTATCATAATAAAAATAGCAACAAGAAGAGGAAAAAGAATTCGATCTAGAAAATAAGCAATAGGTTCCTTTAACCTCGATCATTATTATTATGATTGATTAATCTTTCCTTTCCAATGAACAAACAAAAAACAAAAAAAAAAAAGAAAAGAAAATACTATTATCATCTATCTGTCTATAATTAAGTGACTCATATTTAACGATATGAATGACCTCTAGAAAACGTTGTTTGCTAGTCATATATGATTGGTTAAATAAAGCATCAATAGAAAATAAAACACCTGTGTATACATATATATATATATGTTTATTTTTTTTTGAAAAATAATAATAATAATATTAAAAAAAAACATACGCATTTTCTGAAGTATTTTTTTGTGTTAATGGCATCAATAAATGAATCAATTAAATTAATTATTCGTACTGCGAATAATAAATATGCAGATTTTTATCTTGAACTTTCATCATTATTAACTGTTCATGATCTCAAACAAAATATTACATTAAAACATCCAACTAAACCAGTATGAAAGGAAGAAAAAAATTCAAATAAAAAAAAACAATTTTTTTAATTTATAGATTCCTAAAGATCAACGATTAATTTTTTCTGGTAAACTTCTTGATGATAAAAATTTACTTAATCAAGTATTTATTAAAGTAAGATTATACAATCTATCAAACATATGTTTCTTTTATCATAGCAATTATATTTTAAAAATAGAATAAAAATAATGAGATACTTGACCTGAAAATATTTTTACATTCTAATATAAGTGAAAGAAAACTTAAACAAAAATATCGAGTGTTAATAGACTCTCTATGATAAAGACTCATATCATTAATAATTACAAAAGATAAATAAACCTATTCTATTTCGTATATATATATAAACAATCTTGTTGTTTTTTTTTATAGTCAGCATCAGGATCAACATTTATGGTTCATCTTGTTCTTGATTCAGATAAAAATGCATCAGTAAATATTTGAATAATTAGTTTTTTTTTTCTTTTTAAGAAATTTTTTTTGAATTTTAGACAACAAAAATTTCTCAACCAACAACAGTGCAATCAACTCCTATTATTACTGAACAATCTCTATCTTCTGAAAATTTAAATATTAATTCATCATATTCAAATACTTACGAACAATATTTAGAAGAATTAAATAAATATCAACAACAATTGCAACAGTATTTTAATTTAAAAAAAAGCATACAAATAATTATGAATTTTTGTTTTTAATTTAGATTTTTATTAAATCCAAATGGAATTTTACCAACACCAAATTATGGAACTCAAGCTTATTTACAATATTGTTATACACATTACCAAATGTCGTATGTATTTAAATAAAATAAATCATATTTATATATAATTTTATTGATTTTATAGTCAAAATTTACTTACACATCAAAGAACAATAGTTCATCCATCGACAATAAATACTACTACAATAGAACAACCAACTGTTACTACGACTGTTCCTCCACCAGTAGCACCACAACCAGCTGCTGCTGCTGCAGCAGCAGCAAATAATAATAATAATAATAATGATAATGAACAAGAGAATGATCTATTAGGAGTATTAAATATGTTAATTGAACTATTTGTTCTCTGTTCGATTATTTATTTTTACTCAACATTTAGTCGTTTTCTGGTTGTTTTCATTATTTTTGCTCTTCTTTATTTGTAAGTTATTCTTATTATTTATTTATAAAACATGTTGTGTATTTTATTTTTCTAGACATTGTCGTGGTTATTTAACTATTCATCGACGTCGACGTGCACCAGTACAACCAGCACCTGTTGTTGCCGAACAAGTTATTGGAAATGATGGAGAACAAGGAGGAGAAGATGAAACTGAAACAGAACCAGTTGCAAATGATGCTCAAAATCAGAATGATATTCAACGTCAACATGTATGTATAAAAAAAAGAAGCTAATGTCTCATATCAATCACTAATAATAATATGTCAAAACATTTTGGCGTTTATTGGATTCTATAAATCAGATAATCTTTTATTTATTTTTTATTCTATTTAGCCACCACCCGGTCCTCCTATTGATGAAAATCCAATAACGACAACACGGCTTTTACTTACAGCTGTCTCAACATTTTTTTCATCATTAATTCCTGAAAGACCACAACGTACTTAAATAATATATCTTAATATTATAAAAATATGTATTTTTCTTTTTTTTTTTGTTGTTTATTTGATTATATAAAATTCTTTATTTAAAATTTACATTCATTCTATTATGAATACATATATTTCTAGATACATATATATATATATATATATATTATTTTTTTTTTCTTTTTATTTTTTATTACTTGGATAAATATCATGCAATCGATCAATAGTTTTTTTACTAATGCTCAACAACAAATAAGTATAGAATTAATAAAATTAATAAAAAAATATTTAATTTAATTCTTTCTTTTAGCTTCACTGTATGGTTTTCAAGATGCTTTACTTTATCAACCGAATGAACCAGATACAGCACGAACAATTGTTCAAACGCCAGATTTATTTCATATGCCATATGAAACAATCACAATTGAAACACCTGATAATGAAAAATTACATGGATTTTTAATAAAACAAATTAATCGAACTAATGAACGTGAAACATTAGTATTTTTTCATGGAAATGCTGGAAATATCGGACATCGGTATGATAAAGAAAAATTGTGTTTTATTGTCTATGTACAGTTTATACAGTTTTGTATCTATATGCATCATAAACTCAGTTGAATGAAGTGTATATATGAAAATATACAAATATATTTGAGATCATCATATATACACTAATGAAAAATTAAAAACTTGAATAAAGTTTTATCTTTTAAAAGATTATTTATTGTTCAATATTTATGAATACATCGTCACAGTTTATATTGATAATACTCTATATCAGATACTATGATATTCAAATGGAATCATCGTTTTAAAAATGAATAACCAACTATTAATGCTGGTGCCGAATATGATCGATATACCATTGATGTCATATTATTCAAACTTTTATAATTCTCTTATTTATATCCAGATTATTGTCAATACGTGATAATTCATCTTTTTTACAACAATTCCATTCAGAAGATGTAATGAACTATAGAAAATCGAATATTATAAATTGTTATTGTATATTCAGAACCATTGAATGAGACATGACTTTCTGATAGAAAAGTTTTTATTATCAAGTAATGATTGAAATTGTTTTTTTAGTCAGTACGTAATAGAACGATCTCGAATGTATTTCTATACTTTCATATATACATTTCATTCAACTGAATTTATAATGTTTATCAATACACGTGACCGACATCGGAACTAACTAATTAATTATCTATTACAGATCGCGACAGATAAGCTCTCAGAACCATCACAGAGTAATAAACGTGACCTGAAGATCATCAGACACTGTGACAGAGTATCTATAAAGTATCTCCTGGTTGGAGTTCTATACTCTATAGTAAGAAATAATCCGGAAGCATACCCAGCTATATATAAAAAGACCAGTTTTTAGAGAATTAGCAACAATGAGCATATTGTGTTTCACATATTAATCCCTCAGGGGTTGAACTAACAGCTTTTTTAATATAACAAGTTGGGATACTTATTGAGCTCTCTACATATAATTAAAAATAAATGACGAGAATATTTTGTTAGGCAATTCTCTCTCTCAAATACCGTTCTCAGCTCAGGAACATCCAAATTGCATGAAATTTTCAGGATGTGTTGGGAATATAGTGGAGAAATTATGATAAAACTTTTAGCTCTATACCATGACGTTTGACCGAGATATTTACCAAACAAGGATAAAAAAATAGCTTATTTGGCAAACCAAATTTCCCCGTTGGGGCTAATTCAATATATTTAAATCTTTTTTTCTTTCTAAAATCCTTACTTTCTAACTGGAAAAAAAGAGCTGATAAGTTCAATGACTCAAGAAATATTCCAAAAATTGACTTTTTTTGAAGGGGCAGGAGGCCTTAAATTCATTCAATTTATAAAATCTAATTATTATTATAAATAAAAAAAACTTAGTTCGATCAAAAAAATATAAGAAATCAATTAATTTTCTTCATAATTTAGTTTACAAAATGCTCATCTTTTATATCGTGCATGTAATATTAATATTCTTCTATTTGATTATCGTGGATATGGAAAATCAACTGGTTCACCATCTGAAACAGGTCTTTATACAGATGCTTTAGCTGTGTATGATTATGTTCGTAAACGTAATGATCTTAATCAAGAAAAAATCTTTTTATTTGGTCGTTCACTTGGTGGTGCTGTTGCATTGCATCTTGGTAAAAAAAAATTTGATTTTTGTTTTTTATTAATATTATTATTTTTTTTATCATTATTTAGCTTCTCATCTTGCTCAGACAAATGCAACACCACCATTACATGCTGTTATTGTTGAAAATACATTTACATCAATTCCTGATATGGCTAAAAGACTTTTTCAAGTTTTTGTACTTGATTATGTACCAAATTGGTGCTATAAAAATGTGGTATGAATATATTATTTTAGAAATAATTTGTATATAGAATATTGATAGTATCCATCACTTTCAAAAATTCGTCATATTAAAGCACCAATACTCTTTTTGTCTGGTGGACAAGATGAATTAGTGCCTGCAATTATGATGGAAAAATTACATGAGGTCTGTTTTTTTTTTTCATTTATATTTTTAATTATTTGGTTATTTATCAAAAATATAATATTGATTGATTATGATGTTTATAGAATATAAGTCAAATATTTGGATATATAAATATATCGTCAGAAGTAAATAAATTAGAGAAATGAAAAATTTTCCAAATATTTTTATGCAATATGCAAAAAGAAAATATTATCAAAAATTATCTCTTCCATAAAAATCTGATATTAATTAAGTATGAAAATAATTTCTAACAGACTATAAATAATGGTCTCATATCATCTTCTATAACATTTTATCCATATGTTGAATAGATTATCACTAATAATAGAAAAGATTAAATATAGTCAAGTCAAAATATAGACTTCATATGAAATGCTTGAAGAATGATAGTCTATTTCAAAGTAAGACTATCGTTCTTCAAAAATATTAAGAATTCTAAAGTGGTTAATCGCTTTTAAGTAAAGATTATGTGCATTGTGTGGTTCCTAAACGGGAAGAGTTGAAGTCATTAGCTTATTAATGTTAAAATACTACATTTTTACAGAATACTATTTTTCAAAATTCGACTTGAAATTTTTTTTTTATAGAGATAGATGTCAACGAGAATAGTTTATTATAATAGTTCCTATCCGGAAATGTCAACATCGAATCTATCGATGTATATGAGCGATAAAAAAGACATAATTTTATCATAGCTATATTTTTGAATAGGACCAATAAAAGATCTGAAACGTTTACAGTAAACCATTCTTGTTAAGATCGATCTCTAGAATATTCGAATGATTAAATTTCAATAAAATATTTTTTTAAAGGAATGCAAAAGTTCAAAAAAACAGTTGATTATATTTCCTGATGGTCAACATAATACAACATGGCTTTCACATGATTATACAACTCAAATTCGTAAATTTCTTGCCGAAGTAAATAAATTATATTTGATTTATTATTCAAAATGATCTTTTTCTTTTTTAATTCTATATTAATAGTGTTCTACATTAACTGAATCAACTGCATCATCAGCATCTGGTTCTAGTTGAAAAAAAATAGATTCAACTGTTTCATTTTTTTTCTTTTTTTTTTTTCTATTTAAAAAAATGAAAAAATTTATATGCATATATATATATATATAATCATTCGATGTACAGATCTGTAGGTATATTTCAATGTTGTTTGATCAATTTTCTTTTGTCGTCAATATGTTTGTTACAATGTACTTATATATATATATATATATTCCAAAAATTTTTCTTTTCTTCTTTTCTCTTTGGAGATAATTATGATATTTAAGAAACAAATAAATAAATAAATGCGATATATTAATTATTATAAAAAAAAAAAAATACAAATTTTCTTAATAATATATATTATACAACTATGTAAACTTTGTTTGATATGCTGTCAAATTTATCACTAATGATCAATTTATCAATATACATACCAGATTTGTCAGTAAACATTGTATTTGATATATAAAAGATGTGAATAAATGGATATTTTGTTGTTATAAAAATGCAAATCTTAGTTTTCTTTACTGTTATTTATATATATATATATATATATGTAATCAAAAAATATAGCAATCAATTAACGTTTTTCTTTTTCTTTTCTTTTTGCATGATTAAATAGATTAATATCAGGTGTTAGTATATCGTAAATTATCTCCTTGTTTTTTACGCATGATATTTTTCTATTTATGTTTATATTTAGCTCATCTTTTTATCATAATTATATGAATGGATACAAATTAAGTCGCCTTTTTGGATATCGTTTATCAACTCTCGAATGGCATAAAATGTCTTTTCATGATGGAATGATGCTTTCTTTTTGTTTTGCTAATAGAGTATCGTCCATTGCTTTCTTTTGGTATATATCGATAATAAAAGGTCTCATCTAACTAGCATAACAGACTTTCTTTTTCTTTCTCTCTTTTCTTTTTCTTCTGATACTTATTTCTAATGGATTTATCGTCTGTGTCATTATTACAATCTTAGTCAATGTTCTGTGTGTTTATGAATGTTCACTCATGCAATCAGTCAGAAGAATCAATTATTTACAGAATTAAATATGAATTAAGACATTTTTAGATTTGTACGTATATGACAGATGTCATTGTTATTCTTATTGACGTTAACGACATTTTTATGCCCTAGAGAGTCTATTGTACTTTATTAGATCATACGTATCATTTAAAAAATTATTCTCAGAATGTATAATGAATTAAATTGTTTTATTTTTTATTTTCTTATACTTTTATTCCAAAATTATTTAACATATTCTTCATCTTTTGTTCTTTATCCATCATTTGAACGTATTGTTGATCAATTATCATACAATTCAACATTACCAAAATGTACATTATTAACATGTAAAGAAACTCAAACACAAGCAAATTTTTCGTTAATAAATATGACTGATGAATATTTATATAAATTATCATTTTATAATAAAATTAATCAAGATAAATCAAATTCTTTTCGAGGACCATTTCTTATTGCTTCAACAGGTATTTATCGTGGTAAACGAATAAAATATCGTAATAATCGATATATTGATCAATTTCTTGGTATTTATTATGCTGAAATACCTCAATCACTTGAAAAACCTATACAAAAACGTTTTAATTATACAATACAAAATGCAACTAAATTTAGTCCATGTTGTATGCAATCATTATTAATGACAGAAAATCTTTCATATGGATCATTTATAATGCAAAATCATTTTAATAATAATTGTCTTTCATTAAATATTTATCGACCAGATTTACGTTATGGTGAAAACCGTAAAGCTATTATGTTATTTTCTCATGGTGGATCAAATCAAATTGGTGGTGGTTCATTATTTGATGGAAGTATATTAGCAAGTGAAGGAGATATTATTGTTATAACAATGAATTTTCGATTGAATTATCATGGATTTTTATCTAGTGGTGATCATCGATTAAAAGGTATTTGTGAAATATTGAAAAATAAAACGAAATATTTTGTTTTTTTTCCCAAAGGTAATTATGGTCTATGGGATCAATTATTAGCTGTTGAATGGATCTATGAAAATGCACATTTATTTGGTGGTGATCCACATCGAATTGCTTTAGCTGGTCATTCAGCTGGTGCGGGAAATGTTATGTTAATCCCAGGTTAGAATTTGAGGATTTATTTTATTTATATTAAATATAATTATTTCTTTTTTTAGCTAGTCGACATTGCCGTGGAATGATTAAGCGTATTATATCTCAATCAGGTACTGGTTTAGCACCATGGAGTATAAATCATCAACCAATGAAATTAATTGAACGTTTATCACGTGAATTTAAATGTCAACGATCAAATGAAATAGAAATGTTTGAATGTATTTATAAATTATTAGAAAAAAATGATGGAGATTTATATCGTCTTCATTTAAGTCTTAGTATTGGTAATAAAAAAAAACAAATTTTCACTGGTTTTTTTTTACAATAAATTTTCTTTATTTTAGCTGATGATAATCCATATCCTGTTATTGATAATGATTTTTTAAATGATACAATTGAAAATGTTCTACAAAGTGATATATATCAAAATATTGATTTTTTAACTGGTGTTACATTAAATGAAGGTCTTTATTTTGCTGAATATCATATCGGACATTTTTATAGTGATTTAAATAATCAATCAACATCTATTGGTAAACAA
This sequence comes from Macrotrachela quadricornifera, assembly GCA_022393335.1. Taxonomy (NCBI): domain Eukaryota; kingdom Metazoa; phylum Rotifera; class Eurotatoria; order Philodinida; family Philodinidae; genus Macrotrachela; species Macrotrachela quadricornifera. The sequence goes on from JAJEKB010021067.1 coordinate 26,657, forward strand.
CCTATAAAACGAGAAAAACGTTTTATTCATCGAAATTCAACAGTTTTAATACCACCGGATATAACAATAGTAAATGAGGAAGATGATCATGATGATGATGATAATGATGAAATAAAATCTGATAAAAAAACACATGTGGAACAAACATTAACATATGATCCAAATGCTGTACTTCAACAATTTTCAAAATTAAATTATGTCGAACGTTATATAAATGCAAATTTTCTATATGGAAAATGTTATATTGATGATATTAAGAAAAGATATGAATATCCAGGTAATAGAAAAAGAAAAAAACTAATTAGAAAATTTCTCGATATTTTCCAGCTGTTTTCCATTTCCTTTTTTTGATTATAAGTAGATCTGGATGAGATATAAAACAAATTGAAAATAATTCATTTCCTTATGTGTCTTTGTTTACAAAATATGATTGTTTTATTAATATTTGTTTTTTCCTTAAAATGTCATATTTTAGAATACAAAGGCTTAAGAAAATCTATTTATAATCAAAAGATGAATTAAAAATAATAAGATGTTTTTATTTAGGAAAAAAAAATATAACGATACGATTAAAACTTTATATTGATCTTGTTTCGGATTTAATGTTTAATTTTCATATGGTACATTGTTTAAATCTTCGTACACAATCATTAAATCAAACATCATCAAATTATGCATATATTTATTCTCATAGACCAACATTTAAAGCAAGAAGTCTATTTCGAGATCATTTAAAAACATTACCACATGTTATTGGACATTTTGCTGAATTAGGTGAATATATAACAAAAATCATAGATATAAAAGGATAAATTATTGAACTATAGTCTAAATAATCAGATTGTCACTTATGATCCGATTAACAGTTTCTCTACTAGAACATTTAACTAATCTTAATGAAATTTTTTGTTTTCTATAAATGATTAGATTATGTTTTTGGTGTTCCATTGGCACGTGGTTATCGTCGAATACATACAAATGTTAATATGAGTTATTATAATTATTCAAAAGATGAAGAAGATTTTAGTCGACAATTAATACGTTATTGGTCAAATTTTATTAAAACCGGGTTAGTTTATATATTATATTTTCTTATATTTATTTATTTAAAAAAAAAATTTAGAAATCCAAATAAAGACTTACAACCAACAATTAATTCTTATGTTGAATGGAAACCTTACACAATAATCGAACATAATTATATATTTTTTCAATTAAATAATATCCATAATGAACGTAATTATTTTGATTCAATGTATTATTTTTGGCTTAAATGTTTTCAAATAGAATTTGATGGTGGATGTATGAATGAATTAATAATAATGAAGATGAAAAAACATTTAGCACCATTTTTATTTATTCTATTTGTTTTATTAGTTATTATAATTATATGTTTTATATGTAAATATTATCGAAAAAAAAAACAATATCAATTACCAAATGATTCACTTCAATATTCTAATTTTGTAACAACATAAATATACAAAAAAATTTTTATTGTATACTTTTTTTCTTTTTTCTTTTGTTCTTTGTAATAATAAAAAAAATTTTAAATAGAAAATAATTCTTTTTTTTATTGATAAACAATATTTGTTAATGATGGGCGACGAGATTTTTTATAATTTCGTCGATGATAAATAGGTTCATTATCATAGATGTATTCAATTTCATTACCATTGTCATCAACATAAACGATTTCTTCTTCAAAATCTAATGGTCGATTATTATCAATATAGACAACTTCTGAACGATGAGGACGAGGACGAGGACGCATAATAGTTGATGGAGAATTATCCATATAAACATATTCAGTTGCTGATCGTGGCTTTCGAATAATTGATGTTCGACGTGTTGGTTGTTCATAAATAACACGTTTTGGTTCAGGTTGAACGTAATATACATCATCATCAACCTCACGATATGGAGGATCACGTACAACTCGAACTACTCGTTGAGGTCTTGTTTTGTCTAATACAATATCCTAAATTGATTGAAAATGAAATGAATTTAATTGAAAAAAAAAAACAAGAAATATTAAAGCTTCACCAATAGATGTTTTTTTTTAAATATAAAAAGAAAATAAAAAGCAAACCTGATCTAGCATCTTCAATTGTATGGTTACATTATTTTTGCTACTAGTTGTCGTATTTGGACGAACAACGATTGTCGACTTGTTTTCCTCAGTTTTTACTGGTGCTGAGGTTGCTGCAGCTGAAGCTGACGATTGATTTATAATCGTCTGCTGTGGTGGCGGTGGAGGCGGTGGTGGCGCCGCCGATACTGGAGGATTAGGATACGATATAGGATAAAAATAAGGTTGGGATGCATAACTAGAAGTTGATGGAGGTGGAAGAACAACCGTATGTACAGGTGGCTGAACAGAAGCCCCTGTAGTAGGTAAATACATAGTAGAATTAGGATAGTATGAAGGAACAGTTGATGTTGGTAAAAACATAGAAGTAGAAGGATATGTCGGAGCGGTTGTTGTGGGTAAGATCATTGTAGAAGTGGAAGGATATGTAGGAACAGTTGAAGAAGGTAATATCATAGTAGAGGTAGAAGGATATGTCGGGGCAAATGAAGAAGGGAAAATCATCTCAGAAGTCGAAGGATATGTAGGGGCAAATGAAGAAGGGAAAATCATCCCAGAAGTCGAAGGATATGTAGGATCGGTTGAAGTAGGGTAAATCAGAGTGGGAACAGTATGACGATATGAGGGAACTGTCGATATAGTTGGAATGCTTGTAGAAGAATCTGAATGATGCTTTTCTTTAGAATGAATAATGACTGTAGGAGCTGTAGGATTGTTTGACTGAGTAATAGGTGGTAAAGATGTAACATAAGAAAGAGTTGGTATATCACTCACCGTTTGATAATCATTATAAGCATAAGCAGGTGGATCTTTTCGACGATGTATTACATAATCATCATTGATTACACGCATATTTCGAGATTTATCTAAAGTCTCTCGAGGTAAAGGATCAGCAAGAGGAGCAGTTTTTTCGTAGTAAACAGGAGGAGAAGCAGGAGAAGAAGAATAATAAGTATTATTATAGTTATTAGCAAAGCGTACGGGTTTTCGTTCAAGATTTTGTCGGTCTCCAATTGGATTAGGTTGTCTTAACGTAGTTCGATTGACACCATTTTTTCGCATTATCTCTGTACGTATTTGTTCAGCAGGTGGTGATGAATTTATGACGGCAGGTTCTTTTATTGTTTGTCGTCGAGAACCATTTTGTAGCTGATTAATTTTAGGCACTTTAAAATTTGTTTCATTACGTTTTGTTGGCAATGTAAATGTATCAGAACGTAATGGTTGTTTGACAACGGCTGTTGATCGTTGTGCTGGTAATTTGTTACCTGCTGTTGCTTTCGATTTTGAGAATAAACCATTCTGATTTTTTTCTCGTTGATTGTCTCGAAACTGTTCGTGATAACTTTTTGACATGTAAAATTTTTTTTTTGGTTTCTTTTCTTTTCTTCTTTCCTTTTTTTTTGAATATTAAAATATTCTTACTAACTACTGTTATATTAATTTTTCTTTCTTCTTCTTCGTTTTTTTGAATGTCTCTTTAAAAATCACTCAATAAAATTGTTTGTTGGTTACTGTTAGTTGTGACTAGAAAAAAACACATTTGCACTCTTCTCGTTCTCATTTATATTTTCTTTTTTTGAATTATTAACGTTCCTTTTTTTGTTTAAATAAACGAATAAAATTTACCTTAGGTGCACGGGTAATAATTTGAGGTCGTACAATACGTTTTGGTGTTGGATAGTTTGTTTGATAATAACCGAAACCACTGGATATTGGCATTGATATTGCACAATTATTTTCTTAAACTTGCCAAAGTATTAAACTTAACGATTATATATTACACTCCTGAAATTCACAACGATAGATCCAAAATAAAATACGGAGAATCTTATAGTTAAAAATTTTTTGAGACTAATTAAAAATATTTGATTTTTTAAGAAATTTTCATTTTACTTACGAATATTTTAGTTAAATGTCTTAATAAATATGAATCGCATTGAAGGATGACAAATATTAAATAACAAAAGATTAATTTTCAATCTTTTTATTTCTTCAAGCTACTTTCTTTTTTTACTTCTTTGAAAATTTTCATTAATATGACAATATTGACTTAGTGATGTCTTTGATTCTATCGACAAAGGACTGTTGGAGTAGTAATCGAATACATGTCTGTTGTCGTTGTTGTTATTATTATTTGTTGCATCATAACACTCAAAAATCCTCTTTTTTTTTTCTTTTTCTTTTCTTTCATAGTATAAATTCAATTCTTTTGATTTCACATTTATTATATTAGTGTAGATGTTTAAACAGATGAAGAAATAAAAAAGGTGCATAAAATAAGGGTTTTAAAAAAAATGTCTAGAATCATATTATTTTATTCATCTTCTTTTCCACGTTTTATCTGTCGTGTAAATGCAGCATAATCAAGATTTCCTTTAGGATCCAATGGAGCACCATCAAGCATTTGACTAAACTAAAAATTTCAAAAAAACAAATTAATTAAATAAATAAAAATAATTTCATACTTCCATATCGGACAATCCTGTTAAAAGAAAAAATACAATAAAATAAATGTTTATTAAATGATTTTATTTTAATTCAATACTTACGATCGTCAGGGCGTCCTTCACCTGTAAGGACTTCTCGTAAACTAAAATATAATTTTATTTAGAAAAGAATCTTTATTTTTTTGTTTTACCTTTTTTGATTTATTTGTCCAGTTCCATCTGGATCAAAATTTTTCCATGCATTTAATATAACATTTTCTTCATCAGTACCATTTAATCGATCTCCAAATAAAGTTAGTAACATTGTAAAATTAACTGGACCTTGAGCTTCTTCAAGCATAGCTTTTAATTCAGCATCTTTTGGTGCTTTACCAAGTGAAGCATATACTTCTTTTAAATCATCCATACTAACTGTACCATCACGATCTTGATCCATAAGATTAAATGCCTAAGATAAGAAAAAGAATTTTGTTTTTCTGTGTCTTAAAAAAAATAAATAAATACTTCTTTAAATTCTTGAACTTGTTTTTGATCAAACATTGAAAAAACATTACTTGTGGCACGTTGAGCCTTTTTCTTCATTTTTTTCTATTGAATAAAAGTAATATTTTTTTTGAATATACAATCTTTTTTGGATATATTTGACATGCGCAATAAAATTAAATAAGAGTTTTGTAAAAATTATATATTTGTGTATAAAGGAGGTGTATTTGGGTATTTTAAAAGCAATAAGAACTTACGTCTTCTTTCTAGGATATGATTTCTGTTTATGATCTTTTCTTTTTTTATTTTTCATAATTATTTTAGAATGATTAAGAAACAATAAAGAAACATGTTTGACTTTTTATTAGATGTCATCACTTACGTCTGTCATTATTGAGCTTGAATGAATATATGATTGACGAGATGATGTATATAATATGCACAAGTAACTTGTTGCAATAGATGATTATAAGGGAAAGTGCACTCGATTTTATCGTTCTTATTCTCTACTTGATGATGCTTTTGTTGTTATTACTGTAACAGTGAGAATTGTCTATTTTGGTACTATATTACACATGCGTAGGACGAATCGTTAGAGAAAAAGAATGGATAACCAATGTTGATATTGACGCAGTTTTCTTTTTCTTCTTCATTTGTTTAGCGGTTAACGTGCAGTGTACAGTGTGATACATATACTCCTTTCTTGATGGACACCGCGAGGGTAGTATAACCTAAAACGATCTCATCTTTCTTCTTTTCTTTATGTATAAGCAACTATAGAAATAGACCTAATCTAGTAGTAGGAAAGAAGTATTCTTCTTTCTCTTGAGGATATTATTTGAGACATGCAACTTGTGCGTATATTATTAACCTTGAAAATGAGAAACAAAGGAAGAAAATAAAAAGTGAAAGATATAACATAACACGTCAATATCAGAATTATATGTAATAAGATTTTTTGTCAATGCCAGATAATATTGTTGTTCTTTATTATATTCAAAAAAAGAATAACATAAACAATAACATTATGATAGAAATCAAGTACAACAAATAAGGCATTTATCTGACTAGAATAAAGATCACACTCAGCAGGTAAAACGATTATAAATCATCTAATGATCTTTGTTTTAATTTTTTTAAAATAATATTAATATTATTTAAAATATCACTGTCAGTTAAATCATCATTTAAATTATTTTTTGTATAAATATTATTCAATTTATCTAATGTTGGTATTAGAGAAATAAAATCCATTTGACACACATCTATGAATGGTATTATTGCATTAATTGTTTTTTCAATATGATCGAAATTTTCCATATTAAATGTTGGTAATCGTGCGGAAATACGTGAACACCAACCATGATCAACTAGTTGATGAAGTACATCAATACTAAAAGATAATAAATTGAATATGTTTATACATTGTTTTTATATATCATTATGAATCGACTTACTTTTTATATACTTCTCGTTTGTTATCTAAAGCTTGATTCTATAAAATAAAAATTTTATGAAATTTTTTTTTAAAAATATTCTTTAAAATCTTACCTTTTCAATAATCAAATCATTCATAAGTGTAATAATTCGTATGATTATTTTATCATTTTGATTTGTTTGATCAATAATTTTAACCATTAATTCAGCTCCACCATGTTCAAGAAAATTTTTTTGTGCTTGTGGAAAATTTCTTAATAAAGTTGATAATGTATAAAGAAGACGAAATTTAATATTATCATCTAATTCTGTATTTAATAAACGTAAAAGATATTGAACAATACCAATATTTAATGCTTTTAATTGAACTTTAGGATTTCTAATAGAAAAAAGACAAAAATGATTATAAATAATAAAATTAAAGTTTTGATTTACCCTTGAAAAGCTGCACCTAATGCAAGACTTGTTAGATGACGAATTTCTGAATTAGTATCTGTTGAATTAAATAAATGAATAAGTAAATCAAGACCATTCATATCAGCAAAAAGTATAGCATTATCGTACTAAAATTAGTAAGATTTAAATTAAATAATAGAAGAAAGATTAAGTTTTAAAATTATTCAAACTTGATGAAGATAATATTCAAGATCAATAAGAAGTGTTTTTCTATTATCATTATTATTTGTTTTATTTAATTGATCAATAAGATTTACTAAAATTTCTTGATCAGTTTCAATTTTCATATTTATTGATTCAAAATCTTTTTTTAATTCTTCATATGGACGAAATTTTTTACGTATTTCTTCTTCATGTGTCTAAATAATAAAAAAATTAAATGAATTTATTTATATTTATTAAATTATTACTTTATCAGTTTTAACATCATCTTTACTTAAATCCAATTTAGCAAATGCTTGTTCAAGATTTTGTCGACTTATTTCTTCTTGAGCTGGTTCTAAAAAAAAGAAATGTTTATTTACTCTCAAATGCATTTATAACTTACCAGATGAGACAGGAATGATGCTGTTGGATGATGAATGTTGTTCATCTTTATCCAGTAATTTAGCTTCTCGAAGGCCAGTCTCTAGATTTAGTCGAACATGAAGACCAGGTGGAATTTTTTGACCTGAAAAATTTAATGAAAAATTTTTTTATAGATTTATTAAAATACCTCCTTTCACTGTTTGCCATTCGGCTGTTGGAATAAATTCTTCAGCATCTTCTGATTCTAATAAAAGAATTTGTTTAAAAAAAAGGAAAAAGATTGAGTTTGATTTACTTTCAGATTGTTGAGCTACTATTAAAAGAATAGCAATTAAGAAGACAATAATAGATAGTTTTTTCATTTCGTCTAAAAAGTCAAAATGAATGATTGACTAATGTATTGAAGGTGCTTGATTCTAAATGGTTATTTCTAGATACTCTGTATGAAAACTTTTTTTTGCAAACGGTTTTTTCATTAAGATTTATATATATTCAGAATCAATGAGACATGAACAATATTTTTACAAAATATTTTGCTGACTATTTTCAAAATAATTGATAGATGCCGTTAGATATCAATTATTTCCAACAGTCATCTACATCAGGTAGTACATCAAATCAAAATAAAAAAAACAATAAGGGAGATTGAAATAGGCTACATACACGTACAACCTGGGGCGGCTCAATATTTGAAAAAATTTTAGGATCCTATTCTAAATTAAATTGAATGTTCTAAATATTATCAACAAAGTTTAGTTTGTATGTATCTTTGCATGCACAAATGCTAAAGCCATGATTTTTTTAAAATACGTTGCCGGCGTTCTCTACAACAACTGTATCAAAAATTTCTATTGGCTTCTACTGATGCATTTTTAGAAAAATTGAAAAAAGATGTATAAAAAGTTTATATTTTTCATTATATTTAAAATAAGAAACATCTTAGAAATAAAATGTATTTTTCATTTACTTTCGCGCAGAAAAATGATAAAAATTAGATTGCTTTGAAAGATGTGCCGTTAAACTTTTAATAATATTCAGAAAAAAGGTGTCCTTGGACTATTGTAAACGATTTTGAAAGGGCAAAATGCGAAGATGTCAGAGATACTGTTATTTATCACTATAAGAGTGGACTAACAGCGCCACAAATGGCAGGCTGATTATCAAAAACAAGTCTTTTTGTACAAAAATGTACTACGAAATATAGTGATACCATCAAAGTGATCGGTTTTGTGTTCGAAAATCGTCTTAAAGGATGAATAGTGAACAGTTAGGCGATTAGTTGTTTAAATAGAGAAGCGAATTCAACTCAAAAGAGTAAAAAATTATAGAGTCTCATACATCTTATAGCCCTCATAAAAATCGATTAGAACAAGTCAAGAGAACATTTTGTCTTTTTAAAAAACTTCAAGTTCTATGATTTGTTTAAGCGGAATTAATGAGAAATAGATATATTAAAAAACTTTTTGTTCTTTTCAATCCAGCGAAAAGTAGCAATATTTCGTGCATCTTTTCTTTCAGTTTTGTAAAAGCTCATCAGAACAGGTGAACAGGACTTTGTGGTGCAGTTGTTCTAGAGAATCCAGTAATAGTTGCTAGGATTCATTTTTTGGAATTGTTCTTTGATTCTCGGTCTTCATTTTATTATCAAATGAAAATAAGTAACACAAAGACGACTGTCTGACTGATAGTGATGGCAGACAAAATTTCGCACGAGCACTAACTGAAGATCAAGTCTTACTCTTCCAAATCATGAATTTTTTGGTATAGTTAAATTTTGTTGTATTGTATCATATAGATAAATTCTATGGTTTAAAAAAATTCAGTAAATCCAAAAAAATGAATTCTGTGACACTCAAATTCAGGATTGCATCACTTGAAAAAAAATTTCGAGATTATATGATCTGTCTGTGCAGAGATATATACAAAATCGACTATATTCACAATGTGTTGGAACACTCGGTATCTCTTTAATAAAAGTTAGAGTTAGAAAACTAAAAACTTCCTCTATTCCTTTATATGACCTTTCACTTTTCTCTTCCCCCCTCCGTTATGGTCTGCGAAGTTTTGAGCCTCCCCTAGAGTAGAATCGTTCCGCCGCCCCTATATTGAATACTCCAATATATAATACTTGAGAAATTAAGACGCCCCATGCTATATCACTGCCTAGAGACGAAATACTGCTCTGTACACAAACATGCAAACACATGGTCATTTTTGGAATTTAAACTATAACTACAGTCACAGAAATATGCTCTTGAAAGAGGTTAAAGGTAAAAAAGGATACCTTTAAAAAAGTTAGAGGTCAAACGTGGTTGTTCGGGATGAATTGAAGAGGACCTTCGAAAAACTCAGTTGTGCGATATCTGGGCACGTCCTGGCCCTCACCTCACTACTTATTATCTAATATAGATGTTTTTTATTTGAGATCATTTTTGATACATTTTTTACTTCAGTTTATAATTATATTTCTATTTTATACTTATAAACTACAAAACTACGAATAAATTTATGAGAAAATGGCGAAATATCTTGTACTAAAGCCACTAAACATCTACTTAGGCTAACATGTACTTGTGGAATTATATTGAGTTTTATTCATAAGAAGAAAATAGTATATTTTTTTTGAAATTTTATAGTTTCCAGTGTGTTGACTTTAATATAAATAGTTTATAGTAGACAGGAAAGAAGCCCTTTTGAATGGAACTAAACCTAGATTGCCATGTATAATCTGGTCAGTAATATACAATTTAAAATGAGATCTGAATCAGATGCATGCCTTAATCTTAATACATTATACATGGACCTTGTAGCTCCGGAAAAAAATAGAATCTCTAGCCACTTATCAAAACTCATACATGAATCAAAATCTTTCAAAGAGTCGATTAACATTTTATTTTAGTTTTATGTTGAAATAACAAAATTACAAGTCGAAAGCATTAGCATTATAATCTGTGTTATCTTCTTGTATCTTGATCGACTTTTTTCGATTTAATGCTTTTTCGTTGTTTCTTATTTTTTCCTGATTTTTTGATAATCTAAAGTCTGCTGTTAATGGATGTTTCAATAACTTCGCATTAATACATATGGCGTGTTCTTTGAAGAAATCAATTAGTTCAATTCGACCATGATTGAAGAAGGTTGTCGGGAGAACAGTACTACTTTTTATAGGTTTAAAGTCATAATGTTTGGATTTTGATATTATGCTCCTATGAACAAATGCAGTCAGATATTGTATATTCATTAGCTGAAAGGAAAATTTTGAGAACAGATACCTACCAAATAATTGAATTTATTGACTCATTAGAATTTTGTGTGATATCACGCAAGTAACGACGTAATAACTTTCTAGATGTCAATTTCTTGATCATAGGTTTTGAAAGATCATAAAAAACTATATCTAAATATTTCTGATTTTTTTGTTTCCCATAGTATCTATATTGTTAAATAATAATTTGTTTTGTTGATAGACACGCCAGCTATCATTTGTTTGAGGACAAAACCTGTGTGGTTCGTATTCATCATAGTTTTTCGTTTTAATGTAAGGGAAGAAAGCTGCCTGACAATATTTTTTGCATCGTATCTAATGCTTCATTCATTGGTTGTTTATCTAAACATCCAAATGAAAAATGTATTCGATATTAATCACTTCATGAAAATTAATCTATTGATTATAATACGTGTATTCTTACCGGAAGAGATAGTCGACTAGCTTGCCTTATGACTAATCTATAACTATCTAACAATTTGTCCATCATTGATAAAATCATTCTTTTGACTTTTATATCACTCTACTATTTACTATCCTTTAACAGCTGTTGCTATCTTAGTGGTTATTTCGTCGATAATAATCTTGATTTTCTCATAGTTGTTGTTGTTGCTGGAATTTGTTGAATATTTTCTCGTTTCAGTTTCATACCATAGTACATAACTCGCTTTTTGACATGGTTAATACAATCTTCTGTAATCCGAGTAGTACTATCCGTAGTCATTTTTTATCCCCCTCAAAAATTAAAAAATGCACTGGAAATATTATTTTTTCTCAGTTTTAAAAACAACTAGCATCCATTACGAACAGATATACGTTGTTAAATTTAAAAAGGGTGCATTTGTTTTCCATATCATTACAATCTTTTGATTCAGGATGATATCTTCAGCATACAACAAATATATAACATGCAATATATAATTCAAGACTCATTCATTTATCAAAGTGGATATATATTTCCAATCTTAAAAAAAAAGATTTTTTCAGTGGTTTGGAGCTATCCAATTGCCATGGAAGATGATTTATATTATTGTAGATCAAATGTATGACTTGCCTTTCTTTCTTGTTTTATTTTTTCGAGTGATGAAGTCAAGGTATTATATCGAAAGCTTGTGAAATCATAAGGAAGACGATCATTTTCTTATGTTTAATGTTATATACTGATTTATTGTCCTAGCTAATGCCAGTTTATCCAATGCTTCTTCATTTACTTTTGAGTTTTAAACAGAATTTTTTCTCATATAATTTGTAATCAACTGTCCACATTATTATAACAACGATTATGGACAATTCAATTGAAGATGGAATAGTGTTACATATCCAGGATTTTGGAGATGCGGCATCTCCCTTATGAGACGCGGTAGCATCTTCAAAATTCTGAATATGTAACACTGCTGCAAAATAAGGAAGGAAGTTTCATCCATTGAAGATGCATTTATTTGTTTTATATCGGAAAAAATAATGCAGAAAATCTTAATTTATTTCAACATATAATATACTCGAAACATCGTTTCTAATAAAAAACCAGAAGAAATAACAATGATGGGATTACAAGCTTTTATCCGACTTTTATTACTTGTTGGTTTATTAGGAAAATCGAAGACAAACTTAAAATGCTTATATAAAAGAAGTCCGTTATTAGAATCTCCAGTATTCAAAGACGCTATGTCAAGAAATCGTTTTTGAAAAGTTATTTCGTGGCTAAGATTCGGTGATAAAACGGCAAGAGAAGAAAGAAAAAAACATAAATTGGCAGCAAATCGCGAAATCTAGTTCGACTTTTAAAATAATTTAAAAACATGCTATACACCAGGATCTTATGTTACCATTGATGAACAGTTATTAGGATTTAGAGGAAGATGTCCTTTTCGTCAATTTATGCCAAAAAAATCTGATAAATACGGGACCAAATTCTGGTCATGTACTATATAATGTAGAATCATATTATGTATTCAATGCATTTCCTTACATTACGAGTGTACCACTAACAAAAGAGCTTCAAACGAAGAGTCTGACTCTTATAGGAACGCTACGAAAAAATAAACTAGAAATATCTATAAAATTTCAATCAAATAAAAATCGCAAAATTGGTTCTTGACTATTTGGTTTTCAGGTGGATTTACCTTTGATTTTATTTGTATCCAAAAAGAATAAAGCGGTGTTATTGCTTTCTCCAAAACATCATGATAGTCAAGTGGACAATAAAACTGGAAAACCAATTATTATTTAGGATTATAAGAAAACAAAATGAGCTTTCGACACCGTTAATCGAATGTGTCATAGATTAACGGTAAAAATAGATTTTTTTTTGTATTTCTAGATTTTATTTTCTGTCGGTAAAAAAGGTACAAAGCGGTGGCCATTTCGTTTCTTTTATGAGATGATTGATACTGCTACTATAAACGCTCTGATTGTCTAAAAGACGAAAAATCCTCTATGGAATCAAAACAAAAAAACCATCAACGTCGATTATTTCTAGAAGAATTATGACTAAGTTTAATATCGCATCTATTTGGATTTTCGCTCGAAAACCTTGAAATTTTTGAAAACAGATATTCAAAATGCATTAGCTATTGTCGGTTATCCTGTAGTGAAGAACAATCTATCACAACAAAATAAAAATTCTGCTCAATCAAAACGAAAATAGTGTTCGGTTTGTGAACATTCTATGAACGGGAAAACTTCAACTCAATATTGTAGTTGTTCTGCGTTTCTTTGTACCGAGCATTCTGTTAAATGTACTTTTTGTATTACTTGTTCTAAATAAAAAATATTATTTTAATGATTTTTCTGTCAGGTCGATGATGAAAATAGCATATTTCGACAAGCGACTGATCCGAAAGTAAAAAAAACTCCTTTATGAAAACATGTTGTCGGAAGGACACGTAAAAAAGGATGGCACTACTCAGGTTAAAAATATCTCTACAACCTTCCTAAATAGAAAATAATCAAAAAACCTTTATAGAGCACGTATATACGCAATTACACAAAAACATAGAAGCATTTTATCAGAAGAAGATGAAAATTGATGAACATATTTATTTCTTCAAATCCTGCAAACAATATAATGTAATCCCAAATTGTTTAATATTGAAACACAGAAACAACTTATTACTAAACTCAGCAATGAAAAAACTGCGTAATAATGTATTAAATTATAAATACAAACAACAAAATAAACTAAACATTGAATTACAAACACAAATATCTATCCAGAACGCACACATGGAAATGATATCAACCGGATCAACAAATATAACAAATCACCAAGAGAAAAGCTTACGGAAAAATATGAAATAAAGTTAGACAAACTCATCAAAAAACAATATCTAATGACAAATACATACTGAACATCTATTAATATAAACATAGATACTTCTAACGTCATAAACAAATTAAACACCTATTTAACCAACGAACGCCTACAAATTCTATCCAAAGGACTAAAATATGTATCTATCACTACCTCAATCAACATGATTGATGCATCGTATGCCTTTATTACTTGTTCGGCTTGATGTCTATTCGACTATGCTCTATATCCAGATGCAACAACTTCGTGCATAACATGAACTTATATGTGAAAGAGATGGAAGAGAAATGAGAGAACACGCGATACAACATAAGAGAAAGAAGGAGAAAAAAGAGATGCACTAGAGGATCGCACATTACATGACTAGTATATACAGCAGTTATTGTTCGAAAGGACGTCCGTTTATTGTTACATCTTTTGTTGGATCTATGTCATATAAGTAATGTGATCCTTGGTGTCATTTCGTCAGGAGTAACAGTCGTCGTTCCGCAATGGTTCCAACCACCTTCACCTTGTATTGTCAGAGTGTCCTTGTACGTATTTAATATAATCGAATATTTTCTTAAATGACGATGTGTATTCTGTGGCGCAACCTACTTGTTTATTTGAGCCATAATGAAGATGTTCAATTTGTCTTCAGTAACATGAGTTTTGGGCCGCTCTGTATAGAAATGATGTTGCAGATATTAGAATAGAAATATATATACATACAAGCATGAGGTTAGCTATAGAAGTAGGAATTAGATACGATAATGAGAAGTTAAGTACAAAAGTAACAGATTGAATATACATTGGAGCTCAAAAGTGAGTTGCAGCTTTTATCAAAATATAGCTCGCTGGCCACAGTTTATCTCCTGAAACTTTTATCTTTTTGAGTTGCATATTTGTTGCTTACTTAAGTAGTAAATCAAAAATAACAAAGATGATATTCCTGAATTTTGCTCAAAATTGATCCTACAATTCACACAAAAATATATAGTTATTGAGCAATTATAAATTTTATATTACATCCTTACAAGCGAGAAGGCATGTTTTAAAGGCAGTTTAACTGTAAACTTTACCGAAGTTTCCATGAAGTGTTTTAGAAATATAGATTCTCATTTCGAAGCATAGAATCCAAAAATTATAATTGCTGAATAATTACCTATGTTACTGCAAATTGCATGATCAATGTTGAACAAAATCAGAGATGATCAGTTTTTTTACTTTTGGTCTAATACAAAAATTATGTGGCTCAGGAAGATGAAAGTTTTAGGAGATAAACTATGACAATTACGCTTGTTTTGGTGAAAACTGCGACTCTATATCTTGAATGCACTTTTCGATATTAAAGAAACGACATGCAGCTAACATACTAAGATAAAATATTTTGCATTTTACGTATATCATGATATATTTGTTAGATAGTTATCTACTTTTCTGTTTCGTACGTGCGGCTATATATTATCAAGTAAACTAGTCCAACTGCAACTGTACTTTCTTCCAAGTCTTTTCTTCCAGATTATTTTTCGTTCATTTATTATTTGCGAACATGTCGGGAGGTCATTCTATGATCCAGCATGAACTGCTCCGAAGCAATACGATTGATATCAAATAGAACTGAGACGACTAGTTCTTAGCATATTACCTTCATAAGCTTCAAGGTAAGATGTTGGTAATCTTAACTGTACTAAAAAATAGAAATTTCCCAAATTTAAAAGCAATATACCACGAATCAAAACAATGGATTCAAATCATGCAACAAAAATGCGCAGCATGCTTCGCAGAAAACTGATGAGGAACCTTCTGAGTAAATGTCTTGCAAAAAGCACTTTCATTCCACATCACGATGCACGCCAAATATTTTATTTTGAGTATGAAAACATCCAGCTTTCATTGTGAAATGGTTACACTATTCGACATGTATTCACATGGTACTATGGTCAAAACTCAGTATCGTCATCCTTGGATTGATCTTAGACAACTCACTAGCGGCTAAGTTGTCTTGAATGGCTCGTTCGCAGTGTGTTGAACACAACTTAGCTAATACGTCAGACAGAAGAGATGTAGATATCGCTTTTTATAAAAATAAAAGAGACAAGAGAAACTGGTTGCATATGGATCATAATAATAAAGACAGCTAAAACCAGCGGATGGCCAGCCTATGGGACATTATCATTATTATTATGAAAATATTACAGATCATAAGAAAATTACAATTCTCAACCATCTGATTTCACATACGTATCCTCTTAATATTTCAGAACTCCAAAAAACTAGCAAATGCTACCCTCTTTTCAAATCATCCATTTATTCCATTAAGATTAACAGCAATTAATTATCACAAAGCAATTAACAAAATTTGCTTAAAATTAAACC
The DNA here is from genome assembly GCA_022393335.1 of Macrotrachela quadricornifera. NCBI lineage: Eukaryota > Metazoa > Rotifera > Eurotatoria > Philodinida > Philodinidae > Macrotrachela > Macrotrachela quadricornifera. The sequence continues at coordinate 43,039 of JAJEKB010021067.1, forward strand.
TCATAGTATTAAGATCCATTGTCTTCACACTCGCATAGATGTGCCTATTCAAAGAACCGATAAACATTTAGGGAAAATCACGAAATTATTGTCAGAAACAAATATAGCATCAGCAGCGAACATCATGAACGAAAGAACTGCTCACCTCATTCGCTTATTTCGAAACAAAGCTTGCGAGTTGGTTAGCTCATCAAACGTCACCTAAAAAATCAATAACTCCCACCAATGTTGTGTTCCCCTCTTTTGCTCACTTGGAAGCAAAGCTTGTGAGTTGGTTAGCACATCAAACATCACATGGAAAATCAATATTTTTCAAGACTATTCTGTTCATCTCTTTTGCTCGCTTGGAAGCAAAGTTTGCGGGTTGCTCAGCTCATTGAACATCAAATGAAAAAACAATATTTCTCATTAAGATTGTGTTCATCTCTTTTCCTCGCTTGAAAGCAGAGCTTGCAAGTTGTTCAGCTCATCGAACATCACATGGGAAAACATTACTTCTCACCAACATTGTGTTCATCTCTTTTGCTCACTTGGAAGCAACGCTTGCGAGTTACTCAGCTCATCGAACATCATATGGAAAATCAATATCTCGCACAACTATTCTACTCACTTCTTTAGCTCACGTGGAAGCAAAGCTTGCGAGTTGGTTCGCTCATTGAATATCACATGGAAAATCAGTATTTCCCATTATGATTGTGTTCATCTCTTTTTCTCGCTTAGAAGCAAAGCTCGTGAGTTGTTCAGCTCATCGAATATTACATGGAAAATTAATATTTCGCATAATTATTCTGCTCACTTCTCTAGCTGACATGGAAGCAAAGCTTGCGAGTTAGTTAGCTGATTGAATATCACATGAAAAATCAATATTTCTCAACACTATTCTGTTCACCTCTTTTGCTCACTAGGTAGCATAGCTCGCGAATTGATCAGCTCATCGAACATCACATGGAGAATCAATATTTCTCACCAACATTATGTTCATCTCTTTTGCTCACTTGGAAGCAACACTTGCGAGTTACTCAGCTCATCGAACATCATATGGAAAATCAATATTTCGCACCACTATTCTGCTCACCTCTCTTGCTCAATTGGAAGCAAAGCTTACGAGTTGGTTAGCTGATCGAACATCATATGGAAAATTAATATTTTTCATTAAGATTGTGTTCATCGCTTTTGCTCGCTTGTAAGCAGAGCTTACAAGTTGGTTAGTTAATCGAACATCACATGAAAAATCAATATTTCTCAAGATTATTCTTTTCATCTCTTTTGCTCACTTAGAAGCAAAGCTTGCGAGTTGGTTAGCTGATCGAGCATCACATAGAAAATCATTATTTCTCAAGACTACTCTGTTCACCTCTTTTGCTCGCTTGGTAGCACAGCTTGCAAGTTGATCAGCTCATCGAAAATCACATGAGAAATAAATGAAATTTTGATAATGTTTCTATTCGATTTTTTTTCTCAGCGGAAAGAAAACTTCATCATGCACTTAGCTAATGAAATACCAAATAATAAATGCATATTTCTCATAAATATTCTGCTCACCTCTTTTGCTCACTTAGAAACAAAGCTTTTAAGTTGATTAGCTCATCGAATATCATATGGAAAATCAATATTTCTCATAACCATTCTGTTTACTTCTTTTGCTCACTTGAAACCAAAGCTTGCGAGTTGATCAGCTCATCGAACATCACATGGAAAGCCAATATTTCTCATGACTATTCTGTTCACCTCTTTAACTCACTTGGAAGCAAAGCTTGCGAGTCGGTCAGTTCATCGAGCATCGTATGGAAAATCAATATTTGTAACTAGTATTGTGTTCACCTCTTTTGTGCACTTGAAAGCAACGCTTGTGAGTTAGTCAGCTCATCGAACATCATATGGAAAAACAATATTTCTAATTAAGATTGTGTTCACCTCTTTTGTTCCCTGGAAAGCAACGCTTGCGAGTGGGTCAGCTCATCAAGCATCACATGGAAAATCAAAATTTCTCATAACTATTCTGTTCGCCTTTTTAGCTCACTTGGAAGCAAAGCTTGCAAGTTGGTGAGACGATTAAATATGACATGGAAAATCAATATTTCTAACTAAGATTATCTTCATCTCTTTTGTTCACTTGAAAGCAACGCTTATGAGTTGGTCAGCTCATCGAACATCACATGGAAAAACAATATTTGTCATAACTATTCTGTTCACCTCTTTTGCTCACTTGAAAGCAAAACTTTCAAATTGGTTAGTTCATCGAGCATTACATGAAAAACCAATATTTCTAACTAATATCACAGTCACTTCTTTTGCTCACGTGGAAGCAACGCTTGCGAGTTGCTCAACTCATCGAACATCGTATGGAAAATCAATATTTCGCACCACTATTCTGCTCACCTCTCTTGTTGAATTGGAAGCAAAGCTTGTGAATTGTTCAGCTCATCGATCATCACATAGAATATCAATATTTGTCATAACTATTCTGTTTACTTCTTTTGCTCACTTGAAACCAAAGCTTGCCAGGTGACCAATTCCTTTTGTCGACACATAGGTAGCATGTTTCGAAGTACAAGTTGCAAGATACTATTCATTTTTGACGCTTGTATTGTGGCAAAAATGTTAAACTATTGTTTGATCAAAATTCAAGTAGCAAATAAAAATTATAATCAAGTTTCTACGCGGTTATTTCATTCACCTGAAAACAAAGATTATGGTTTTGTTCTTCAGCAGAAAACCTTATGATACAAAGATGATTTCTACCAATATTAAAACCATTTATATCATCATTCAAATTGAAGATTTGTAGTTCAGAAATCAATTAGAACTTACACGACAATTGGATAGTCATAACGCATATTGAGTTCAAGCTTTATATTCACCTGAAATAAAGTTTTGTTTTGATAGTTTAATCGAACATCACAGAACAAATGAATAAATAACTTCTCATGTTTCCATTCAACCCTTTCATGCCTTCAAATGATTGGTGTTGATTTTCCCTAGTGATCATAAATGATATAGTCAAAGAATATATTCAATAATATAACGGTACATTTAGTTTGTTTATAATAAAAGTGAGCTGGAGATTACTTTGCTGCTAATAAAATGAGCTAGAGAATGAATAATTATGAACCAAGTTTTGTTTACTTTTTTTATTTGTTTATGAGCAGGCTGTCAACCTAATGTGATGATAGATGGTCATAGAATATATGGACAACGCATTTTATATAATCCTTTCCAACAATCCCCAATTAGAACAATTAAAAGTTCAAAAATAGTACATCGACCAAAGACTGCATGATCAGTAAATATTTCTCATCACTATCATTCTCTTATTCATTTGTTTCACTCGTTTCAGACCAGAAATTATAAATTAATCAGACCATCAAGAATCATACCGTACAGTGAACAATTGTAAGGAAAGATCTGCTCATCTGTTTCATCATTTTAAAGCAAAGTTTATAGATTCGGCAGCTGACATAGATAATATGACAAGTGAATAAATATTCGCCAAGAACTCTATTCACGTCTTTTTATTCACTCCAAAAAAAGATACTGATTTTAATGCTACAAACAAGACTACAAAAAAAATGAACTTTTGGTTACCAATTGACTGATTCATCTATTACAATGTCAATGAAGTAAAGTTTTTGCGTAGGTAGAGTGAAGAAACATTACACAACCGCTAAATCACAATCATCATGGTTGAGTCCATATATTGTCAGAGATTGACAGTGAGGCTCTCACAATGACACAAAATTTCAAGAATATATAATAAATGATTGATGACAACGGCAGTGACCAAGATTTCTATCAGCTATCTTATCGACTTTCAAGTAACAAATTTAAACTAATTCATTTACGAGCTATTATATACTTGTTGAATAATTACGACATTTTGCGCAACGATCGTATTCAAAAACTATGTTTACTCTGGGTAGAAGTTTTTCAGTTAATTAATTGCTCGAAGATCACGATAGGTGAATAATATTTAGCATGATTTTGCTTCTGTATGCTGTGTATCTACGATACAGGTTATATATTTACGTCTTGATCGAGTATCTGTGAAAAATGAATGGTTATAACGACCTTCAATGTTTATTCTTTCTGTTAGTCTCTTGATAGTGAGTTCCGTTCTTCCAATCAGTGAATAAAGTTTATACAACAAATGAATAATCATGGCAACAATTCAGTTCATTTGTTCGGCTCTGCTTAGAGAAAGGTAACGAATTGAAATTTTTTCAAAGATCAGAAAATAAATGCACAGTCCATACCAAGCTTTTTATCGGAATATGCTGAATTGGCTTTTGGTGCAGTTATTTGTGGCTCTTCTAAATAAAAGTTCAATATTTATAATAGCAGATAAAATAGTGAAACGCATCAGTTATTCGGGCAAATTTTACCTTTTATTAAGAAAGAAAATTTCTATTTTGAGTCGAAGAAATTTAAACTCATAGCTTTTTTAGGCATGATTATTTGTTATTTGTGAAATTGAGAACAAAAATTCAAAAGTTTTTATCGAATGTATAGATAGTATGATTTCATACAATAATAGATATATCTATATGTTTTTCTCGATTTTCGCCATGAAAGTGACGAAAATATCGTTCGACGACGTTTGGTATAACAACAACGAAGCATTATGAAACCTTTACCATCGTTAGAGTTTACTAATCTCTACTACCTGTACTAATATGCTCTCCGTTTTCGAATCAAAAAGAATTCTTTCCATGCTCATTTCAATTTTGCAGTTGATGTTAGTAAGATTTCGGAAATGAAAAATCGTAATGTTTTTATTTCTTATTGATTGATACGTAATTTGAAAGTTCTCGATGACCTGGTTATGCATATATAGTTTTTATTTTGATTTGATTGTTGTTTTATTAAGGAAAACATTAAAAACTTAAATGACTAAGAATGTAGTATTTAAGATGATGAATTCACTTTTTCTACAGAAACTGTTGAATTTCAATCCCATTCATTTTGCAAATTTTTTAGAAATATTATATTCTGAATTATCGTGAAAAT
>JAJEKB010021068.1:0-42391 GCA_022393335.1 Macrotrachela quadricornifera
TGTTGTACGAGCCTGGATCGAGAGAAAAAACGAAAAAGATTTTTGGTTTTTTTTCAAAAATAGCCTATTTTTCAATTAGTGCGTCGTGGAAATTATCGGAAATCTTGATAGAAACGGGGCGCCGTAAAAAATTCATATTGTTCTTGAAAAATCTGAAGGTGGGCTATCTTCCGATGTATTTGTCTCATTTTCGAAATTCACCACGAAAATTGAAATTTTTTTGAGAGGGAGAGGAGCCTTAAAATGTCATCGTTTGCATCATCATCCTGTAAATGAATCGAGTAAATGGAGAGCCATATGATATTTATATATTTTAAACTTTAGAAACGGATCAAATATCTATGTCTCTTTCAAACTATTCACTTTCGAAATTCAATAGTTGTATCGAACACTAATCTGAAATGGAACACTATCGTCGTTCACTGAATTTTATTTCGACCATTAAAATATTTGTCATACTATAATGTTAACTTTTTTTCTTTTGCCTTTGTTTAACTATCAACTTTGTTCGATATCAATCCATATTGAACACTATTGAAATTCTAAATTCTTTGCCGTCTTGTCTTGTTCGTAGCAGAAGAACTCGGCAGACGGCATGCCGTAAAAATCATATATTGTGTGATGTTAATTGCCTTCACAAAGTCAGACTTGGTATCACCATCATCCTTTTTCTTAATAAATCTGCAACTGTTTGCTTTCATTATCACTACTATTCTATCACAAAACTCTTTTTCAATTGTGCATCGACAAAGTCAAATTGGTAAACGAAAAACGCCTGTAAATTTATAAAATTGTGCTATAGCTAGAAGAGCTTTTGATCTTTCATGACAGCAAGTATTATCGGTACGAAAAAAAGCAGTCATGAGATTACTGTCACTGTTTTATTTCTTTAAAAACCCGAAATAATGAGTGTTAGCTAGATTCAACGAGCTTAATGTTTATTTGTTGGAATAAGTAAACTAGAGTATTCAATAAGTAAATGCACAGTTTTATAATTACAATACAATAAACAAGATGAAAAAAAGAAAAAAAGAACGAACAGATAACAATAGTGAATAAGACGAAAGAAAAAAAGGGGAACATAATACGTTGAGGGTAGAAGTGATGATGATATAACCGCCACTAAAAGTCAGAATAAGTAAATCGTACTGTGCACGTATCATTGAGATACTATCAGCAGAGATATTTAATTAAAAATTGATTTTAAAAAAGAAGACTGTCAGCTTATTTTAAGTGTCCTGATCACATGAATTGTGCAAAACGCAGCAAATAGCAATTACATTGATCAAAATACTGATAACTGTGTAATCATCTTGTTTTGTATCGTAAAATATGTGACAAAATGTAAGAGGTATATAAAGTCGCGTATTATTGGATGCCGATGATGGTGTAAAGAATGGTGAGGCAAAACTAGAAGAAGATGATCTTGCTCTGACTTTAATAGTATATGTTATATGCCATGGTAATCTGCGTTTCTCTAAAAAGCCTTTTTGAGCCTCTCTATATTTGGCTGGTAACCATTTCATAGCCCAATCGGTTACGAGAGCAACGTTTGTTTTATCAAATGAATATTGTATTATAAGCGGTATAATTTTCGATGGTGTATATCGTTGCCAATGCTCACATTCTGCTCGGTAACTGTACAAAGACGAACACAAGTCTTACTTAGACGCAAGCACATGTCAAATCTAAATTTTAAAAAATGGTGAATATATGCAAACATTTTCGCAGTTGGTATACGCTTTGTCATACTGATGGCTACATTTTTTTGCCAAGCTATGTTGCGCACATCACTCAATGAATATATCGACAGTGATCAGCGATGGTACTGTTCTTTGAGACATGTGTTTTAAAATCTAATTTCAAATACTTACTTTCCTCATACTGCTCTTGTTTTAAATGAATGATAGTTCTAGTTTTGTACCTGAAAGAGAACATATAATCATTGTGATGAACGCGAAAATTTAAACTGATTCACTCGATATTCACCGTCAGTAATCATTTCGTTATATAGATTTTCAGATTGATTGAATGTTGTTGTTGAATTACCACTTAAAAATTATTCAAATCAGTTATACTTTTTTGTAGCAACGAGACACATCTTTATAGAATAGTAAAACGATGATGACGGATCACGTCGTCTTAAAATTATCATCAACTCCTCTTATGTAGTAAACAAAATACTGGAACATCATTCAAGATGGTATGGTATTGCAAATAATATCTAGTACATCAACTTTTTCTCCATAGTTCAGTTCAAGTTTTCACTCACCAAACGGCTTATCTGCTATTATATGAGACGACTGAATAAATGCAATGAAATGTACCACCTGTTTCTCAGTGTATTGTTTGTACAGAATCGTGTATGGTCTCTGGAAGAATGGCTAATCCTACAATAGAAACAATGACAATTCTTTAAAAAAGGTTATATTGAATATGTTTTCGATTAATTTGAAAAAATGCCTGAACATGTGCAGTCACTATTTCTCAATCTGTCAACCCTGACAATTTAGCTTCAAATAAATGTGTCAATAGATCAGCATGTATAATTGACATTAATTGCCTTTTGAGAGAGTACTTAGGTCTGACCAAAAGTTCTGCAAACATTAAATAAAAATATAAAGATTTGCAGATATTTTTAATTTTATTTTATCAAATATTGAGGATAGTTGCCATGATTATTTATACCAAGTTCGATTCTTTTGAACAATACGTTAAAAGTTTTTTTCAAAGTCTTTTACGAAAAAATTTTTAGGTATCTTGGAAACTGCAAGAGCTAATCAAGTTTCATTTATTTAATCAGCTAAACTACGTTCGCTAGAATTAGTTAGCGAAAAATTATATAGTATCAGGCCTGGCAAATATGGTGGATATGACATTATATTGATGTCTTCTTCTGTCATATAATTAATAGCATTGAATAAGTATCAAGTCAACGATGATCGTCAAGCAATTTTGGACATTTTTAACCTGATGACTCTGTTTGTTTCCGTATTTCATTAACAAAAGGCTTTGGGCAATTTCCAATATAATACTTGTGACCTACAGTCTTGCCTTCATCTACGCTATGTATAAAAACAAGACTATTTGATTTAAAGAATATACGAAACCAAGTTTTGGGTCAAATCTGCCTCCATGAACAATAGTCTTTGACAATGAGTCGTTAATCGGCCAGCTAGCATCATATGACTTATGACTAACCTATATAAAATAAATCCATAGCCCATCACTAGTAATGCTGGAACGCAAGTGGGATGATTGAACTAAATTTCGCTAAGTTTTTAAAACAAATGAAATATGATTAGTTCATGCGGTTTCCAAGGTACCTAAAAATTTTTTCTTAAAAGACTTCAAAAAAACTTTTAACATGTTGTTCAAAAGGATCGAACTTGGTATAAATAATCATGGCAACTATCCTCAATATTTGATGAAATAAAATTAAAAATATCTGCAAATCTTTATATTTTTATTTAATGTTTGCAGAACTTTTGGTCAGACCTAAGTACTATTCGGATCGGGAATAAGCATTTCATAATCTCTGAGAAGTAAAAAAGATTTATTACTATTGATAACTCCTCTCATTTAGTAGACTCAATGTTTTACAGTGAATATTCTCGTGCTTGACATTACTTTTCCCATTTTATTCTACTGTACTCAATCAAAATCAAGATGAAACTGATTTTTTTATGTAAAAATAAAGAAAACAGGAAAAGATACTTCTACATTATTTCTTGCCTGTTTTTTCTTTTCGATGTCTTCAATTTGTTGTTCGAATGGTGATTAATAAGTTTCACATCGATTTGTTACATAACAAGGGAGAAAAAAAACAAGAAATCTGTAATTTCGGTCGCTATTGATTTGTCTAGTAATACTTACATAGTACACACTTCAAGAACGAAAAACCAGAAGTAAAACACAAAAACTATTCTAATAACGTCAAGTTACAGAAATAAGACACATAATATTTGAAAAATAGAACTTATTATCAATTTTCGTCGTTAGTAAACTATTTTAAGATACATATAACTAAGGTGGTTGGGGGAATACTCTAGTGAAAACTATTCTAGAATTGAAGAAATTTCAAAGAAATCTACCTGGCATTTATGACAATTGTAATAAATAAGTGATTCTAGCTGTGCATGTCATGCTTTTATTGACAGTCTCGTCAAAATTTTCTTGTTTTTAAAGAGTTTCATTAATTTTTAGTAGAGTCTAGAGGGACATTTTGCAATCAAGATAGCCGATCATGTTTGCTGATATATAAGAGCATTGTAGATCTCTTTCAAATATTTCTCAAATTTAATTCAATATTTATATATACAGTCTTTCAAGGAATATTTTCTAGAAATAATGAAAGAAGTCAAGTCATTCTAGCCACATAAGCTATATGGAGCCTATAATTGTGTATAATATACAATCTCAGCGGACTTTTGTTGATTTTCTGCAAAATAAAATCCGATAGCAAATAGCTAACCGAAGTGAAGAAATGTATATGCACAAAATAATTTTCTTCGAGTTTTTATTTCGTGTTCTGGAATAGTTTTAGATGAATGCCTTAATGCACTGTATATGTCTTTTTGTTCTTTTTATACGATTGTTATTCAGATTATCCCATCCTAATCTAATTCCTATCTCTGTACCTAGATTGCATATTTTCTTGGTGAATTAATTTAAAAATAATCATGGACATATTCGGATCCACTTTTCAGTATTAACAATGAAAGAGTGAAGGACAAGCACAAAAAGAAGGATTTTATATACCTTTTAATTAACGTTAAATTTAAGATTGATCGTGTTATAACGGCAACTTTCTCCAACATCTTTAAATATTGCGCTTTTTTCAGTATTTATTGTGGGCCGTGATGTAATCACTAGAGGTTAGATAATGACTTGAAATTACGTTCTCTCTTTCTTGACTAAAACCGATCTTCAGTTGAGCTTAAAGTATGATAAACTTGAATCTCATGTGTAATTAGATATATCATTGGACTTTAAATATCTTATTATTTTAGAGTTACTGAATTTAAGAATTTTCTTCATAGTAATCATAGCGAAATTCTCTTCTTGGATTTAGTGAAACAGACAGTACGAATTATTTCGATCGTGACTGCCTACGAAATTCCTTCTAGCTTTGTCCGATCGTATTGAATTTTTAATTACAACTATTTGATAGGTTTTAGCTTCGAACTTCTACCTATTTCTCGTATAATAACGAAAAAAGTAAGATTTTCATTAAGGTTTAAAATTGTTTCTGGGTTATCTTCTAAAAAATTTCAAGTTCAACCAGATAAAACTTGATGAAGTTCATCAATCCACTCAAAAAACCAAGATTTACTTGAACACATGCCTTCTTACTTTATATGCTCCGTCTGTAATAAAATTCCATCCTGATTGATTATACTTCCCACTCACCTACTCACTCGCCTGTTTAACAATTTTGTCATGACTGAAAACGACTAACATAGTATCTCTTACAATCAAAATAGAAATTACCATAAAACTATTGGTGATTAAAATCTATCATTCATTGTCTATAAAGATAAATGCATATTAAAAAAAAATAGTAAATCTAATATTCCAATATTCTTCGCTAGATATTTTTCATACATCAATTTGAGTATTTAATGATTTATACAATTTAAATTCCAAAAAAAAAATTGTTTCGTTTTGTATTGTTGGAAGCAAAAACAAAAAGAAAAAGAGATGAATGACGACAGTACACACACACATGTATATAATAGCAAAGAACAAAATTTAATCTTCAAGTAACCATTTATCACGATGTTTTCTTTTTATTGCAGCACGACGTGCTTTTATTGTGTCAAGTTCTTTTTTAGTTAATTTAACTTTTTTCTTTTGATTACCATTTGTTCGATTTAATTCTTCATTCCAAGCATTATAATCAAAATAATGATATAATTGTCGTAGATCACGTGCATCTTGTCCAACAAGTCTTTTTCCTGTATTTATTGTACTTGGAATAACAGGAGGAATTATATAAGGTTGATAACGAAGATCAGCTTGTGTATTTGCGTATGCCATTGATAAAGCATATTCACTCGTTGAATACTGTTGTTGTTGCTCTTGTTCAATATTTGAAGATGATTCAAGTGCAGGTGGTGGTGGTTCAACACAACCTTTTGGTGTTTCCCATACCTAAAATAAAAAATAAAATGAAAAAAATAAAATAAAATAAAATAAATAAATTACCGATTCAATTCCATCTGACCAATAATAACGTTTGTAATTTTCATCCCAATATGGTTGCCATTTTGATATTTCGTCACTAACACCACTTGCAATTAACGTTTCTTCTTCAGTTTTATCTGCCATTTAAAGAAAAAATTTATAAATCTAAAGAAATTTCAATGAATAACACAATACAATAAAATTAACCAATGAATGTTTTCTTTAAACCTCTATATTCTATGTCGCCAATGGATGAATCTTTTTTTTGATTGATTCATATATATAACGAATCAATGATTTAGTACTAAAACAAATTTAATTTATTATTCAAATGAAAGGTTTAACAGCATTAGTAACCGGTGGTGCATCTGGTCTTGGTTTAGCTTGTATTAATAGATTTTTAAAACAAGGTATAAATCATGTACATTTTTGTGATTTACCAACATCAAAAGGTGAAGAAATTGTTAAAGCAATGGATTCATCATTAGTTACATATCATCCACTTGATGTAACACATGATAATGAAGTTGAAGAAATGTTTAAAAAAATTCAAAAACAATCAAAACTTAATTGTGTTATAAATTCTGCTGGCATTGGTGTTGCATTTCGATGTTATAATATTAATGTATATTTTTGCTCAATTGAATTTAATTTTTTCAATAATGAATAACTTTTCTTTTTCTTTTCGTTAGAAACGAAGTATGCATTCAATGGAAGAATTTAATCGAGTAATGGAAGTAAATGTTGTCGGAACATTTAATATTCTAAGACGAGCATGTCAACTTATGTCTGATAATCAACCTGATATAAATGGACAGCGTGGTGTAATTATTAATACATCAAGTATTGCTGCTTATGAAGGACAAATAGGTTAATACAACTTAAATAATTTAAAGAAAACTCTTTTTTTTCTTTATTTAGGTCAAGTCGCTTATTCTGCTGCTAGTGGTGCTTTAACAAGTATGACACTTCCATTAGCACGTGATCTAGCAAGTATGGGTATACGTGTATGTACTATTCTACCAGGTGTATTTGATCAAACAAAAATGATTGAACCATTATCTGATAAAAGTAAAAAATTACTTTCACTTATGGTACCATTTCCATCTCAACTTGGTTTACCTGATGATTATGCACATTTAGTACAAAATATTATTGAAAATAATTATTTAAATGGTGAAAATATTCGTTTAGATGGTGCTATACGTATGCCACCATAATATTTCATTTGATTTTATTTTTATAATTCTATTAGGATAAAGTTATTTTGTTTCATGTTTTGTTTGTTTTTCTAGATTATAAATGTCAGATATAATTAAATTTAAATTAACAAATGGAGATGTTTTTGGTATATATCGTCAAACATTAGAAAAATTTCCAAATAGTTTTTTAACAAGATTAATTACTAATGAAATGAATTCATCATTTCATTCACGTGATAATGATAATTCATTTGTTATTGATGAAGATCCAATGATATTTTCTTCTATTCTTACTTATTATCGTTGTGGTGTATTAACAATTTTACATGATGATCTTCGTCAAGCAATTATTGATAAATATATGTTACCAAAAGTTTATTCAGCGTCATCATCAACAAAAGATTTTTCAACAATCGATGAACCTATGTATATATCTATTGCTTTTGAACATCCAACATCAACATCAGCACAAACTAAACCACAACCATCACAAATTCCAGCTCTTCATGGTTGTCCATTTACATTGACACATACAAATGCATATCGTTCAAAAGATCCTATTGAAATTGCAAATTATTTAGCAAATAATGGATATACTATGGAACAAATTGATGTTAATACACGAGCAATTTTAATGAAAAGAAAAGATTAAAAAAGAAATTTTATTTTATTAAATATTCTTGTGTATATAATATTAATATAAAATAAATCAATGACCTTCATCGCTTTGATTAAAACTATATACAGATATTGTTGAATTAAATTCATATTCATTATCATAAGAATTTTCATCTCCGATGATATTTTCATTTTCACTATCATCAATCTCTTGTGAATATTCAATTATATTTACATGTTTTGGCATGTGATTTCCTTTGTATCGAATAACCTAAAAAATAAAAATAAAAAATAAAACTAAATTTATTTTATTGTAAACTTTTTTTACTGTTTGAATACATTCAGATGCATAATTTGAATTATAGAAATTAAATGAACAATAATTTTTTAATGATTTTGATAAATTTAATTGTTTTATATTTTTTTGTGAACAATTATCTTTAATTTTTAATCGACACCATTCTTTTAATGTTAATGTTTGTTGAAATAAAATATCATTTATTTTTTGTGTTTGAATATTTTCATGTATACGTTGTTGATCCATAAATTGATTTTTATGTATTAATGAATAAGATCTTGCAAGATAATGTAAAATAAATTCTTGAAATTGGGATGAAAATTGTTTTAATAATTGAATTATATTTAATATAAAATTCTTATCACGTTCTTCTGGTGATTCACTTGGATAAATATCATCCATATCTAAACCGATTAATGCATAAATACCAATAGTTGTTGTAAAAAATAGTTTTTCATTTAATATTTCATTTGTAATATTCTTAAAAAGAGGTTTTGATAACTAGAAAAAAAATAATTGAAATTAAAATATAATAATAAATAAATAAAAAAACATACTTGTGCACCTTGAAGAATGACAGATTGAAATAAATTAAGAAGACGTGATGTTCGATATTTACTTATATCGTTTGGGTGTGAGTTGAGATTTAATGAATCAGTATTTTGTTTTCTTATTCCAATATGTTGTATAAAAGAATGAGTAACTTGGTTTGTATTGTTTTCATATTCTAATATCACATAAAAATATGGTTTCATATTAATAATTTGGTCAAGAATATTTTTATTTGTATGTGGATTAATAGTATTAAGTTCATAGTCAGAAAAATAAGATAAAAATAATGATAAATATTCAGGTGTAGTCATTAAAGGTAAAAGATATTCTAATTGAATATTTTTATTAAGTAAAGGTTGATGTTTTAAATTACTAAATAAATTTTCACAATCTTTAATTCGTATACAAGGTCTTGAAGAAACGAAATTATTCGGTTTCAAAGTAAAACCAAGTAAAATCAATTTGGTTTTGTTCGTAGATGATTCCAATGAAAACAATCTTTGTAATTTTTCTGAAAATACTTTACAAATTGTATCTGGAATAATGATTTGATTTTTATATAAAAATAGATAAAACTACAATAATAAATAAAAATTATTTTATTTTAATATAAAATTATTATTTACCGATATTGTTTGTGTTATAGAATTATTTAATATTTGTGTCCATATTTCATCAATACGAATTATTTTATATTTATGAATAACCGATACAATATAATATATGATAACTAATATACATTTATTAAGATTTTCTTTATTAGAATTATATTGTATAAAAGATTTTTCAAATGATTTTTGACGATATGATCGCACATTTTGTTGTTGAACTTTATTAAGCCAAGTTGAATTATTAAATTTTGTTGTTAATAATAATAGTAATGATCGAAACGCTGCTATACTCAGATTTTTTCGATATTCTTCAAGTTTATTTAAGACACTTGTTGTATGATTTTTAATAATCATCGAAAGAAGATTATCAAGACGTTCTTCATTTATTATACTGTAATTGTCAGAAGAAATCGTATCTGATACTTGAGAATTTCTGGTATCTTGATAATTATGAATCATTCTACCACGACGTCCCGAGAAACGATTCATATCTACAATATAAAATTCAATCTATTTAACTTACGAATAGTAAATAAAACATTTTTTAATTGATAATCTAAAACAAATATAATAAAAGTATATTGTGTATTACTAATCACAGAAAAATAAATGCTCTATAATAAATTAGAATTGTATACTTGGTACAAGATGTGTAGGATTTTGCAAATGATGAGTTTGTGAATTAGAATATTAAATGTTTGAGTTTTTAATTCTCTAATTCATAGGAAATATTTCCTTTAATGTCATCAAATCTGAAGAAGTTTTTAAAGTTTATAAATGAGTACAATAGTATTCTTATATATAATTTGCAATAATCAATAGTTCGAAAATGAGTATGTTGATGATTAGAATTTGAAATGCTTGTGCTCATACTTCTTTTTTTCGTAGTCTTGCTCAAGTATTATAAATAAAACAAAAATGACAAATATTATTTTTACAGATGTAGATGTCAGCAAAGTTCATACGAATTGATATTTTAACAAAAATAATTCTTTCTGTTCCCAACAGAACTTTTTTTTAAATAGATGATGTTAAGAGAATTATCTTCAAATTTTCACAAGTATATTTTTATCGAATATATATTAGATTTGCATCTTATTGTGATAAATATGTGTATAATAATAAGTGTAAGATACGTCATTTCTCATCTTTTAAGTAAATAGTGATAAACGACTACGTATCAAATAGTGAATGCTTATCGAGTTCCATTATATTCTAGTTTTTATTATTTTCATTATAAACAATAGATATATCTAGCTAGTAAATGTACTTTATTATGCTCAGAATTTTAAGATCAATGTACAGTATATTTAAAAAATTAATTTTTCAACATCATTTGTCCGTAGTCAATTAAGAATACAAGCACATCTAGCAGATGAAATTCTATTAACATTAACAGTAACATCTCTTACACTTGAAAGTCGAACAGCTAGTTCTATGGAATATACTTGTGCTACAAGAGATGATTGTGATCAAGAATTTGTACTTAAAATAATTGATAATTCGAAATGAACTCAACTTAATTAAACAAAATGACCAGACGAAATTAATTCAATTTTTTTTAGATCAAATTAGGCGCAAACATAATTCCGTCTTTAGTATCATTAGAATCATTTGTATGATAAATGATTACAAATTTAGATTCTAATTTATAAATTGACATTATCTACACCAGATAAACATATTTTCAGTAAAATTTCGTATTACAAAACCAAATTCGATTTTTTTTATGGGATTTCAATTATGAATGCTTGTTCATTTTTCGTATTCGTCTTTTACATTTCCAGACAATTGTGGAAAGTCTTGCCACGTTCAGGAGTATATTCTTATAAAAGATGTAATAATTATCTTTTGTATGATTGTTTTATTACTAAAATCTGAGAATGTTTTATTGCATGATATCATTGAAAATAACATGTAAAAACGAGAAATAAAGCAGCATTGTCATAATGGCAATAAAAAAACTTTCACTAGTACCTAACTTAAAGAATATGTATGCTTGGAGAGGCAGAATTTCTCCTATACTTTTTTCTAGTTACACCATTACAAAGAAGAATAGACACAAAATGAAGAACTAAATACAAAATATTATCAAAAATTTTAATATGAAAAAATTATGCAAAAATTTTATTGAATTGTAATTGTTCGTATATCTCTGACAGACACCTTTACTAAATCATTAATCTATTATATACTTTTGTATAAATTTATATGTAATATGTAATTGGACACGAATCACAGACAAAGAAAAAAAAACAAATTATTTCACAGTAAAAAAGCAGATTTTATTACTAATTTCAAACGAAAATATTTTATCACTTAGTCCTGTAGTTTTTTGTGGTGAAGAAGTTTGTATATCATCTACTAGTGTTTTGATTAACTCAATAGTCGTAGAATTAAGCAGATATCCACCACCTTCACTTGGCATATAACTAGTATGTAAATCTTCTATGATATACACTCCTCCAGATCGTACTTTTGATAAAAGATAAGTTAAAGATGTAATTTGTTGTTTCATTTTATGACCACCATCATCAACAATAATATCAAAATAACCTTGCTCACTATTGACAGTTTTCAAAAATGAAATATTCTCTTGATTACCATAATGCATTGTAACATTCAACTAGCAAGAAACAAATTCATTAAATAAATATACTAAAAGTTTATTTTCTGAAAGAAAATAAACAAAAGATGAAATAATAACTTCATATATTCATCATGATGATGATTAGACAGATAAAAATCTTACACAATGTTAACCTTTCTTCAAATTTATTTGGCATGTTATACATATTGTTGAAGCATGAAATGATTTATATCGATAATTAATCAACTTCACCAATTACTAGTTTCTAATAGATCCCCAAGTCGACTTTTTTTTTGCAGAATTTTAATTCTAATTAATTTATTTATATTCAAGTTATTAAAAACTGTTTACCTTCTCTCCATGAGTTTTATACCAAACTTCACCACATTTTTGATCATATTCAATAAAATGAATATTTGCTCGAGGTCCAAGATAAGTGCGCCATAGATATGCCGATGCACCAGGTCCGAATTGCATTCCACAACCAAGTCCAATTTCAAGAAAGATCAAATTAGATCCAATATATTTTTGTAGATATTTTTCATACATTGTTTCGTAGTGATGAAATGAAACTTTATCAGCTTGATATTTCATACCAATAGCAAAAAATGATGGTTCATTAGAAATACTTACTGAAATATTGGTTATATTTCTTGCAAGTGCAAGATTATTCATATTATCGCTTTTAACAAGTTCATTATGAAAAGGTGTACGAGCAATATAAAGACCAGCGACAAAAACCAGTATATAGCTCATGGCAATGATAATTGAACGAGTGTTTAAGAAATACACTTTATTATCCATTATGATCCGAAATATTGGGGTAAAAATACATGCTATCTTGTAATTTAAATAGACTAAATAAAAATAAACATAATGACATTTATTTATTTAAAAAAATTGACATTTCTACTTATGACTCTCTGAATATATTCTTTTATCTCGTACTATAAATTCTGATAATTCGATTTTTTTGAACAAAAAATGTTAACAAAGAAAGGAGTATTTAAAAACTCGGTTTTACATTATTTGACTTAATACTATATTTTACTTTGATACAATATTCAGAAATAAATTATTCATTCAAAGTAAGATATTTTACCATACACTCATAAAGAAATTCAATGATGTAGATAAAAATTTGTGCTTTGGTTATTCACACGGATGTTTCTAAATTCTAAGCTGATTCATGGCACGAAAGATGAACATTATGTTTTAATGTTTCAATAAAAGTACTTGTAATTGAACGTTATAAATAAAAGTATAAAAGTCAATGATATAATATTATTATTAATTATTCAATGTTTGTTAATAGTTAACTATAGTAAGTGTTAAATAAGAGAATAAGAAGACTAACTTGTTACTTATAATTAATTTTTTTTAAAGAAAAATTCTCAGTTTTTCGTGTTCTACTAACCAAATTTCCACTTGAGTCGAATGAAAGCAATTTAAAGAAATAAAAACTTTTTATATTTATTCTCTTAGCGTGATGTTGCGTGAAACAAAAATCAAATTTTTCTTTTTTCGTTCTCTTTTTTTTAATTTTATAACGATCAAAAATATTTAATAAGACAAACTGATATTATTTTTATGTGAAGAGAAGCATACCAATATGTACACTACTCTCTTCCAAACAAAAAAGGTTGCCTTTTTGAATTTCATTTTTTCATCACATAATACACTGTGTTAAAAAAACAACCCGTCCAACAAGATGCTGTATGAAAGAAACTACAATCTACAAAAGACAGTTTGTTTTATAGTTTAAGTTTTTCTTTTCAAAATGGACAAAATTCGAAACCAATAGTTTTTGACTTTTCGAAAAAAAAGTTTTTAGTACCATTAGCTACAGAATTTTTTTTCACTTTGAAAACGAAAACTGCACCTATACAATAAGATGTACATTGTGAATTGTAGGGCTTTTCACGTTGCATCTTTCGGTGTATTTTGTTTCTTTAATAAAATGTATCATGTGATGAAAGGAAGAAAAACAACTGAATTGGCTAGGTATCAAACACTTCTCTTTTTCGAAAAGTCAAAAACTACTGGTTTCGAATTTTGTCCATTTTGAAAAGAAAAACTTAAACTATAAAACAAGCTGTCTTTTGTAGATTGTATTTTCTTTCACGCTGCATCTTGTGGGATATTTTGTTTTTTTAATACAGTATATTATGTGGTGAAAAAATGAAATTGAACAAGGCAACTTTTTTTGTCCGCCAGAGACTGTCTATATTCGTTTTTCTTTTTGTTTGCATACACTAAAAGTTCATATTTTGTATTATGACGATCAGAGATAAAATAAGTCAGAAAAGAAACTATTTCTCAAGCTGAAGATTTTTTTAAAGAAAGACAATATACGAAATGTTCAATAAGTCTTCAACAGAGATGTAATAAATCAAAAACCTAATGAAATTTCAGTTCTTTTTACGAAAATTGACGCTTACATGTTACTGATTGGCTCAGATAATTCGAATAATAAAAATTTTAGAATGTTTTAGATATTTAATAGAAAACCATATAACGGTGTTTCAAACAATTTGATGTCGTCCAAGAGGAAAGAATTTGCTTGAATTAAGATTACAAAAATCTGGTATTGTTTAATTGCGAGTTCTAAGCTTACTGTACCGTTTAAAATATCTACTCAATTATTTTAAATTTATCAATTTTCTTTTATTAACTATTGAAAGATTCGATAGTCAATATATAAATTATATCAAGTGTATTTTTCACCATTTTAATCGATGCATTGAAAGAAAATTGTAAACAGAAGAATTAAGTATTACATTGAACTATACACGGTTCATAAAAAAAGTCGAGCAATAGAGAGTAGCATGTCGTAGAGATACCAATTAGTAACTGTGAACTATCAATTACCCATTACTTCAACGAGTCTAAATAAAAAGTTAAAAGACTTATTCTTTTTCAGATCGATTGTCAAAGACAATATTATAATTTCCTTTTTGTATATATGTACTTATTCAGTGATAGTTTTCAAAACAGAATTCAACAAAAAGTGATAGATGATATTAGATTATAGATTCACTCGAGAGGAATGTTTTTGTTCAGCAAAAAATTCATTGTTGTATAGTAAATACTTTGAAAAGATTTGATATTTAAAACAAGGATGAGGATGTCGCCTTTTCTGTATAGCTCACCGGTCGCAAAAACTACTTTAAATCAGGTTTTCACTTCCAATTCCAGTTATTTAAAATAAAAAAAAAACAGTTTCGGTTTGTTTCTCAAAATAGAGCATGGAATCGAAAGCGTTAATTACCAAATAGATATGAAAATTTGAAACGTATTTTGAGAAACTTTTACTATTGAATTGTTGAGATTAAAGATACCATATATTCGAGTATTAATAGAAACAATACTATGTATATATAATAATCTTTCATCTGGAGAATGAAAAAATGAAGATTTCTCTTTATAGATTTAAGAATTTCTGTATGTGTGTCACGATCTAGCAGTTGCGTTTTCCTAAACCATTGTCATGTGGGCTTTGTTTCAGTTTCGATTTAAAGAAATTTTAAGAACATGATTGTGAGTTTTGTGTTTTTGAAGGTTGCTGAACTTACCTTTCCTGACAATGGTATCTACTCTCATACTGTCAATTTATTAATGTACTAAGCAAATGTGACACTTATTGAACATTAAAGTTCTTACTGAGAATTTAATTTCTTCTCGATTTTATGCATTACAACTGTCAGCACAATCAATATATTAAACTAAAATGTGCCGCAATTAAATATATTGCACCTGAATTGTACGTCTTAAATATATCATACAATTACTTGTATCTTAATGGAATATTGTCATTCATTGTGCTACGGATTATGTTACATTATACGTGTCTATAGATTTTTTTGACATATTATTGTTGTGTTCATATATTTATTAGTATACAATAAGAATAGAATATATCGATAAAAAATTTCGGTTTCTCTCTAT
Organism: Macrotrachela quadricornifera; assembly: GCA_022393335.1. Classification (NCBI taxonomy): domain Eukaryota; kingdom Metazoa; phylum Rotifera; class Eurotatoria; order Philodinida; family Philodinidae; genus Macrotrachela; species Macrotrachela quadricornifera. The sequence continues at coordinate 16,009 of JAJEKB010021068.1, forward strand.
TTTCATCATATGTAAACAGATTGGAACAGCAAGACATGAGTTAGATTGCAACAAGATAAAAGTAAATATGATGGATGTGTTTTTAACATTCTTAAATTTTTTTTAGTATTTTTGAAATAATAATCGATTTTTGGATTAAGTAAAAGTTTAACTTTCCTCGTTATATGTTTCTATAAAGAATAAATTGATTTCACTTGTAGTATTGAAAAAATACATTCATTCAATCATTTAATACTTCATGCTTTTCTTATTTATGTAAGAAAATTCTTCTTCATGAAAATGACGCAAATGAAAAATATAAAAGCACTCGAACGCATTCATTAAAAATTAAATATACAACATCGATGCTTTTGTATCCAAATAGATGAAACAAACGAAAAAAATTACCTTCTGAAAGTGGTTCGTGCTGATCAATCAATTCTTAAAGCGCAGCCGTTATACTTCTAACATCCCTCGAGAACTAATACTCACCTGTTCTAACTCGATTATGATTCTTTGATTTCTTTTCTTGATTCATCTCGGCCCTTTCAATCAACAATTGTCTATTTTATTTCTCTATAATTCACTTTAAATACACTACTCCATCCTAAAAATACGAATACAACAGAGAGTCATATTGAAGAATGGAAAATAGCCTTTTCGTAAAGCGAATCGAATTGTATTTAGAATGTGTTCGTTGACGACTTTATTTTGAAAATGCTGAAAAATATATAGTGAAAATGAGAAACGGAGGACAATATTTGAATGGACTTGAAAAGATGCATTGGAGATATGATTTCGTTTATTGAAGCACGACCGTGAGTGAATCTGTTGAGAAATTACGATAGACTCGAGTTTCACCTATAGGAAAAATAGCATGTATTTTTTTCAATAAATTTTCTAAATATGGAGAAAAGAAAAGTAGTATATTGTAGAATTAATCCAGTTCTACTTTAAACATAACGAAGGACGTTTAGAATATTTTTGTGAACAAATCCATTCGAAAAAAAAACGAATCTAGGTCGGATATAGGACATATGGAGATGACAGTTATTCGAACATGATTATATATCTTGTGAAAAACTCCGAAGTACGAAAAATCGGAGATATCCGAAGCAGATTAATTTTATTATCTTAATAAGGAAAAGGCAAGAGGCGGCAGAACAAAGAAGAAAGCTATCAGTTTAGTTCAATACGTAAACTTTAGCAAAGATTAGTTTTATGTTATACGATATCGAGGTCTTCGAGTATTCAGTATTATGAAAAGCATTAATTTTCGAATTTTTTAAATTATCTTGTTATTTCATCGGCAAATATAAAAGGAAAATTTATGAATGACTATTACGAATAATAAAACAAAATGGTAGAGTTAAAAATGATAGGTGATATACATTTTGTCTCAAGTCATTCCGAACATCTTGTTTTTGTTATATTTTATTTACTTTTGCTACTGAGAACTTCATTACGAACACTGTCTGTTTTCATATGTCTGAAGATTATAACGAACTATCTCAACCGGAGTTCGTAATGAAAAAGTAAGATGAAAAGTCATTTTACCAAAATGACACTATACACAAAAAACTTGTTTATTTCGTTGGAAAATTTACTTAAAAACAACATACAAAATATTATTTCTGGTTACAATATTAAAAAACATATTCTATCGGGAATCAGAAGATCATTTTCGTTATGTGCCTGTTATTCTGACGACTAAATAATTATTTCAAACTATGGTTTGTCTTCTGTCACTAATGCCACCAGCTGATCAGCCACTTGAATGCCTCTTCTCACGGCACCTTCGAGAAAACCACCATCTACATCGCTTACTTCACTAGTACTCAACCATAATTGTCCATTCCATTGCGGTTGTCTGCAACTATTACTTAGATGTGGATGGCCGCCTCTACCATCAGTGCGTGATGATGACGTAAATACTTCGCTACTCCAGTCGGTCATATAAACGGCTGTTGGAGTTTTTGCATCGTTACCAAACATCTTAATGGTAGCATCGAGTACTTCTTGTTTGGTAGTACCCGCAAGACAGAAAACAAAAAGAGCATTACAAGTTTCACTGCTGACATCGTGCCATTCTTGTACATTGCTTCGCCGTGAAACAGCAAATCCACTTAACTTGTGATTTTGCCACCATGCATGTTCATATACGAGGATGGCTTTGCATGTGGATGCCATCCAAGTAACACATTGATCGAGCTGTTTAGTAAGGGATGACGGCAAAGCTGGTGTTAATTTTATGGTCGCCATTAATAGCTTAGGTGGTAGAGCTAAAACTACATAATCAGCTAATATTGACTGATGATCACGTAGTGTCACGTTAATAAGTCCATCTTCTCTACGAGTGATATCTGTTACCGGTGAGTTTAGCTTTACAGTGACTGTCGCTTCGTTTCTAGTCGTTAGTTCTTCGAACATAGCTTTACATAAGCTACCTGTTCCTCCTTTCAAACGTTTCATACCACCATGAATACCGTTCATAACTATGGGCTGAACACCATTGCCTGTATCTATAAGAGACATTCCAGCCTCATACTGTTCCAATGTACTAATGTTCAATTCTTGTGCTAATGTGCGTACGGCAGTATGAGGTGAGAAGATCCACGACGCGCCTAAGTCGAGATTTAGTTCGGAAATACTAGATGTTCGACCGCCGATTCTGTCACGTGCTTCAACTATTGTTATTTTGTGTGGATGATTTTTGAGTAAATGTGTCAGTCGTCGAGCACAAGTTAAACCGGAGACACCCGCACCGACAATAACGACGTGAAGGATTTTCACATTTTTGTTCCTATTACTTGTACCTATTAATGAAAAAAAGGTTTATTAAAGTTAATTTTTGAATTAGAATGACATATCTTCTTGTAAGCTTTAGTTATGTTTTTAACTTATTGAAAAAAAATTATATTTATGCCACAGAAGAAATCAAAATTTAGAAGAAATTGAACGTTCAGTTTTTTTTGTATAAAAGTCTTAAATATTCCTTGATACAGTTTAAACTTCATATCTGAATCTTTTCTATAAACCTATGAGATAGTTGAAGATATTCTCAGCTCACAGTGACTTTCGTTAAAGCATAAATAGTGTGTATGATTGCAGCAATAATCTTTCCTATAAAAGTACTTGTGAAAATGTGGATGATAATTAGAAAAATATACAATATGATACCAAATATCATACATAAAAAGCAAAATTATTTCTAAATTTTCTAGGAGAAACTAATGATCTGTTGATGAATGAGTCGAATGCACTTATCTTTTACTACTTATCTCTAGTACATTGTGTGAAGATTTGCTTATAACCATAGGATTGTTCAAAATTTGCATGTATTCAGAATCAAATAAATCTTATTCATATTTTTACAAAATATTATGCTAACTATTTTTAAAAGAATTAATAGAAAACATTTAACCAATTTACTGCAATACAGAGATATCTTTTACTCATTGTACAGATGACGCTAGTAATAATATTAATAATTAATGGAAATAGAAGTAATTAACATGAAATGATAACATTATAAACTATGTCTATATTTTGTATGCAAATATATTTTTATTTAAATTGACTGTGAATTGGCATGATAAAAATATATTAGTGGATAGATTCCTTGTTGTGAAAATCATACAATGAATCATTCACATCAGTTAGTAAATTTAAAATTTTCCTGAATGTTATTTGCTTTTGAGGCATCTATATCCGTACTTAAACAATCAGAAAAAATATCAGAAAAATTAATTTCAAACAATCCTTACGCTCCGTATAGATGTTTTTGCAGAAATCAGCTAATTAGATAAAAATGTATAAAACTATTTCAACATATTAATAGGATATCCTTTTGCTGTATAACATAATTATCAAGTGAATTTATTCTTGTATGCTTACCATCAACGATATGTTGTCTACAATTGGTTGTCATTACTGTGTTTGAAAAATTGGTGAAATGAATTGTGTCATGTAGAAAGAGAATGCAATGTTATCTTATAGTACCAGAAAAAATACATTGTTTTGATATGACACATTTTTCGTTCTGCCAGAAAAAAAACGCTGCGTCATAGTCAAGTAGGCGATTTTTTTTTGCTTCCTCTAATATTCTCTTTTTTCAAGGAAAGGATATAAGAGTTGAGAAAGCCCCTAATAACTATTACTCATCCTACAACAGAACAATAAATGATTAGTTTTTGTATAGTTTTGGATTGGTTCAAATTTGTAGGGAGTTGTTATTTTTCAAATATTGAAAGAAGAACTTATAAGTAATCTTTTCTTATATTTCAAAACATCAGTTCTCTCGATTGAAACAATCAAAAAATATTCACATACCATTTTATTTTTGGATGGACAATAGTTTTAAACCAATGAGAAATATTTAGTAGGTTCTACAGTTGTTAGTAATTTATCTGTCATACATGATTTATAAATGATATATCGCTTGAATGTTTCATTCTAGATTGTGTATGATATGATTAATGTTTAAAATATTCTTATAATGTATAAGATATATATAACAGAAATTAGATATACTCTCTTATTCATTTCTCTGAATACTATAACATGATTATTTATGTTTAGATAAAGCTGATATTCGAAAATCGTTGACCAGAAATAGTGTTTCATAGAAATGTTTGTATCTACTGTATTTAGAATGAATTTGTTCAAATAATTGATCAAAAATCATTAATTCATAAATTCTATATTATACAAAATATGACATCAAAAAAGTTCTTTTAGAAAGCTTTCTAAGCTTTTATCAAATAATGAAAGCTATAGTAATTAATTGAAATGTGTCATTTTATAGAGCTTTTCGAGGAACATCTTCTGGTAAAAAAATTTAGAAAAAATGAAGACACAACCATTCAAGTTGAAAGAAGGTGACGAAACAATCTTTTCGTCCATGTTTATATATTATTTGATAGACAAAATGAAAGTACTTTAATTTGATACATAAATCGATAAAATATACTAATGAATGAGCAGAACACATATCATATGAATACTGGCTATCTTCATACTTTTTAGAGCATATAATGTAATGCGAGTTGAAGAAGAATAACTATATCGATTCTCGTATGCAGATATGAAATGCATTAGATTATTTAATCGTAATGAAAATAGACTTCTAAAAAGTAAAATCATAGAATGGGAAAAATCAAGTCACTTTTTGACAAAGAATCGATTTTACGGCTTAATGATTCCTTATTCTTTTCGCATAAAATTTTTTATGTTGAAAATGATTTTTTTTTTTGTTTTTGAATTTTGAAAGCTCATAACAAATTTAAAAGTGAATATAGAGTACATTACTGACTAACACATTTAGAACTTCTTTTTTTATAAATATGCTCTTTAACAATATAAAGGAAACGAAAAGTGCCATTTACACTTTGACTTTTGGCTTAACAGCTGCTATTCGTTGTTACAAAAATTACTTCCTGTCATAATCAGTGATCATGATGCAGTATTTCCGTCCTTTCATATTTGTCTGTTTTCATTTCCTTCTCTTTGTATTCACCTCGGTAGTTTGGAGAATAGTATATACTCGCGGTTTTATTTTACTTATTTGTCATCTTGCTGATATGTTATTATTTCCTTCTTTTTCTTCCTATCTATTATGCTGTCCATGCATGATTAACCAGTCAACATTTTCACATGTTCATTATAAATAAAAATAACATCTTCATTCGTATCTCTTCGTTTTCACTGAACTTTCAAATGTTTCTTCATCAAGTATGACCTTTGTCTCATAAAGATTTGTAAGCGAAACAAATAAGATATTAGTTCGTTACTTCTTCATATATATGATATTTTCTTCTTTTCTTTTACATTTAAAAAAAAAGTATAACACATATCAAAAGATATCACTTGTCAAGGGAAAAGATGAAACATATGTTGTGTGCAAGAAAAGAAGATCCAAGTATATGTGATTCACAGAAAAAGAAAATATCCAAACATATATGAGTTAATAGAAGAACGAAAGAAAAGAAGAGAAATATCATATGATTATATATATGAAATGATAGCGAACGAATATTTTATTTGTTCGCTTACACAGTTACGCTTGGTTGTCTTCCTTTCTCTATCATTTATATACAAGCGAGTAGCCCATATAAACCTAATGAGAGAATATATTTATATGTTCAAGGTTTTAGAGCCCATCTTTTGGCTATAAATAGACCTCGATGAGATATGGCAAGCCTAATAAGGATTCATTCCTTCGCGTCTTTATCCGTGAAATATTGAATTTTTAAGAAATTTTTTCTTTGGGATCTGGAATTGTAAGCAAAATTGTACTTTCAAATTTTGTCCTCAAATTTTACCCACATTTAGACCTTAGTTAGACAAGATAGTGCAAAAAATTTCACATTTTTAAAACGTAGATTTTTGGCGATATAAACTTTCCAAAATATTTATATTCTCTACAATGTTTACAAAAAAGGATCCATATCTTGTTAAATTCATCTCTCCAAAAAACTACATTCTAAAAATTTAAGGTTTTTTGCACTACGTAGTCTAACTAAAGTCTAAATGTGGGCAAAGTTTGAGGACAAAATTCGAAAGTATAATTTGCTTACAATTTCAGCTTCTAGAGAAAAAATTTCTTAAAAATTCAACATCGCACGAATAAAGGCGCGAGGGAATGAATCATTTTTAAGTTTTTCTTACCTCATCGAGGTCTACTTATGGCCAAAAGATGAGCTCTAAAACACTTGAACATGTAAACATGTTCTCTCGTAAGTTTATTTTATAATAGAGGATTATCTCTTCATTTACATGACTAAATGAAAGAAAAGGTAGAGTAATGAAATACTTGTCGGTAGTATTTTTAGATTGAAATATCTATAAAACGACGTCAGCATGCATTCTCAAGATGTACCGATAAATCCAGTTGATAAATCGACTACTAGTAATGATTTATCTTACGACCAGTCAACAACCCAGAAAAAAAGTTAGAATTCAAGATCAATTAATTCATCTAAGAATCCAACACATAGCTCTACAATCAATATTCATGGATCAATTCGTAATGCTTTAAAAATTAAAAAAAACTAATGGCAGATAACACTCATACAAATCTTTGATAGACATGTCGACCATATTATAGTCAGTGTTACTGTTAGATTTGATCGTTGAAAAACACGTACTAAGTTTATTTTTTATTTACACTCTGTGGAGGTATACTATTTTTCGTATAAAGCATGTGTCTAGAATGCATAGGATAGCTTGAATATACTTTTTTTTCTTAATATGGTAAGAAATTTTTCACGTAAAATTAACATGATCTCGTTAGTCAATATCGTAAATTGATCTTTACAATTATCTTTTCTTTTCCTTTTTCAAAAAAATAGTTTAATATTTTTATCATATTTCAATGTTGTAGTCTTCTAATATTGTAGAAAAATCTCATATCGACAGTGTAATTGGCGATCAATAGCATACAGCAATGTCCACGCAAGAAACATCAAGTAAATCCGTGACTACTGAAGCACCTTCATATGATCTCGCAGCATTGTGGGATAAACATTGTGAATATGAATTTAATGTTCGTGATGTTACTGCAACGATGTCGACCATGGTTCCTGAACCTTACGTCAATCATGTTCCGACTATGACAGGTGGCGTTGGTGCGAGTGAAGTATCGCGATTCTATAAAAATCACTTTATCAACAGTAATCCGAAAGATACATCTATGATCCCCATTTCACGTACAGTTGGTATCGATCGAGTGGTGGATGAAATGCTATTCTGTTTTACTCATGATCGTGAAATTGATTGGTTGTTGCCTGGTGTTGCACCCACTGGTAAATCTGTAAAAATTCCTTTAGTTGTCATTGCTACCTTTCGTGGTGATAAGCTCTGTCATGAACATATTTATTGGGATCAAGCTTCAGTATTAGTACAAGTGGGTCTATTAGACAGCGCGAACTTACCAATAACTGGAGTTGAGGCAGCCAACAAGGTGCTTGACAAAAACTTGCCATCGAACACTTTAATGAAGAATTGGACTGAAAATATTAATAAACATTGATTAATCATTCAGTCAATTGAATTATAGTTATATATGTAGAGATTCGTTGATTTACTCTTTATTACTTTTTTTCATACTATTCATAATAATATTTAAATTAATTGATTTTTATTCGCTAACATTAATTCAAATACGTTTGCCTTGATTTTTCTTTAAGAATATGTATATAACCAAATCTAATATCTTTTATTTATTGATTTGGCATATTTATACGATTACGACTATTTGAAGCGTGATAGTATGTCTATACAAATTTAGCAACCATGATGTATATCTGCTTTGCTAACTAGATCCATCAAATAACTGACGAGGAAGTTCTAGCTTCTACAACTATTTAATCGCTTTTGAATTGAACATATGCTCAAACGATAGACCTCAGTGAGTTATTAAATATCCTACAAAAGTTTGGTTTTCTAGATATCCTGAAAAGATATATACAATTATTACTGTTACTATTTTTGTTGTACTATTATACTAATATATATGATATATTAACTAAACATGCTCTGATCCGGTTCAAATTTATCCCACTATAAAGATACTCAGTACTGATTAAGATTCTAAAGTTTGAAGAGAAATGAATATTTCTTATTGAAGATATAAATTTGTTTGATATATTGATTCATCTGCTATTATTAGTACACATTCATTTTATAATGAATATATGTATGGAAATATCATTTTATTTGCCGGTGCTGTAGCTAATAAGAATCGAAAGAATCAATTCGTTTCCGTTATATCATATAATTTATCTATTTTCAGTAATATGTTTATAAATCAGATTCAAATCAACAAAAAATAATAAAAATAAAATGAATCATGGAATCAATGAAGGTGATAGTTGTTGAATAAATAATATATATCCACAATAAATATCAAATTTGAAGGAAATTTCAGTAAAAGCGTTGAACAAATCTAATTGTTTATCAAGATATTTAATTCGAAGTCATGCATATCAATTTACTCATCGGAATTTTCTTCAATAATCAGTGAAACATACATGTAAAATATCAACATCTTCATGAAAAAATTCATCCTTCTATTTCCTATTATCGATGGAATTTACAAATAAGAAGATGTTTCCTTACACATATTAGCTATACAATGAATGTGTACTGAAAATAGCAGATGAAGCAATATTTGTATTTTTGAGGAAAAGCACATATTATTTTTTAATGATCAATCATTACGTTAAACAAATTCATATCTTCGATAGGAAACGTCGAGCTATTTTTAAACTAGATAAAAATGTGTTTAATCAAAGTATCATATATATCAGTACAATACTATGACATAATTATTATTTATTTGAAAATGTTAGAACAGTAACCATTTTTATGAATAAATTTTCAACCATTCAAGCTATACAGGTCGAGTTTTGGGCGTTAGAAAGAGTAAGGCGGAAGAGAACGTTTATTTATATAAAATTTATTAGCTTTATAAATTTTTTTGTATAGTTGTTTGCAGTTAGATATCTTATTTATCATCTATTTTCATGAGTTTTCGTAACAAGTTAACATCAAATTAGATCAAAATGCAAAAGTTAATTAAAATCTTATGCTTGTAGTTTGTTGTAATCTCATTTCAACTCTCTTTTTTTTATATAGAACTCTATTCTTTTTAGATTTTTAAGTATTTTGTTACACAAATTTCGTAATGAAAAGTAAAGACATTGGAAAACTTATATTGTGATTATATTAAAAGCAAAAGATTCGACTCTAATGAAACATTGTTTGGTATATATGTATGAAATACACGAGTATCTTGAATAAGAAAACCATACGTTATGAACGCATCTTGATGTCGGTATAGATCAAGAATAACCTAAAAAAAAGTTCGTCTAAGATAAAAAAGAAAACACAATTATTGTCGAGCTTCAAATTCTCTATGTTTAAGTATATAAATGAATTCATTTCATGATTAGAAAATGAAAGAACAATGTATCAAAAATATAGTACAATTTATTCTAGGACATTCGTTAGAACCTTCAACAAAATATTGTTCATTAAAATTAAATCGTAGATACTTAATTAATAAAAACTATTTATATAAAATTATCTTTTTTCTTTCTTAATTTTATTTATTGTTGATATCTAATTAATTTCTAATTTTTTTTTAATGTTGTGATTATAAACTCACATAATGATTGGTTGTTCGATGGGCAAATAAAAAACAAGGTAAACATGTGCATGTGTGCGTATGTACGTATATCTTAGTTTTTTTTTTCTTTTCGTTTCTTGTCATCCATATTTTTTTTTCTTCTCGTTGATCAGGCGATCGAATGTACTCTAAAAATGTAACTTCACTTTTTTATACAAACAAACAATAAAAAAAAAAATTTAATGACTCATTCTATTCTCTGTTTTTATTTCAGTTTTTAAAAAAATAATATGATTACCTAATATAAATAAATCCCGGTGATGCTTCAATCATCAATATCATCAGCAGATAAAGATGATAATCGTACAACAGAATCTCTTTCACAGTTACGTGTTAAAATATGTTCTGTACGTTTACCATCATCAAATAAACTTGCTGATGTTTGTGTTTTTATGGAAGTTGATAATAAATATACTTATCGAACTGAAATTATACGTAAAAAAGGTAAAACTAATACAAATACAAATACAAATTCATTAATTATAGCTGTAAATGAATCATTTGATGTTCTTGTTACATCAAACTCTAAAATAAAATTAAGAGTTCTTGCACCAACACGTCTGTTTGGTAATCATGATATAGGACAATTACAATTTACTATTAAATCAATTATTGATGATTATCATTCTTCTGAACAAATAAATAATAATAATAATAATAATGATAATGATACAACATCATCTTACGTTGCTAAATTACCATTTGATAATTCAACATCATCATCATCATCTATATTTCGATCAAATGACGCAAATAATCTTTCGAATGGTATGGTTGAAATTATATTTTATGGTTCTTTACTTAAACAATATAATGAAAATAGAAATCAACATGATGCACAGCAGGTAAAAAAAATCACTTTTATGATTTCGATATATATAGATTTATTAATTATTTTTTTTTTGTTTCATTTTTTTTTCAGAATATACAACAAACACATTCGTCATCAATTAATTCAACTTTAGATAACGGTTTAGAAACACAAAATCAATCATTATCGAACGAAACAATTCATCCAATGGCTTTAACATCGACAAATAGTACTGGACGTTCAAGACGACGTCATTCAAATAATCAAACGAATGGTACTATTGCTGAAAGACCTGCGGCAGCAGCAGCAGCAATACCTATTCCTGATGAACAGACAAATTCAATAACAGATCAAACACCAACGACAACAAATGAAGCACATGTAGCACAAATTAAGGAACAAGTTTGTATTTAAAGAAAAAAATTAAAATAATATATTTTCTTTTTGTTTTATATTATTAGTTACCACCAGGTTGGGAAGTTCGACTTGATAATCAGGGCCGTCCATATTATGTTGATCATATTCGTCGTCGAACAACTTGGTCACTTGATCAACAAATTCTTCCACCAGGATGGGAAGAACGTGTTGATAGACGTGGACGTGTCTATTATGTTGATCATAATTCACGTACAACAACATGGACACCACCAACTGCGACTCATTTATCTAATATTGCTCAATGGCAAAATCAATATGCTAGAAGTCATTCTCTTTTTAATCAATTTGAACATCGATTTTTACCACAAACCGATACAAATACGCAATCAAATGAAACTTCAAATTCAAATGAAGATTCTTTGCCAGAAGGTAATAGAAAATTAAATCTATATTTCCAATTTTTTTTTTGTTTTATGTTAAAGGTTGGCAAAAAATGCATGATAATCAAGGTCGAACTTATTTTGTTAATCATATATCTAAAACAACTCAATGGGAAGATCCACGTCGAATGGATAGTAATATGTTTGATATTCCATTACCACAAGGCTTTGAAATGCGTTATACAAAAGAAGGACAAGTATATTTTGTTGATCATAATACAAAAACAACAACATTTCGTGATCCAAGAGTTGGTCTGATGCCCGTAAATGAAATAGAATTTTTTTTTTGATATTCATAAATATTCTTTTCTAGTCAAAACTTCAATCAAATGTTGCTACACCAAATTATCAACGTAGTTTTACAAATAAAATTCGACAATTTCGTTATTTATGTTCAACAAATTCTACAAATGGGCAATTAAAATTTACAATACGTCGTGATCATTTATTTACTGATTCATTTGCTCATATAATGCAATGTCAATCAATTGAACTTCGACGTCGTTTATATCTTTTATTTAAAGGTGAAGAAGGTCTTGATTATGGTGGTGTTGCACGTGAATGGTTTTTTTCGTTTATCACATGAAGCACTTAATCCAATGTATTGTTTATTTGAATATGCTAATAAAAATAATTATTATCTTCAAATAAATCCAGCATCATCAATTAATCCAGATCATTTAGCTTATTTTCGGTAGTTTAATTTGTTTTTTTTATTTATTCAAGAGAACTTCAATTTTTTTGTTTATAGATTTATTGGTCGTTTTATTGCAATGGCACTTTATCATGGAAAATTTATTGATAATGGCTTTAGTTTAGCATTTTATAAACGTATGCTTGGTAAAACATTAACAATGAATGATTTAGAATCATTAGATCCAGAATTTTATAATAGTTTATTATGGATTAAAGAAAATAATTTAAATAATAATGATAATCTTGAATTATATTTTAGTACATCATATGAATCATTTGGAAAAATAGAAAATATTGAATTAAAACCAGGAGGAAATGATATAAAATTAACAGAAGAAAATAAAAGTGAATATTTAGAATTAATGACAAAATGGAGATTTACGCGTGGTGTTGAAGATCAGACAAAAGCATTTTTACATGGTTTTAATGAGGTAATTTTATTACGAACTTTTTTTTTTTTCTAATAGAAAATATGTCTTTTTCATAATGTACTTTGATTTTTATAAATATTTATATAAGATTTTATGCATCATTCTTCTGAGAAGAAAAATAATAAGTAGGAAATAAATGGCTTCATATTATTTGATTTTTTTACATCGAAAAAAAGAAAAGAAAATTTCGAATGTTTTTTATGGATAGAAATTATAAGTAACTCGTTTATATCTCACACGAATTCGTCAATAGATGTCGGTTTTGTAAATAAATCTCTCACGGATAATTACCAAGGTATCTGTCGATCATATTTGTAGAAGATATTCAAATTTCTGCCTCGATACTTCATCATTCCTTTTGGATCATGCTTCATAAAATTCACTCTATTATGATCTTCATCTTTGTTAGATGCAATTACAAGGCTTTTACTCTTTATCTGTACAATTATACATATTCAATAGTATTTCTCTTCTTCTTTTAGTTATGCATCATGGATTGTATCTTTCTTTCTTTTACATTCATTATCTACAGATTTTTTTCTTTTTATTACCGTCCTATGTATAAAGGATCAGTCATTGTAAAAGACTATGTAATGTATTATACAGAAATAAACGACAAATAAGATATCTATCTCATATGCTAAGAAAAAGAAAAATACCAAATCATATTGTATAGTTTCTTCGTTATTCTAAGTAATATTTCATTACTAATAAATAGTATATGAATGATGTAAATTCTAGTGATACAAAAGTATTTTAATACAAGGAATTAAGTTTTACCTTAACTATTTGCATAGGAATTACTAGAGTTTATTTTAACCATTGGATTTATCTATTGATAGTATGAATCATTTTTTAGTTGCATAGAAAGAATAAATTTTCGTTAGAATTTTCTCTATTTAATAATAAAATTAATTTATTTAGGTTGTACCTCAACAATGGATTCAGATATTTGATGAACGTGAATTAGAATTACTTTTATCTGGTATATCAAAAATTGATATACAAGATTGGGAACGTAATACAATATATAAAAATTATACTGAAACAGCTAAACAAATTCAATGGTTTTGGCAATTTGTACGTGAAATAACAGATGAACAACGAGCACGTTTATTACAATTTGTAACGGGTACATGTCGTGTACCTATAGGTGGCTTTTCTGAGTTACTTGGTAAATATATAATATATGATTTTTGTTTTTATATAATTTAATATTTTATTTTTAAGGATCGAATGGACCACAAAAATTTTGTATAGAAAAATATGGAAAAGATAATATATTACCTCGTTCGCATACATGTTTTAATAGATTAGATTTACCACCATATAAAAAATATGAAATTTTAAAAGAAAAACTTTTATTTGCTATTGAAGAGTGTGAAGGATTCGGTCAAGAGTAATTGAACTAAATCTTTCTTTCATGTTCTTTGTTTTTCTTTTATATGTTAACTGTGAATGAGTTCTTTTTTTTCCGTTTGTCTTTCTTCTTTTTTTTTTTGCTCTCCTTTCGTGTCTAATATGTGCAGTTTAATTATTTCATTTATTGACAGCGAAAAGTCTTTTTTTTTTCTTTTGTTTTCTTTTTGGTCATTTTAATACGATATTTTTCTGTCCAACTTGATTAATTGATTTTCTTTTATTGTTATAACAGTACATATTTTCTTTTTTTTTTTTTTTTTCTTCCAACAGTTTTTATGAGATTATGGCACAGAGCAAAAAAAATTCTCATTTTATTTTATTTTATTTTTTTTCTTTCTATCCATTGTGTATGTACAATTGGATGAGAAATATATTTATGTGTATAGGAAAAATAATTTCTATTTTATTATTTTTAATTAAGAATTAATTATGGTGTAAAATATCTCATTTTGTTTGAGACAAATTCTTGTATTATCGGAATAGTTAGTATGATGCTTACTAGTGATTTTATCGTCAAATTTTTTATTAATCAATATTCGAATTAGTTGTTACTACATTAGATAACGAGAATGGCAAATTGATGATTTCTTCTTGCATATATTGTTCGAGCAACAAGACCATTTGAGAATTGATACTATCGCTTATTTTCCTTTGCTCTCGTACTTGTATTTGAGTTTCCTTAGCATCGTATTGTTGAAATATTGTGTTTCATGTCTAATAACTCGATAGAGTTGTATATATTAGGATGTGTCGCGATTATTACGCGCTTCGATTACAATGAGAAACGAATCTGGAAATGAAGATGTCCATAGTGGCTGATAGTCTGTTACTGTCGCGCTAATATTCATAAAGCTCTCTCAAATTTCATTACTCGGACTATATTGAACAGAAACGATCGTTATTAATTCATGGAATTCACTGAATTCTAGAGTAATACATGCATAAATATTGAAATTCCATGCATATTCTCATGCATTTGTATGATGTTCTACAAAAAAAAGACCTTCAATCGCTCCGCTACTTCCGCGATAGTTTTATTGAAAGATCTTCTGCACCACTATTATTATAAACATCTCTATCGGGAAGCTTTGAAATTTTCTCATCGGGATAAATATTTAATTGCGAAAAAAAGCATACGAAATGAAAAATTTTTCAACTAGACTTGAAAGATAAGAAATTAAAGATGTTATGAATCGAAATCTTAGCACATCGATCAACGATTAGTGAACGAAATAATGATCATTAATGGACATAAATAACAATGTTCGTTCTTTTGAATATATCTGTACTACCAATAGGAAACGAAGAGAAAAATTCATTTGCTGAATAGTTGTCTCATCTATCAGTAAAGCTAAGAAGTTTTAGAAGAAAGCAAAAAAAAAAATCAACGATATTTATACCTTCTATCGACGGATTTAATAACTTGTTGAAAATAGGATCATAAAGCTATTAAGATAAACTAATCGATGAAAATCATGATTATTCAATCGCTAACATTATACCATAATTTGTTATTGTATTCATCTTTTTGTAATGCTTTATACGAATGTTATAAAGATTCTTTTTCAAATCGCGATCATCAAAATGATACTAATGTTGAACAGTCTGATCTGTATACGAACGTTTACAATTTATTTACGACAAAAACGTAGACTGTATTCGGCGAAATTACGGTGGATAATAAGTATGCTTATCAAATTTGTCTATAATTATTTTGAGATGAATACAATAAATTGATTTTAGGACTATTTAAAGCTTTCATCATTGCTTGATTTTAGTTTTTACTATGTGTCTAATTGCTAGAATTGATAGAATAAATAGTTTATATAACATTGTTCGAACTATGACATTATTCTTTTCAATGTATGAATAGCAATCATCTTTTAAAATCTTATTATTGAAAATCTAATAACATTGAAATATTTAACTATATATGTTTTTTTATTAACATTGTCTATAAATGAACAAATATTTGTCTGAAATACAAAAAAATTCCTAATTAATTTTATAAGAACTATACAATCAATAAATTTTCTTGCATTATATAAATGATAATAAAACAAAAGAAAAAATGTTTATTCATAGGGTCGCTATACATTTTTATAAAAAAAGTTCTTTTTTTTTTGTTTTTATTAATTCTATCACCACTATGACAAGATTAAGGCTATAGAAAAAACTAAGTACCATTCAATAATTAAAGATTTCGTTCCTGAATAAAATGCTTTACCACTATAATATGTTTCTGCAGATTCTCGACAACGTACATCAGTAACAGCATGTTCACATCCAATATAACCACCTTAAAATTTAAAATAAATAATTAAATAAAAAAAGATTTTTTTGTTTCTTTTTTTTTACCATAACAATTTAAATCTGCTTGTTTTCTAATATGTTCCATAAAATTTGATAATTGTTCAACATCATCACGAACTTCAATAATAGAACAATTTGTTATATATTTCTCAGCACATTTAATATAATCTTTTACTGCTTTACTACACCATTGAATTTTTTCTTGTGTACTCCAAATTATTTCAAATTTTAAACGACCAACTAATATATTATTACATTCTTTACCAGCCTATTATTTTTTTTCTTTTATATTTATATAATAACTATTAAATTAAATTATATGTACAAACCTCTTCTACTTCACATGGTGGAATTGTTGAAGTTGTTGAACTTGTTGTTGTTGTTGTTTTTGCTGGTGATAATGTTGTTGTTTTACATTTATATTGAATGATTGTATTGGCACCAAGACCTGCACAATATTTACCCAATCGCCAACCCTAATCAAAATAATATAATAGAAAAACATGTCCATCGCTTGAAAATATATGAAAATTGAGTTATGTCGTTTCTTTTCTTATTTAATTCTTATAGATTAAACACTCGGTTTAACAAGAGTTCAGATAGGATAAATGTAAAAAAAAAGGGAAAATGTTCCAGATTCAACTATCTCGAAACTAATGAATCATAATTCTATTATAACAGTCGGGACATACAGAAATTAAACAATGTTTAGACTTGTATTCCTTCGATATATACATTTTGAAAGAAATGTTCAATTTGTAGTAAATAAAAAATATTTTTCCAAGGATTTTAAGTAAAATGGAATAATAAAAAAGAGAATATTTGCGATTATTTTGCAGGTTGGAAAGAGAAGAAAACGCTGTATATTTTAGTATTTTTCTATTGTAGGAAAATAAGGACTGATATTTTATTCGATTATTAGTGTATCAATTTTTTTTCTGTTTTTAAAATTCTTACACTTTGTTGAAGGCCAACTTCAAATGCTGCTAAAGCACCAGCATGTTCACTTTTTAAATCACAACATTGAAGTCGTTTATTAACACAATCAGCATATTTTTTTCCTTGATCACAAAATTTAAATAGTTGTTCACGTGTATATAAATCATATTTAAACTGAAAACAATCAATATTAATTAATTAATTAAACAAAAATGAAAAAAAAACTATTTATACAATTTCTTCATCATCAGCTGTTGGTGGTTGTGGACAATCAGATGCTTTCCATATATTACATGAATTTGTTAAAATTACGAGAAAAAAGAAAAAAATATACAATGATATAAATAAATGATGATGTTTAGTGAATAACATTATTTGAACAATTGAAATGTATAAAGATATCATTGTCGTTGTTGTTTTTTTTTTTTATCTTTTCTTATTCTTCGAACACCAACACATTTTTTTTTTATCAATTTACAATTTACATCTTTGTCATACGAAAGTATTCGATGAACCCAAATCTCTGTCGTGAATAAAGAAATAGATATAGGATCACGTACACATATTGTTAGAATAGTCAAATCAATTACTACATAGTCGAAAAATTGTTTTAATTCAAACTATGTTGTATGACCTTGGTGAGAAAAATTTCTTTTTTTTTTTGTTATCGTTAAATGGAACAAAGATTTTTGTCCTTCATTTGCTTTATAAATATATACATATATATATCACTAGCGTGTATTCGAGATGGTTCGAACGAATGTCAAAAAAAAAAAAGAAGAAAAACGATACAATCGGAAAGAAAGTATGATATAATCATTTTTGTTTAAACAAATGACAAATGCAATTTCGGATGATGATGAAGTAAACAATCGTTGTTAAAAGGATTGAAGGATGAATTAGATTTTTTTCTTATCTTTGATTTCCTACTTTTATATATTATAATAGAAGGTAGAATATATA
The DNA here is from genome assembly GCA_022393335.1 of Macrotrachela quadricornifera. Lineage (NCBI taxonomy): Eukaryota > Metazoa > Rotifera > Eurotatoria > Philodinida > Philodinidae > Macrotrachela > Macrotrachela quadricornifera. The sequence continues at coordinate 34,573 of JAJEKB010021068.1, forward strand.
AATGAAATATTGAATTAAATCACGAGTCAGCATTTTTCATTTAATTTTTACTGAGAAATAGCTTTAAGTTTAGGTTTCCCTCTAAAAAAAATGAGGTTCGTTTTATTATGAAATCTAACTGTATAGAAGAGAAGGATTTATTTAATGTTTATTTTGTTGATAAATCTATGACAGTTATGCCATTTTATTTTATGTGGAATTGTTCTTTTTTATGCATAAAAATCAAGAATTAGATATTATCTCATATGAAAAACTGATTGATAATACTTCAAATGAATACAATATAATTTTCAAATCATTTTCATTTATTTAACAGCAAATTCTTTTCTACAAAATACATATATATATATTTGTATATGTATATAGAAAAAAAAATCAATTTCGGTACAAAAGAATTATAGACAATGGATAAAAAAAAAAGACAAAACACTATTCGGTTTGTTTTTTTTGTTTCTAGAATTAGTGAATTATACATATAGAATTTTGTACATGCTAAAAATGAACTATTTACAAGAAATAATGAACGCGACTAGGAGCACCAATAATTATTTTTCTCAAATATATTTTAAACTTCTGTTGCTTTTGATGATCCAGAAATAGAAATTGGTTGTTGTTGTTGATGATGATGATGATGATGATGATGATCAATGGCATTGAAATGAGATGATGATGGTGATGATTCCATTGGTTGTTGTAAACTACGACGTGTCATTAATTTTAAAGTTTTGTCAGTTTTTTTCAAAATAGGTGATGGAATTTGTTTTTGTTGATTTGATTCAAATGATGAAGAATTTGACTGTGTTGTACGTGTTAAATCAATAATTATTGTAGAATGAAGAATAGATGTTGATAAATGTTCATCAAGTGATTTTGATGCTGGTGGTGTAATAAGTCCAGTTGATATTGGTAAATTAAGTACAAGATCAGGTGCATCTTTTTCTTGTTGAATATTTGAATTTGTTATTGAACCAAAACATTGAGCATGACATTCTTCAACTGTTTGAATACCAGATAAAACCTCACGTAATGCTGTATCGACATCAATTATTTGTTGATCATTTGATGATGTTACATGTGATGATGATGGTGATGATGATGCTGTTGAATAATAGTTATCATTTGTTGATATTGATGGATATGGATTAGATGGTAAAACATCATAGATTGTACGATAAGCAGGTATCGGATGATAAGAAGATTTTTCATTTAAATAATTATTTTCTTCATTATCAATATTAAAATCATTTTCAATCATTTCCTTTTCTTTAGATAATTTAAGATAATGTTCATCAATATTTGAAAAATCTGATGATTGACGATATATATTAGAAGTTGAAATAGGACTATCTAATTGATCATTTGATGATATTGTTAAATCAATTGAATGAAGTGAGGATGATGGATTAGATAATAAACTAATTGAAGGATCTTGTTGAATAGGAACTGAATCTCGGCGTCTAAAAAAATATAAATATATTAAAAATTAAGAAACTGATAAAATTGTGTTTTTTTTTTGGGATAAGCTAATCCGAATTCTAACAACTGTCTAGTAAAATAAACTAACATCCGGATCCGACTAGAAATAATCTCAATTAAAGAACTTAAATATGAACGGAAAGAATACGCTCTCCTTTAATTATCATGTAGTATAGAATGTCATTCGCAGATAGTTTCCATAAGACAGTCATCTTGAATAATAAGCTAACTTCATTCAGTTTTATTTCATCTAATCACTTAACTCTCATATACTATACATAAGACCTTTTTGTGTAGAACACCTACATAGTCAATGTATGTTTATGATCATTCTATGTTTGGTAGCATCGAGACTCATATAGAATACCTTAATAAGCATCTGTGAAATAACTTAACTACTCACTAATTATAGCGGAAAACAAACAAGAGTATTATATTGATGATTTACCTGGATTTAAGCTTGATGTAACCATCAGGAACAAATCCTGACTGATTTCCACCAGCTATATGTCCTAACCACCATTCATGATTCATTTTTTTATAAATAAAAATAGTTTGATTTTTTTTAAATGATAATTCTTTATTTGTTCTACCATTATAATCAAACAATGCCACTGCTTTCATCATCTCCATTTCTAAAAAATAAAATTAACAAATAAAAAATAATTTTATTATTTAATTAATATATTATTAAATCAAAGCTCAACAAAATACATTTAAACACCTATACAAATAGCTGAAAAGCACATGCTAAACATGCTTGCAATAGCTAAGAATTTCTCTTAGTTCTTTTTTTTTTTTTTTTCATTCTCAAATGTGTTTTTTTACCAAACATCAGTCTCATTTAATAAATTAAAATCTTCAGTGCAATAGTCGGAATCTTGTGAAGCTACAAAATATTTTAAAAACAAATATATTTTTTATTTATTTAGTTCTTTGTTTTTAATAAAATTTATTTTTACCATCGTCACTTGGCGATCGTCTTAAACGTTCACTAATTATTTCATCATCTTCGTCTTCTTCACCCTCACTAAAAAAAATGATTTTATTTAACAAACAAAAAAAAGAAAGATTTTTTTTTGTCTTACATTGGAATTAGAATAACAAATTTCTCATAAATAGGATCATCATCATTAACTGGAAATATTTCTTCATGATGTATTATCATTGTTCGTATAAGTTCAATTGTATGTGTTATATATTGTACTTGAACTTTATCTTCAGGTACTGGCAAAAGTGTTGGTGCTAAACAACTTGCTAAATTTGATGCATCCATCATATTTTCATCAGAATATTCAGTCAAACTATAGAAAAAGAAAAACAATTTATTTTAGATTTATTAAATAAAATATAAAAAGTTTTTACTGATTAAGAAATGCAAAAAAATAACGCATAACACTAAATATTGGATGAGGAAGAATTTTCACAACTTGACAAAGATTTTCTACACATTTATCTTCTGATTCAACATCAACTAAAACAAAAATATCATTCATATACATATATATATATATATTTTTAAATTAAAATTAATATATTTACCAATACATGAAATAAATGAATCGAACGTATCTCGAGCAAATAATGGTTCTTTTAATTCACGAAAATATAATTTAAGTACCCCAGCAACTGAATTCATATCACGACCAGTTACATTAATTAATGGGTCGTCACCTTTTTCAAAAGCTTCTTTAAATTGATTTATATCAACTTGTGCACCGGGTACACGAAAAATACCCTTAAAAAAAAATAAAATATAGTTTTTTCTTCAAATTCTATGTAAAAAATACATACTTGATTATGTAAACCAAGTCGATTAATAGCACTAACACATGATGAAATAATTAATGGAATACGTTGTTGAGTTACTTCAATGTAATCTAATAATTTTCCACCAAATAAACGTGGACGACCAAGAATTGGAGCCCGACCTATTTGTTTTGGTTTTATCGGACGACGTATAAGACTAAACAATAATAAATAAATCAATTCTATTTAACAGATAATTAAAATCTATTTAGTTCATTTATTTTACATGTTTTCTGTTAATGAACAAAGGAATTTCTCTCATAAATTTAATGAAAAATTAATTTGATAGGAAAATGAGATATCTCACAAGGTTGAAATTTTATGATAATTTATCGAATTCAATAATACATATCAATATAAGATAAATATGATATCTATTATTAAGAAAAACTTTATACAATCGAAACTATTCTTTTCCTAAAAATGAGATATCCTCAATTAATCATAAAGAATTTAGATTATATTTCTTTCCACCTTCACTTTCACAATTGCTGTCTATAACATAGAAAAAAAAACTGATCGTAATAAAAATTCATTCTAATGAAAAGACGATATAAAAATATTTCATACTTTTTATCTTCAGCACTACCAGCTGGTGAAGCACCTAATGCTTTTTGCATAATATCGTGACGTGCTTGTAAACGTGAAATTAAATTACTACTTAATGTATATTCTTTGAATTTCTATATAATATTAAAAAAAAACAATATTTATTTAAAATTATCAAATAAATATTCATTAGTTTTACTTCAACATAATAATCTTCAATTTCTTTTCGTCGATGTTTTGAAGTATTTTGTGGTAAATTAAGATCTTTAAATAGATCCGAAACATCAGAATTTTTTGTATTGATAAATTCCATAAGTGATTGTTCCGTTGCTTCAATTGTTTTAAAAATCTATTATAAATAAAATTTTTTTATACAACACATACAGAACAAAATTAATTTGATTAATTGAAAATATATATAAAATATGAGAAGAAATATTTTCAAATTTTAAATAATTAAACAACTAGAGATAGATACAGATTGTATTTTTCGAAAAAGTTATGAATCGAACTATGTACATCTCTATTAAAAACTAGATTAAATTTAGAATAGAAAAAAAAAATTATGATTATGGTAAAAAGATAATTGATAACATTCCTAAGAGACTTAGCAAAGTAATAAAAAATACATAATTATATATATATATACTTTTAATGTAATCAGATTAGTAAATGAATATTTTTTTTTCTTTAATAAAATATCTATTATATTGTTATATTTATATTTTGCGATTTTTATAAGAGAAGATATCATACAATCATTTATAACATTAAATATCTAAATCTCACATAGATATATCCATAGAGAAATCATTTCCTGTTTGGTATATAAACTAACATTATCAAGATTCAGAACTTATAAAACATTGTATATAACATATTAAATCATTTAATACTCTTTAACCTCGTATATGACCTTAATTCAAGTAGAAAATTCATATTAACATGTGTATTTATGCATCATATTCTTCGCATTATCTTTTGTATCCAAAAAAAAAAAGACGTTCTACATTAAAAGAAATGTTTTAATATAAATAAAATGTAAATTAATCTTTATATGTATATTAAGATTAAAACTAGATGAACAAATTCTCAATATTTATGTTTATCTATATGTAATAATTTTTTCATACTCATTGCTCTTTTCTATAACAATAAACATGTCCATATGTGCTCGGATTATTTAACTATTTTTATCCTTGCCAAAGGCAAATCTATTCTGAATTATATGGTTTGTCTATTGACATTAATTTTCTACTCATCTGTTGTTATTTTCTTATTAGATGAAAATTCTAAATAGAATAAGAAAATCAATCAAACCTCATCATTTTCAGTTTTTAATGAAGCAAGTCGATTTTGTATTTGAATAAAACGTGATTGCATTTCATCACGTATTAATACTTGAGCATTAACAGCTGATACTTCATCACCTTTATGTGGTTCAAATTTAATTCTTTTAGGTATTGTAAATATTATTGAATATGATTCTAAATATTTTTGTTTATCAGCAACAGTATCTAAATCTGCAATTGCTCGATTTATTGTATCAATTGTTCTACAAACATAAAAGAGAAAAAAAAACAAAATAAATTATAAATCTAAAAGAAAAGTAAACTAACGCTTGTCGACCACGTTTAATATTATCTTGTGCTGATAAATACATTTGAATAGTTTTTGCAATTGATGTATGAAAACCAAAATTCATACAATCAATTAAATCAGGTACATCATCTGAACAATATTTTTGTAATGCAGCATTAACTGATTCAATTGTCATTAGATAATCATTACGTGCTTTAAATGCTTTTACTTTTGTTTCAGTATATTTCATTTGTCTCTATAAAATATTCAACAAAAAAAATATATATGAAAAATTTCTTATTTGTTATATGTATATACTTTTTCAACTCGTTTTTCCATTGTTTTTTGTTTTTTTACACTTTTTATTTTAGCCATTTGTTGTTGAATATTTCGTAATTTTTGTTCGGCTTGTTTACTTTCACTTTGATATTGATGATACGTTTTCATTGTCTAAATAAACATTATTTATAGATTAAGATAATAAAGAAAAAAATATATCCATTTCTTACACTCTGTAATTCATTAAGTACTTTATATATATCTTCATGACTGGCTAAACCAACTGATTTACACTATAGAGAGAAAAACAAACAAATAGTAAATTAATAAAAGAGTAAAATTTTCATTTTTTTTTTTTTTTACTTTTGTAAACATTCGTCGTGTATCATCAGCTATTTCATTAAATTTATCATACATATATTTACCACAAATATCAGACATAATTGTATGATATTTAACATGAGTACGAGTATCTTGAACAATTGTATCCCAAAGTTTATAAATTGATTGAGATATCCAATTTTCTCGTCTATTAAAAGAAAAATTTCGAACAAAAATATATAAAAAATAATTTCAACCTGGCTTTTTGTGCTCGATGTTTTTGACCAATTTGTTTATGTAAATTATCTAAATTTTTTGCATAATCAAGTTCAACATCAGCACGACGACGAAAATATTCTTGAATTTCAGTTAGTATTGATAATTGTGTTTCAGTACGTTGTTCCAAACATTTTAATTGTTCATTTAATTGAAAACGAATTTCTATTATTAAAAATTAAAAAAAATAAATAAATAAATGCATACATAAAAAATATAAAATAAAATTTGTTCCTACGATATTGATATCTTTCACAATTTTTTTTTAATAAACTTAATTGTAAATTTGTTGAAGGAGAAAAAGTACTTTTTGTCGATGTTACTCCACATATATAATTTACCATTATTTAAAACAGAACAATGTTGATTTTAATGTATCACTCAATAAGTATATATGTGCATGTATGTCGATTCTCTATTAGAAATAATGGCAAACACTTGTTCATCGCTTTTTTTTGTATGTATGTATATATATGTATGAATGATGAAAGAAGAACAATGTTGAATTATATGTAAGCAAACATGTTCGACATTATTGACCGGTCAACACCTTCAATGATTTTTCTTTTTCTATTCTTGATTGTTTAGAAGATATATGATATTGTCTTCAGTTTTATTATTCTTTAATTTTTCAAATCAATAGAATATATTTATTATGATAATATTTTAAATTAAATTTAGAATAATAATAATAATAATAGTAATACAAAAAGAAAAGAATAGATTCTCATAATATGAAAGGAAAGAAAGAGATGCTGCAACTTCTCAATGATAACAAGCGTTAGTGTCTTAATGCGTGATTAGATAAGCTTCTAATCGAATTATTCAATAATGGCTTTACGGTTGTCATGTCATTGACTTTTTTTCTATAATAATCTTTTGCATTTAATTTCTCTTTTGTCATTTTCTATACACAAATCAATCTCATATTTCTTTTTTAATCTTGACTTGTTGACTTCAATTCATCATCATCATCAACATCGTCTACTCATGTCAATAGACAACAACACTAAAGCATTACATCTCACGTACGGTTGTTGATATACAACACCCTATACGAACATACATATTTGATGAAAGAAGGAAAAATATGTATATGTATATGTATATGTGTATATGCTTCGTCTTTTCGAACTTGATATCCTTCCTCCTTCTCTCTTTATCTCTCTATACTTCCATTCTGAGTACTACTAATATGTCAATGAAAAAGGACAAATTGTTATAATCGATTGATCTATTTGGATCTTAAACAAAAAAAGACAAAACATTTTTTCTATACCTTTAACGATTTGATCAAATTCAAGTAAAATTTGTTTTTCTTTTTTATATAATTTTTCAATTGGTTTATCATCATAAAATGGTGTTGGTGATGATGGTAAAGATGTAGTTGGTGTTAATGGAGCTGTAGTTGGTAATAATAATGGAGGTGGTGTCACAGGTTGTGTTGATGACACAACCGAAGTAGGTGGAGTTGGTTGAATTTTAATATTTGATTCAATAGTCGACATTACATCTACAAGACAATGAC
>JAJEKB010021069.1:0-23167 GCA_022393335.1 Macrotrachela quadricornifera
TTTAGCTTCATTCTTTTTAATTCCGTTTTATATTGTTTCAAATATTTTCTCTTAACTTTTCTAAAAAAAACAAAAGGTTTCAAACGTCTATATCTATAGAACATAAGAAGAAAGCTTTTCTTTTGTAAGCTCGGATGTATTGAAATCATATCCTTTGTTCACACACATCTCAAAGATTCAAGCAAAAAAAAAGGCATATATATATAATACTATAAAGAAATTAAATTTTAAAATACTAAAAAACTCGATAATACCAATCTATGAAAAGAATTGCTCAATATAATTTTCATTTATATTTGCCACTTCTTCTTTATTTCTAGCAAAAAAATTTTACAAATGATTACTTATTTACTGAAGTAGAAAAAAAAAGAAAGAATTATTAGCTTACTTCCGGATATGAATAATGAAGTAATGTATTTTTTTAATGAGAAACTAGTTTATTATATATCAACTTTTCTATTATTTTTTTTAAAAATTTTGAATATTAACTGATTATTATCGACAATTAGTTGATTAAAGATATTCCAGGTAAAAAAATTGAATGGCAAGATCTTATAAGAATCATACACCTGGTTAATGTTTGTTCGAATAAGATTAAACGAAAATCGTTGTCTCTATGATTTCTTACAATTGATTGTATTAAAAGATTCTGTTATGTAGTGAAATGTTATGTTCTTTAAAATATCACTAAAAGTTTATAGTGAAAATAAACTGAATATAAGATCTTTAAAGAAACTTTGGTATAATCTGATGTAAGATTCTTGTAAAATTTTATTCAATAATATTGGATATGATCTGATATCAGATTTTTCGACCTGAGAAAAGATAATAAATATGTATTATAAAAAAAAAAACAACGACAAAATATTTCTTTCTATAATTATTTAATCATGAATATATGTTTAAAAAAATACAGACATACTATTAATTATATATCAAAGATTTCTATGCTAAAACAAATATAAATTTTTCAATTAAAATCTGATGACATTTTTTTTTCCAAGAAGGACTGAATTAGAATAAAGTAATTATTTTAAGAATACTGCATGGATGAATATAACATCTGAGACTTACGTGATTATGATGGTAACGGTTTTATTTTTCTAGATTTCTTTTTACACTGTGACAGCATGAAACTTTACTTACATATAGAAAAAGAAGAGAATTGATGAAAGACATTCTTTCACTTTTTTTTTTACTTTCTTTGTTTACTTTGTGTTTGAGTGGATGAAGGAATACATAGAAAGCTCGTGTTGATGACTATTGGCACAATGAACTTTTTCTTTACAGATAATTTCATAGAAGTAAATACAATATATGTAATTACAATTATAGAAAATTTTATTCGAATAAAATAATTTCAAAATGAAGTATTTTCAAAAGATATATTTTTTATTTTTATTAAAATTTACTTAGCATATGGTGGTTTTGTTCATTTTTATTTTGTTTATATAACAGATGATGCTTTTACAATTAATTGTATTAAATATAAAATTAAACAAAAGTACTTTTATTTTTATTTTTCTACTTTATCTAAATAATACTAAAAACACAAATTCATCTTGTATCATGTGTTAGATTCAAATTATCTTATTGTTCGTTTTATAATCTATTATATCAATTTTTATTTGTATTGTTTTTATATTATATGCCTCTAGTAAATTTATTACAATGAATAATTAAGTAAATAAAATATTATATTATACTGTTCAATCCAATAAAAGAAATGCTGTTAGTGCAATGCCAATGGGATTTGAATATGAAATACAATCGAACTGGTTACTTAGATTGTAAATGAAGAAAGAACGATACTGTCTGTTATAGTGTATCGGTCATATGTGGCAAGTTTTGTGATGTCTCCATAGTAATGTTTGTCACAACTCGAGTGGCAGGAGACAATGCAAATATTTCTGCTTCTATACACTTCAACACGACTTCTTCTGAATCACATTTCATAAAAAAAGTAAAAAATTTATTGTATTCTTCAAAAAAATAAAAGAAAAGTATTGATTTATAAATCAATTAACATTTAAATTAAAATTAAAATATATAAAATTTCAGTAAAAATAAAATAATGAAATTGTTTATAAGAAGCTTTTGATTGTGATGCTTGTGTAACATTACTTACAATTGTTTGTATCGAATCTCCACATATACCTGATGAATTACAATTAAAACTAGCACATTGAAAATTATATGTTAATGTACATGTAACACCAACAGCTTTTAATGGTTGACATGTAACAGTAGATTGATCAAGATAATATCCGCTTGAATCACATTCACAAATACTTGTTACACAATTAACTGATGTTGCTGAATTTTGACAATCTGTATCAGTTGTACACGATTGACCTAATGTACGTAAATTAGCACATATTTGTGTACCATTTGTTAATGTTGACCAATATTGTGTACCACTACATTTACATACAGATGATGTACAAACAAGACCAAGAGTTGTATCACAAAGAATTGATACACTACATGCACCACCGTATGATACACGAGATACACAACTTGGACTAACATAATAAGTTGTTGCTGTACATTGACATACACCTGCTGTACAAGCCATATTTGTTGGACATTGAACTGTTGATGTACAAGTTTGTCCATAAGCTAACAAAGCGAGACAATTACCTGTTGTTGTATCAAAATAATATGTACTTAAACAAGTACATATTCCTGATGAACAATAAGAATTTGTTACACATTGAGATGATGTTGTACAAGAAAAACCAACAGATGTATATGAAACACAACTTGAACCATTATAATATGTTGTAGATGAACAAGTACAAGTTGTACCTATACAAACTAGTGAACGTGTTACTGAATCACAAAAAGGTCCATATATTGTTGCAGCACATGTTTGACCATAAGTTGCATAAAGTGTACATCTTGTACCATCATAATAATAATATGTTGTATTACATGAGCATGTACCTGTTGCTGATGTTGTTAAATCAAGACATGATGTATTATTAAGGCATTGATAATTTCCTAAAGTACATGCTGATGAATAAGATAGTTGTGGTGTACATATTCCTATTAATGTTGAATAATAATAATTTGTATTACATTGGCATATTGATGATGTACAAGAAGATTGATTAATACATTGAGATGATGATGTACATGTTTGTCCAGGATAAAGAAGTGGTATACAATATGAACCGTTCCAATAATTTATTGAACTACATTGACATGTTGATGTTGAAGTAGAACAACTAAGACCTATTTTAATTTACAAATTATAATTTTATCTTTTTTATTTGGGAACGGAACAGTTCTGCGCAAAACTACTTCGCTGTATATACATGAATCATAGATGTAACACGTGAAACTTGAATTCAAGTGTTCAAGTATTCAAGTATTCAAATATTCAAATATTTAAATATGCAAAGGGGGAGAGGAGAGGAATGAGGGTACAGAACCCCACAGAGCCAGCTGAAAGTAAGGATGGAGTTCTTGGTGGGAAAAAGGTCAAAATTCTACAGGATCCGCTGAGGGTGAGGGCGAAATACTGGGGGGGGGGGGTACCAAAACCATACAGGGGCAGCTGAGGGTGAAGGCGAACCGCTGAGGAAGGGAAATACTTGAATACTTGAATTCAATTCTCAAGTTTGACACTACTGGAAATGTTCCATTTTCCTCCTTGTAACTTTATAATTCGCGATCAAGTGTCTAAACTAGCAAATATTCTGCGAGCAACTGTCCTAAATCTCTTTTATTTATACATACATTTTATTTTCTAATATACTAAAACAAAAAATAAAGAAAAAAATTTTAAATATATTCGTACCATAACGTGCTTCACATGGTCTTGCACCAACAGCAGTACTACATGTCTCACCATAAGTTGCAAATGAAATACAAGTTTGATTTGTTGATAAATAATATTGTGAAGTTAAACATAAACATCTAAAAGTAACTCCAGCTGCTGGATCATCAATACAAAGTAGATTATTAACACATTGAGACGTTGATGTACATACAGTATTATATGTTAATTGTGTTACACAAGTGCCTGTTGTTGTATCATAGTATAAACCAGAATAACATTCACATTGATTTGAAAATGGTGATACTGATGTGCAATTTGCATTCGTAATACATTGATAATTTTGTGTACATGTTCCACCAATAAATTGATCTCGAACACATTGATATTCTGTTGTATCAAAATAATGATCAGATGCACATTGACATGTATTTGGTGAACAATTAGCTGATCGTACACATTGAGAATTTGTTAAACATGGTTCATTAACATATCCTAAACGTTTACATGTATTTGAACCCGAATCATAATATGATGTTTGATTACAATCACATATATAAACTTTACAAACAAATGGTGTTTGACATTGATCATCACTTGCACATGGAACATACCGAGCTAAAAGTGGTGTACATACACCATTATTCTAGAAAAATAAAATTTATATTTTCAAAAAAAAAAGATTTTTTAATCACTAACTTGATCAAGAAAATAATTTGTATCACAAACACAATAACCATTTGATGCACAATGAGCATTTGTAATACATTGTTGATTTGTAATACCTGTTGTACAAGTCATACCAACATGAAGATAAGCCGTACAAACTGATAGTGAATAATCATAAAAATAACCTGAATTACATTCACAACGATTATTAATACATTGAGAGTTGGCTGGACAATTCCCACTTCCACAACGAGAATTAACAGATGATGTTCGAAGTCCTAATCCAAGACCTAATCCTAATGCTAAACCTAATAAACCAAGCAAACCTAAACCTAATAAAAGCCAAAGCCACCAAGGACAACGTACATAAGGACATCGTCCTTTTTCATTTAAATAAACATTATCTCTTTCAACATAATTTACATTTGTATTACGATTTTCAATAACATTATTTGTTGTTTTTCGAACAATAGTTTTATTATCATTACTTGTACCATTATCTATATTATGTGTTTTTCGAATAATTGTTACTTTCTCAACATCATCATCATAAGCTTCAATTGGTAACGCAGGATTTTGATTACTAAATGCATAAAGACGACGCATGATTAAAAATGTATAAAACAAAATATTCGAATATAAAAAATTGTTCGTTTTTATTTAAACAAAGAAGAAAAAAAATTCATTGACGTAGAACTCCTACTGAGATTTTTATAATAATTATAACACAGTAAGAAAACAATCATATATTTGAAATTTATGTAGGAGAAATAATATATCTATGAAAAATAAAATTCGTTTACGAATATTTTTTCTTTACCAAATAATATTAAAAACAAAAATCTTTTTAGTTTTATTCAATACAAACAAAAGATCTATACAATGTTGAAATATATATGTGTCAGAGAGAGAGAGAGAGAAACAGAAAAATAAAAATTCATGAAATAATTGTTTTTAATATATTATATTTTCATCTTATTTAACAACCGGGTAATGTTCCATGAAAATTTTCATCAACTGCTTGAACTAATTTATGTCGAACAAGAAAGGAAGCAATACAATCAGCAACTTGTTCAGGTGCATCTTCATGTACAGCATGACCACTTTTTGGAACAACATGCATTTGAAATTTACCTTGCATTTGACCAACAGTTAAATCACGATCAAGACGATCAATACCAGCTAATAAAAGTAATTTTGGACATTCACATGATAGAAATAATTTTGATAAACCTATAAAGAAATAATAATATGTAGAAATCGAATGACTTATAATGAATGACTATCTTATTTGCTTTTAAGAGTATATATAGCATAGAATAGAGTTTTACCTTTTAGTATTAAAAAAATTAGTTTATGAATGGTCTTTTATTACGAGAACGGATAACTGAAAGATTTTTATTTTGTTAGTTAAAAAAATCATACTTTTGAGATTTATGCTATTATTTATTTCTATCAATATCATTTTGCCCATAATATCGTGTAGTATTGTATTGGAATTAGAATTCATCAATAGTCATCATTAATTATTAATAAATACTTTTATATTAGTAATACTGCGTTCTCTCGTTGAAGAATCTTATCTCATAGAGTAACTGTTGATCTATAGATTATGATGTAATAGCTATTTCTCCATGGAAAAAAAAATATGAACTCATTCCGAATGAACATCTTCATATGATCAATTAGGATGAGATAGATGAATATACAAGAAAAACGATAAAAAAAAATTCCAGAAACTATAGAGAATTTTTCATATTTCACTGGTAACTGGCAATGACTTTTGTTCAATCCTAATCTCTATATTATACGTTATTATAGTTAAGATGACATTAATAAAAGTAAATAATTTCAAAGGTATGACTGCTTAATGAACTAATAGATCATTCGATGAGAAAACAGTTCAACGAACCAGAAAACCATCCTTGCCAAAATGGTTCTGTTTTTGAAAGATCAATTCTCCATGTATATTTATTTGTATCATTTGAAATATTTGTTGAAGTTGATTGTTGAATATTCACAGGTAATTTATCCTTTTCTTCTTCTTCTTCGTCTTCATCTTCATCTTCTTCTCGAACAGTTTCACATAAATGCGAGACGACTGGTAGTGTAGAATTCGATGCTGCAACAGAATTATCTATTTCATTTGATTGAATATTAACTGGTTGAATTTGTCCAATAATAGAAACACGTGCTGATTCAACATTTCGTACTTGACCACTACGAACCATATATTCAATAGCTTTTTCTTGAGTAGAAAATTGTTTTGGTCTTGAACTAAGAAAACATTGCATTGAATTTAAAGATTCAAGTGCACTACCTAAAAACAAAAAAATATTTCCTTTTAATAAACTTTATATTTATTTACCTTCTACAACATCAATAACACAAAGTGCATTAATCATTGATGGACATTCTCTTGCTACATGAACAGCAAGTGCACCACCTAAAAATAAAATTTTTTTTTATTAAATTATTTTATTTCTTATCTATTTAAATATACCCATTGAATGTCCAATTAAAAAAATTGGAGGTTTATTATCTTCATTATATAAATAATGTAAAACTTGACATATATCATTTGTCAATGTTTCAATACTTAAATCATTTTCATCAGTTGTTTTTGTTTCTCCATGACCACGAATATCTATTGCAATACATTGACATTGAATAAGATTTGTTATAACTTTTGATAGAACAGCCCAACTTAAACCTGAAAAACCACCACCATGTAAAAAAAATAAAACAGGTGTTAATAATGAATTATTTGTATGACGAGAATATAAACAAAAAATATTTTCATTTATTTTTATATATTGTTTATCATTAAAATATGTATTCCATTCAATAGGTGTATAATTTCGAATAGATGAATTTTTTTTATTATCTGATGATAATTTTTTAGATAACGATGATGGACCAATAGGTGGAAGTGTTTTAGATAAAATTTGTTTACGTAAATTTGACATCTGGAATAACAAAATATGAGACAAATTCTTTGTTTTACTTCTTGTTATTTAGTTTTCTTTTTTCTCTTTTTTATTGTGTTTAACTGATTTTATCGGAAGAAAAAAGAAAAAGTTTGATTTTTTCTACTTTAGATCATGAAATGATGATAACATACATAACACTATGAAAAGAAAAAAAAAGATCAACAATAATAACACCAAATAAGAATAAAAAAATGAAAGAAAATCCAGGTGAAATCAAGAAGAGACAAAGAATATAAATGACTTAAAAAAAAAGAAGAACAAAAAGTAAAAATAGATATTTGTTCATTCTTAATTTTCATTATAATGTTGATCTTCGACATAACCTTGACGTTCTAAATCAGCACCAATAAATTTAGCATGAAGTGTTTGTTGATCTGCAGTCAATGGCTCTTGATTATCAACATCTGGTACAATATCCGTAGGTAATCGAGAATAAAGAAGTTCAACATCACTTGGTTTTAATTGAGCATGTAATTGTGCAATATCACTATTTGATATAACATCAACAGATTCAGTTGTAAATGTATGATGATTAACATTATTTGTTGATTGACGTAAATCACTAGCAGCTAAACGAGCATATAATTCTTCTTTATCAGTCATATTTGAATAATCAGATTGTGCATTTGTTCGAGTTACAATTGTTTCTTGTTGAGTAACAACAACATTTTGACGAGTTGTAACAGATGAATCAGTTTTTAAATTTTGTCTATTGATAAAAAATTTTTAAAAAAATAAATATATTCAATAATGAATAGTTTTTTTCTTACCGATTATTAAAATATTGTTGTTGTTGATTTAATCGTGATTGTTGTTTAGTTTTTTTCAATTCAGTTAATGTACGATCATCAGGTCTAATTCGGCCAATAAAATAGTCCAAAAATGTACTTAAAATAATTAATACTCGTTGTGGTAATGCAGTTAAAAATGGTTTTCGTTGAATTTTATTAATTAAAACATCATTTGTTTGTTTAGTTTTAAGTAAAAAAAATACAACCAACATTCTAAACCATACAAATGATAATTCAATTGATTGATATATATAATTAAATAATGAACCAATTGTTGAAAAAACACATTGATTTAATCCTGTTGTTTTACTGTTATTACGACGTTGAACTATAACAAATATATATATATATATATTCTTTTTCTTTTTAATAACTTTTACATACTTCCTGGTACATGTGTTTCACAAAATGAGAATACAGAATCAGCAACACCAGATGCTTTATTAACTGTAGCTGTTGCTACATTAGAAACCTAAAAATAAAATCTTTTTATTAAATAAAAACAAAAAAGTAAAAGAATTCTTACGGTTTCTTTGCCATGTTGAATTGTTGATGTTGTTGTATCCTTAACTGAATTCATAACATGACGAACTGGTTCAGTTTTTTCATTAAATGTATTCACAACATCTTCAGTTGGTGTATTAATAGCAGGATATTTTGATTCAATCTGACGAATTTTTGAAGCAGCATAATCATCAATTACACGCACTAATTTTATTTAAGAAAAAGAAGAACATATGTATATATATACATATATGAAATTAAATTTACCTGGTCCACTAAATGGTTTAACAAAGGGATTAACAACTGTAAGAGCAACTTTTAATGATTTATCAGCAACTGTTTCAGCTACATTGCATGGAAGCCGAATAAGTATACTTGTATCCTTAACTTTATTATAAACATCTTGAAGTTTATTAGTTGATGAACGAACAACTTTAAAGAAGAAAAATAGAAAATAATATTTTTCTATTTTAATTAAAAAATTTTTTATATTTTTCTTACCTGGTATATCATGAAGACATGAAAGAGTTTGAAAGCCAAACATTATTGAACTTAATAAAATAATATATTGCTATATAAAAAAAAGATAAAAATCAAATAACTTTATGTTTAATACATATGTTTTTCTCTTTATATATATATAGAGAAAGAAAAGAAGCATGAATCAAAGAGCAAACTCCAAAGAATATATCGATAATGGACGAAATGAGATAAGAAGTATAAAAATACCATCTGATAATAAAAGAAAAGGTGGACCAACACTTAAGGTAAAAATATCAAAGGACAAAGAGTAAAGATTGAATGACACATAGGTGATAAAAACATTCTACTAGAAAATTCTTTTCCATAAAATATAAAAAGAAAAATTCAGAAATAAATGACACATTCACATATACAAACGTTTCGTAATACGATTTTCTAGGTTATATGTTTAACGAAAAGAAGAATAATTATATTAAAGAAAAGAAAATGATTGTGACAGAGAGCCAATATTATTTCGATATGTGTATATATGAAGGATATACCTCGAATGTTTGTTGTTTTTTTTTATTCTTTCTCATCTAACTATAATATATAATCAAATGTTCGTCTATGTATGTATAAATATATATACATACACATATTCCAAAGTCATTTTGACTTGACTATATTTTAAAAAATTCATCAGAGAAGGTCAATAAGTATATATTTATTGATTTTCTAATATATCTACAATAAAAATTAAAATTCATTAATTATATTCAATACTCAGGAAGGAAAATAATTTAAATACAAAACAACAAAAAAACATAAAATAAATAAATGTATACATTTAATATATAGAATATCAAGGGAAGAGATTCCTAGAAATTGTAATCTATGTATATAAAATTTAAAAAAAATATTATTTTTTCGATTGATTATTTGCATAAGATGAAAGTAATTGAAGAATACTATCAAATCCACGTTGTTTAGCAATTTGTATTGGTGTTAATCCACGACTATCAGACCATGATATATCAACTTTACCATTATCAAGTAAATAATGAACACAATCAATAGAATTATAATTTACAGCCTATAATATAAAAACTTTAATAGAATTTATTTTTGTAAAATGAAATATTTTTACAATTAAAATTGGTGTTCGACCATCATAATCAGCTTGATCAAGATCAGCTTCAGCTTTATGCCATGCTTTTAATTGATTAACTTGATTATTTTTAACACAATTACATAGATACATTCCAATTTCACTTGGTTTTAATGTTGGTGTTAATTTTGCCCCATTTTTAATTAATAATTCAATCATAGATTCATCTTGTTGAATAATAGCATAAAAAAGTGGAGTAAAACCTACTTGATCAATTTGATTAACAATTGAATTTTCATTATTTCCAAGACGAAGAAGAAATTCTGCACATTTTATTGCTCCATTTTTTGCACAAACATGAAGTGGCATTGAACCACTTGGTAATAAAACATTAAAATTAAGACCTGTTTGTGCTTGTTGAATTTGATGTAATGTACTTATATCATCTTTTTGTGCACATGTTGCAATTAACCATGGTAATAATGATTGACGAAATCGAATTGATTCCTTAAAAACATTTTATTTTAAAAAAAATTTTAATTGAAATTTAATATAAAACCTCATTTGTTTCATCGTTTGATGTATTTAATATCCAATTAATATCTATTATTGGACATTTTATTTTATTTGAATTTGTACTCATTTCACCTCGTAAATTTTCATCCATTTTTATTTTCATTGTTTTTATATCTGAAGAATATTTCCCGAGAACATAAGATAACTGAAATAAAACAAATAAATTTCTCCTTTTCTTTTCTTTTTTCTTTTACTTTCATTAAAGCAGCTTCAATAGTCATATCCGATCCTGAATAAACTCCTATTTTTTGTAATTCTGTTGCACTTTCATATGCATAATGAACACTTCCTTTTGAGCATTGTGTACAATTAACAATAAGAACACCACGTTCAGTTGCTTTACGTAATTCTTCAATTAAATCTGGTCGATTTGTTGGTAAATTTCCTGCACCATATGTTTGTAAAACAACACCTTGAATAGGTGGTTCAAGAAATTGACGCATTGTTAAATATGTTATACCAGGAAAAAGTCGAAGAAGAGATACATTTCGATTTAAATTTGTATGAACATTAAATGAACCATCATTTGATCGATCAAAAACTAAATCCCATTTAACTGAAAACAAAAAAAATAAAATATTTTATTTTGTTTTCTTGATATTTATTTTTTAATACCTTGAATTTTAGTTCGAAATTCTGCTAATGTTGGAAAATTATGTGATTCAAATGCATTTAAACCTTCACAATCAATTTTTGTTACACGATTTCCTCGATAAAGTCGATTTCGAAAATAAATTGTAACCTTATATTATTATTATTATACAAATAAAAATATTGTTTCAATCTTTTATTATATACAAACTTCTGGAATATGATATTGTGCAGCTAATATTAAACTTCCAATAAGATTATCTCGACCATCGCTTCTTGTTTCAAATATTGGAATCTTATATATAAAATAAATATATATTTTTTTTAAAATAAATAATTATATTAATTTTAATATATACTTGTGATCCTGTAAGTACAATTGGTTTTGAAAGATTTTCAAACATAAATGAAAGAGCTGCAGCTGTATAACTCATGGTATCAGTCTAAATTTTAATAAATTAGAAAATAATTAATCAGTATTTATCACACTTACACCATGAAGAACTAAAAAAAATAATAATAAATTTTTATTAAAATTATTTTTTTATTAACTTACTAACAAATCCATCGAATAAATTATAAACTTCCTTTATTATAGAAAAAAAAAATAATTAAAAATTAATTTTTCCTTTTTTTTGTTTTTTACTTTAATATCAAGTGCAATATGAATATAATTATCAAATGTCATATTTGTTGAATCAAGTAATGGTGTATATTCTTTTATATAATACGCAATCCATGCTTCATGTACAAGTCTTAAAAAAAGGATATAATTTAATATAAAATTTTATTTTTTAATTATATATATAATTGAATATTTAACGGTAAATAAAGAAAAGATTTTTCACGATCAATTGTATTCATTGTTTCAGCAAATTGAGTATCATGCATTATATTCATCTGACGAAGTGCATTCGGTAAAAAATTTGTTACTGGTTCATAAGCATTACGTAATACTTTCATACCAATTGTACCACCTAAAGTGATATTTGTAATTAATTGAAATTAATTATCTATTTTAATGCGAACCTGTATAAAGAACAAGTACTTTTGAAATTTTCATTTTTGATAGTGTCTTTTGAGTTTGTGCATTTAATAATGTTACATGTTTTAAAAGTACATCATTTGATGAACGTCTCAAAGCCGATGATGACAACGATTCTGCACTCGAATCCGCAGACATAGTTTTAATTAAACTAAAATAAGAAATAATTTTTTAGTAAAAAAAAAGGAATTTTACTATTGATTTTCTTTTTTTTTTTTCATATTCTTGGATGGAAAATGAAAATGATCTATATTTATTCTTGTTTTTTTTTTCTGTAAAAAATAAATGAAAAAAAAATCCTTTATATTCACAAAGTAAAAAAAAAGAACAGAAAAAGCTGGGAATTTTTTAAATCTCTATTGCACACATGTGATTATGATGACAACAACAATAACATTTTATTGATGAATGCTTAGCATTAAAAAGATATTTTATATTTCATTTTTTCCTTTTCTTAACTTAAAAATACTGAGAATGACAGTACAAAGATAAACGAACACACGTACACAACATATTGAATACAAAAGTATAAGAAAAGAAAAGAAAAGAAAAAAAAAAAGAATCGCATTCCATGCATGTATGGTGAAATCTTATAGTTAATTAACAAGTATACAAACATAAAAGTATATAGAGATACTGCCCAAGAAAGAAAAAAAAAAAAAGAAATATTGTAACATGAATTGTCTAGAGAAAAAAAAAGATTTGATTTAACGTAGATGAGTTAAATAAATGTTCATTATTATCGTTGTTTAAGCTGTCTTTGATTTATTTGGTAATTTCGATGTAACTCTATAATATCGAAAACAAAAATTAAATAATTAAAATCTAAATAATGAATTTATTTACTTAGCCAAAAGTTCATTTATTTGATCGAGTACTTTTTTAGCATTACGATCAATTGGTACCTTAAAAATAAATTAATATTAATAAAAAAAAAATAAAGATTTCTTTTTAATTAATAAATATTAACCTGATATACTTGATAAATTTTTGGTACAGTAAATAAGAAGATTAAACCAATAAGTGCAAATGTTAATGCATTTATTGATAAACCAATATAGAAAAAGACAAAAAGTCCAAGACCAAACTAAAATAAAAAATATTGAATTGAAATTAAATAAAATATATATATTAATTTACAAGAAGTGAATTTGTTATATTAGTCCATAAGAAAAGATTTCGTCCATATTTTAATAAATTAGTTCCATGAACACGAATAGAATTAGCTAATGCTTGAGCTTGACGTTTAGATATATTCATATCAATTGGAAATATTGATCTAAATATTTAAAATTAATTTTAAATATATTTTATAGATTTTTCTTACTCAAATATATCATCTTGTACACGACCAACAAATGTAGCCATAACATAATTATATAATTTACTAAGACCAACAACAGTAAGAAATGCAAGTAACCAAAATGAAATAGCAGCTAATGATGATAAAAACATAAATGTTATAATAACTGATAATGAAACACCAAAAACAAGGCCAGATTGAATTGGATTTTGCCAATAAACAAGATTACTACCTAATAATTAAAATAATACATTTATCAAAACAAATATTGATATATATTTTTTTTATACCTTGTTTTGGCACCATCTCACGAACGAGTTTTTGTATTTGAATAAGTGAATGACGAGTTTGATCCCCTAGAATCAAAGAAAAAAAAAGAGTTGGTCTTTTGCCAATGAGAAAATATATTCTCGTGAGTTTTCTCATTCGTCGTAATATTAGAACAAGAAAGAGAAAAAAAAACCTACAAATAGATTCAGTCCGAAGTACATCTATCATCATCCATGATTTTCTTCCGATCTTTTTGTTTCTATTCTCTTTTTTTTTTATTCTACTTTTTGGTTCTATGAGCATTGACAAACAGTGCAATGATGAAGGAACTACCAAAGGGAAATCATCATCAATACCATGCACATATTTCTATATAGAATAATCTGTCATTTGACTCTTTATTTAGGTTAAATAAAAGAGATGTATAGTATACTTATATATTTCTTCTATTGGACAATATGTTAGAGATTGACTAAATCAGATTTTCATATATGGAAATTAACTTAATGTTTGAGGAAAATATATCAAAGATAATCTATGTTGAATATAAAAATAAAATAAATTAATATCAAAGTCTATATCAATTCCCAAGGCTATTTCTAAGATAATTATATAAAAAGAACGATTCTATCAATAAGAAAATTTAAATAGAAGTCAAGGGTATCTAGAAATATTGGGAAAATTCAATATATTTAACGTACAGTGTTGTTGAACAATTCTTTTTCTTTTTGTAACAATATCATTAGCTTGTTGTTGGCCTCTTTTTAATTGATTTTTATCTAGTGAATCAACGATAGGATTACTAGTTTGCCATGTGTTAGTTATTGATGATGGATCATAAGATGGAGTTGTTGAATTTACTGTTGATGTTTCATCATTACCATTAAAGGAACTTGTGTTCCAACTATTTGTTGTTGAATCGACGGTATTACTTTGAGTATCCATTACGAGAAGTGTTTTGGTATAGGTAAGAGTAATGAGAAATCTAAAAATATAAAAGCAAAGGTTAAAGATGAAGTGAGTATTTATTGATGAGTCATTTTTTTTATAACGAAGAGAAAAAAAGGTGAATGAAGCTGGTGACGCTCGATTACGAAACGAAGAAAAAAGGGAGAAAATAATTCTGCGAGCGACACACAGCTATATTTATCACGGCGGACGAAGTGTTCTTTCTCCCCCTGCTTTCTCTTTCTCAACTCTCCTGGTTAGTGGTAAAAGCAATATGTCGATGTTTTTCTTATTAGATATCAAAAATCAGAGCGCATAATATGTACATAAAAGATAGATGAAAAAAGCGAACAGATAGAACGAAAAAAAAAGATATAATCATTATATTCAATTTTGTGATATGAACAATTTTAATAATGATAAATATAGTTGTTAAATAATCAAACACAACGTATATAAATATCAATAAAATAGAAGACGTTATGAAATTGAATTTTTTCTTTTCATATTCTCAATATGTACTAGTTGATGGATACTGATATGTATGATTACATCTTTATAAAATAAGATTTTTTTTTACTTGATGGGCACGTAGAAAAAAAAACTAATATACGCAATAGATGAAGCCTTAAATCAAGTTTCTAAGAAGAATCTATGCATGATTGACAAAACGAAAAGGATAAGAAACTAAACACAATAAAGTTCATTATCTAATTCAAGCTTCAAGTAGGAAACTAAACCTTCAGGCTACAAATACGCTTAATTACATCAAAATTCTGCATATGACCAAACCCTCTTACTCACCAGAAAAGTATACAATAAAAAAAAAAAACTTCATTATTTATAATCGATTCTATATAAAATTATCTTTATATACATATCAAAGGTGAACTTCTTTGAAAATATATACACGCATAGATCACACTTTTAACATATGGTCGAGAAACCAATCAACGACAATTATAACAGGTCCAAAGTTATTTCATAACAAATTACATAGTCTAAATGTTGTATTATAAGAGTGCAATAAGATAATAAAAAGTGAAAATAACAATTCTGACGTTCGTTTACTATTTGGTTTAATCTTAGTAGATAATAAATGATATAGAAAAAAAATATATTTGTTTAATAACTGACTCATATCTACCGAATATATAGCAACCAATAGGAAAGAACGAGAATAAGAGCTAAATTTTTAATAATTTAGAATTATGCTTTAGATGTCGCAAAAATAATTATTTGATTTAACTTAAATATAATAACAATCTTAATTAATAAAAAATATATGAAAATAATTTAATTATATAATCATATTGGACATTGCTTAGCAACTTATATAAAATATCTATCATGTTCTATAAGAACAGAAGAACATGGTAACATGAACAAAAGAAACCATAGAGAAAAGAAAATCGATAGTAATTTTAATTGAAATTTTGACATTTGTGTCTCACGTGAAAATTGTTCTCTGTTTTCTTTGTATTTCTATCGATTATGACAACAACTTTATCATCAGAATCAGCTAATTGGATTTTACCATCTCATCCAACAACATTAACATCACCAATACTAAATTATGGAGAATCTTTACCACTTCGTGTTAATAGAGAAGGTGTTACAAATTATGTAAAGAGTCGTGGGACTTTAAATATTGGTAATTGGGCTATTGAAGGAAAAAGACTACCAGCAACAACAACATGGACACAACCAATTGACGAAAAACGAGATTATTTTTATGCACCACCACCAAAAGTAATTGGGGCTGATGCTATGCGAAATTATACACGAAGTCGTAGTTCAACACCAAATCTTATTTATGGAAATCTTGATCCACCGAATCCTCATCATCATATGCGTGTTAAACGAGAAGGTCGTGAAAATTATGATAAAAATCATAATTCACAAATGAAATTATTATTACAAAATTATGGAAAGTTACCATTATCTGCCCAACCTATACCTCATACACAAGGCGAAGTAATATAAAAATTTTATTTAATAAAAATAAAAATTATTTATTTTATTTTAGATGGCTACTAATCTCTTTTATTCACATCAAAAAGGTCATATGGGTTCGATTTTAAATAACTATGGTCATTTTCCACTTTCACCAAAACCAATACCACATGTAAAAGGTGTTTCTGCTGAAAATAATTTACAAAATAGTTATGGTCATGCACACATACTTGAACATAGTAATGAACCTCATTTATCAATACCTGAACCACATGTAAAAGGTGAACAAGCACATATAAATTATGATATGGGACAAGGTCATTATGTTGATAAGCTTTTTCATGAATATGGAAAATTGCCACGATCGGCTCGAACAGCACCAAAAGTTAAATATGATGGTGTTGAAAATTTTATTAAAGGTCAAGGTGATTCTATGCGTAAAACAATCTCACAATGTCCTCCATCAAATCGTTATCTTGAACGACCACAATCAGTGCCATTGTGGCCTTAAAAATTCAATAAATCTTCCGTTTTGAATTTTGTAATAACATGTTTTTTTTTCTTTTAATTTATAAAAAAAAACGATAATTCTTTTATATAATTAATTTTTTTTGTTTTATTAAAATTAAAAATCTCATTAATTAGAATTTATTAGTTTTCTTTTTTTTTGTTACAGACATGCAAGACCCAGAACGTTTTGAACGTTATACACCAAAATTTCCTTTACCTGTTGATATTGCTAATATGTCTCGTCAAGATACAATATGTCAATTTTGTGGTGTTTCGTATTTAATTCATAATGAAATAAAAGCACTTGAAACAAAATGTCAAAAACTTGAAGCTGATTTAGCTTATTATGCTGGTATAAGTTCACGTGAAGCTGCTTTAGAAAAATCATTACAAACTGAACGAACACGTATTAATGATCTTGAATCAACTGTTGCTATTAATACTCACAAGTATTGTACTTTTACATATAAATTATTTTATAGATATTTATTTTCCTTAATAGATTTAATGAAATAACAAGAAAACTTCAATTAGCACAAGATCAATTACAACAATCACAAATTGCTCATCAAGAAAAAAAGTATTAAAAATACTTTTTTTTTTATTTTGATTTTAATTTCTGATTTTATATTATTAAAAGATCATCTTTGATAAAATATTCATCAAATGTACGAATAATATATGATAAAATTCATAATATTCAAAAGGAATATTCATTTTTAAAAGATTTTTATTCAAAAGAAATTCAAAATTGGAAAATATATTTTCAAACAATGGAAACTACATTTCAAAAAGGTTTTTCATATATAATTAATTTTAAAATAAATATTATAAAGAATTTATTTTTATAGAAATACAAATAATTATAAATAAATATACGAAAGAAATCAATAATTATCAAATACAAATTCAACAAACGCAACAGCAATTCAAGTATAAATAAATTCATTTATTTTATAGATGAAAAAAATTCAGATTTTACTTTTTCTAGTAAAACTAACCAAACTTTACAAGAATTTCAACATAAATATCAACAATTACAATTTGAATCAAAAGAATCTCATAATAAGTATAAAATTTTCTTATTTAACATTTTATAATTTTTCATCTATTGTATTAGAACACAATTTGATTTAGACACAGCTCGAAAAGAAGTTCATATTCAAAAAAATGAAATTTCTCATTTACATGAACAACTATCAAATATTGAACGAATTCGAACAGATTTACAAAATAAACTCGAACAAACAAAACAACAAATATTCGATAAAAATGAATTAAAAAAACGTAATGATCTTCTTATTGAACAATATCAACAACAATTAACAAACGAGAAACAACTTCGAATAAGTATGAGTTATTAATTATATAAATGATCTATTTAGAATTGAGAAATCAGATAGATCATAATGTAAAGTTTAATCTTTCTGCTCGTAAAACTTTCATAATTAAAACGAAAATATCTATTTCTGAATGTTATTTAACCAAATATTCAATATCCTCATGTTCCCATCATAAAGAAAATTATTGATTGATTTTCACAAATAGAATAACAATCTTTATCGATCCTTGTTATCGAATAAACTTTTGAAGATATTCAAATTATCAAGAAACAATGTTTCTTATTCATAAGTTCTTTTAAGAAGTAAAAAATACTATTCCAAACTCATTTATCACGAAGTCATTCTAATTTCTATTACATTTTGAGAGAATTACCGTCAATTTACTAATTCATGACTATAAGGTTATTACAAAATTAATTATTGATCATTGCGATTCTTTGTATTAGTCGAAGTTTTTACAAAGAAAAATTTCTTTATATACAATTTTGTAAAATATTTTCTATAGACTACAAGCTCATATATTTAACATTTCTGATTATCTTATTGTTAATAAAAAAAATTATGCTTTCTCATTGATTTTACACTATTTTTTACTAATGATAATTTTCTATATTTTCAATTAAATCGATCATAGAAGGCATAATCAGATTCTAAATTTTTTCCAAAATTGTCTGTAATGTAACTTTCTTTTTTTAGAAACTGATACTGAATTAGAAAAACTTCAATCAAAATATATTCAAATAACTAATGAATATGAACATTTAAATACAGTTAAAAAAGAATTTGAAATCAATCAAATAAATATTCAACAAAAAAATGATGAATTAAATCGATCACGACAAGCTATTCTTGATCGAACACGAGATGAATATGAAAACTTATTAAGAAAATATAATGATCTTGATGAAATTTATCATGAAATTATTAATATTCGAGAAAAAGATAATTGTAAGAAATTATTTTAATTAATTAAATTAAAAATTTCTTTTAAATTAATAACAGTAGAATCTCAAACAATTCGTAATGAACTTAAAAATTTACATAATGAAAATATTGAATTAACTAAACAAATTGAAACACTTCATATTACACATGATATTCAAATAAAAAAACTTCATGATAATTATACAACTAAATTACGTGAAGCGGAACAATGGCCTGATCGTCTTCAACAAGAATTAAAACATGAACGTGAACAACATCAAATACAATTAAATCAATTTGAACATCGTCTTAAAGAAAATTTTATTACTGTTAAGATATTTAATTATTTGAAAAAAAACACAGTATTTTAAATAAATAAAATATTTTTATTTAGGAATTAAATATTGAAAAACAAAAATCAAATAATCTTTTACGTAAATATGAACAAGATAATAATCATTCAACAAAACAACTTCAACATGATTTAATTTCAACTGAAAAATTAACTATTGAACAAAGACAATATTATCAACAACAAATTGAACAACTTCAACAAGATAAAAATAATTTAAAAAAAGAATTAGATACATTACGAGATGTATTAAAAGAATTACATGAACAAACGAGTAAACAATTTTAAATAAAATTATTAAAAAGAATATTTTTTGTTTTGGAATATCTATTATTTTAGATAATCAAAATACAATAAATAATGATCAAATAAATAATTTACAATTAAAAGAAAATTTATTAACAAAAGAAACTAGTCTATTTGAAGCACAATCAAATATAAGTGAATTGAAAAAAGAATTGGAACAAACACGAGAAGAAGTAATGAATTTTCTTTTTTTATTTTGTGAATAATTATTTTTTCAATTTTTTTTACTTTTTGTATATGTAGATGATAACTCTACAAGAAACTGTACATAAAGAATGTACAGAACGTGAACAATTAAAAGATGCACTTATTCAAGCACGTCAACAATTATTAGCTATGAAAAAGAATAGTATGAATACAAGAAAAAAACTGATTTTTATTTATTATTACAATATGTAATTTTTTTTTTCTGTAAATAGGTATTCTTAATGGAACAGAATCTCGATCTCTTCATTCTCCACCTGTAGCTTTTGCAGAGATTGAACGACGTGTTTCTGGTCCACTTCCATTATCTCATTCACAAACTCAACAACTTTCATCAATAGCTAATCATAAAAATCCTTCGTTCATTCGATCTGAACCATCAAGACGTGATAGTAGTTTACCTGGTGATACTGCTGATTTAATAGCTCGACCAATATCTTCACCTCAAAATGTTCCATATCGTCATAAGGCTTTGCCACCTATTTATCCACAGCAGCAACAACGTCGCAATGGAAATGTTTCATCATCAAATAAAGCAGAACAATTACTAGAAAATCAACGACGAATTGCTCGTTTTATTAAACATATCAAATAAATCAACATTTTTGAGCTTTATTTTTGATCTATTTTTTTCTTCTTTGATATATATTTCATTGAGCTTGTTTTTTTCTATTTATTTATTTGTGTTTTACTCATTTTATGGGAGCTTTTCTTTTTTACCAAATGTATATTCTTATAATCTCTTTTCTTGAATCTCTTCTAATGACTATTTTATTTTTTTGATGTACTCACATTAGTTCGCAACCTAAGTCGATGTGAAACACTGTATATGTGATTGTCATTGTTCAAATAGATGATTCTACAAATTCTCTTAAAATGATGCTAGTGTTTTATTACTAATTAACATGTATTGCAATACAATATTTCATATTTCAAATTTGTCTATAGAATGCCATACAAAACTTAATCAAATTTTTTAATTTCTTCGATATTGTAAAATAAAATCAGGACTTTTTGAAAACAAATTATATGTTAAAAATTTATAAATTTGAAGTTGAAAAAGCTGGGAAATATCTTTTAAAATCATCATTTCAAAAACTATTATTTTATTTGTAGAGGAAATTGTTGCAGTTAATTTAGCTAAATTTCGTGAAGTTTAATCTGAATTTGTTAAATTGATTTAATATAAAAAATCAAATATTTACTAGTAAAATCTTTTTCAGAGAAGAGTCAGCTGAATGAGCTAATTTAGTAGAAAAACAGCTTGATAAATTATATGAAAAAATCGTTCTTCTAAAGAAAGAGAAAATCAAAATCATGATCGGAAGAAAAGTCATTGTTGATATTATATTCAAACTCTTCCTTTGATGATCGATATTTTTCTTGTATAGTATTAACCTGAAGCGAATCGTATAATGATTCATACAATTTTTGACACATTGAATTTTTTTTTTGTTTTACACAAACAATGTGAGAATGGTGTTGTCTCAATCGATTCCTGTTCTTTTATATTCTTTTCAATATGTCAGTTGCAAACGTGATGAACGTGTATGAATAAAAAAAGAAAGAAAAGGAAAGAAAAAAGACTGCCGAGAGAGAATGAACAGCTGTTTTCTGTTCGTTGAATAAATCTGAAAGTCACTGATCGAAATGTGAAGCAATCCTTTCTACCTAATCAGATGAAACATAGAGCTGGTCATTGCTCAAGATTTTTTATAGAGAATATAGGACGATGAAAAAATCTATTATCATATTTTCGAAAGATCTTTCAATTCATCTTTCATATAGAACAAGATTGAGTTCTTTTTTTTTGAAAATGTTCTCTTTTTATAGAATTTCTCTATTAATATCGAGTGATTCACCTTTATCAATAAATAAGAAAACAAAAGGATTCTTTCACTAGTGATGATCGATCTGTTCATAGTTCATCTTTTCTTCCTGTTCTAGCTCTCTCTCAATAAAGTATGTTTCTTTCTTTTTTTCTTATTCACACGCATTCATCACATTGACAACGGACACCTTGAGAAGAATATAAAGGAATAGAAATCAACAGAGACAAGACCATTCTCATATTGTTTGTGTATAAAAAAAAATATTCAATGTGGGAGCAATTTTGTGAAGCATTAAACGAATGGTTTCAGGTAAGTACTTGATAAGAAAAAGATCGATTATAAGAGTTTCAGAGACAACAAGAAAAAATCGACGCCATCCTCCAACAACAAGAAGAAAAAATTCAAACAATCCTCCAACATAGCATTCCAGAACAACAACAAAAAATCAACGACATTCTTCTCCCCCGACATGAGCAAGAACAACAACAACAAGAAACTCAAGACTTGCTTCCATATATCTCTCCTCAAGAACAATCACCTCCACTACAAGAAATCGAAAACATGCTTCAATATCTCTTTCCTAAAAAACAGTCACCTCCACAACAATAACCATGTTAGATTTCTGTTCTCTTTTTTTGTTACAAAAGGAAAAAATTAATTTTGATAAATTAACCATTTTTTGTTTTTTTT
>JAJEKB010021072.1:0-29250 GCA_022393335.1 Macrotrachela quadricornifera
ACTAGGTCAGTCGCCCCCACATTGGCACAAGCACGAAACACTTCTGCGTTTCACAGTCGAGGGTTAAGTGAGTCACACGACGAACGTTACTTGTATTTAATCGTCTATGATGGGAATAGATATCCATCGATTGTGACATTTTCATAATCGTTTGTTTCATCGTCGAATAAATTTTGTCTTCTTCAGATGGAGATGAATATATTTCTCTTCTCAATTAAAATAGTAAACAGATGAAAAGATTCTTTTATTGATAAACTAATTAGATCATTTCTATCGAATAGAATTCAAAGTCATTGGATAAAATGTTTCATTTCGAAATGGAAATAAATAAGAATACATTGGATTTTATCAACCGTTCCGAACAGTAAAGAAATCATTCAGTTAAGAAAGAATATTTACCAATAACGAACGATTTCTTTTTTTCATCATTATTGAAAAATGAAATATTAAAGATCTGATTTATTTATCTTCTGAATAATTCTGAATGCAATGTGTTTTCTGTTTCAATCATCATCTCGAATAGATACTTGTTCAATTAATCCATCGATTAGAACAACAGTGACTAGATTGATTACGTTTTTCTTTAAATCGATATGATAATAACAGCAGACTTTTTTTCTGTAAATAAATATGATAGAAAAGAGAATTTGAATACTCATAATATTTCAAGTAAAGATGAAGCTAATTCCTGTAGCTATTTTAAAAGTGATATTATGGAATTGACACGTTGAGGAAGTTGACATCTACCCTAGAAACCGTTTCACAATGATTCTGTTCATTGATGAAAAAGAAAGATTTTTCTCTTTCTTCAATTGAAAAGACTTTGTAAATGTATGCGATGAAAATTTAGAATTGTAAATAATTGTATTGTCTATATAATGATTAGATCTACTGTTTTATCCTATCATCAAGTAAGTTTCTTTATTCGATTCATAGTAGAAACCTTCTCATTTTTTCCTTTTTCTTATATATTTTCCATAATCCGATCGATTGAAGATATTATTAAACGATTTTTATCGAGCAAAATACGTTGACAATAGAGAAAGAAAATTTCAACTAGAAAGATCGTTAAAGCAATTGTTTGAGAAAGCATTGTATTATCTCAGAGAAATATTTCAAGATAAAAACATTACACAGAGGAATTACTTCTCAGAAAAGATCGATCAAGTATGAAGACAATCCAATGGAATATTTCATTTGATTCAAATCAAATAAGACATTTACTTTTTATCTCGACAATTAAATTGGATTTAAAGAATCAACAAACGAATCTATTTCATTAATAACATACAAATTCCGAATGAGATTCATCCCTCTATAAGCAAAATGATGTGCAAATATTTCCTTGATACCAATTCATTTTTCTTATTTATTGAAATTCCTTTAAAGAAATATTAATTGACAGAATAATCGATAAGTTCTATATTCATTCTCAAACAATATTGAACAAATAAAAAGACAACGAAAATCTGAGTTGAAATTGACCAAAATGAATTTGTCTGATCGATAAAATGTGAAAAGTAATTATCTGTTTTGAACGAATTGAAATGAAACCGACCTTTGATATAGCTTGAACATTTGATCAAAGATTAACATCAACACAATGGAATGGATTTGTTTTTTTTTATCTTCGCGAAATATTCTATGGAATAAATAGATTTATTTTCAACATTAACAAATCTTTTCTGAACAAATTTATTCTGAAAATAAACGATTTAATGAATTTTTCTTTCTCAATCTCCAGATATTGGAATAAAAAAAGATAAACTCAAATTCTTTTCTGTTCGTTTTGAGAAGGCAAAAGATAATAAAGAATCTTTGTTCTTCTTTTCCTTCATTGAATAAACAAATGAAATGAAAGAATATTTCTTGCTTTTTTATTTTGATCAAACGATTATTTCTTATTGATTGACTTTGTATCCTACTCGTTCTTTCATTTCATTCTGCAAAAGTCATTGTTAATATAAGATGAAATTTCAATGATTCAGGCTTTGTAAACAACAGTTTTATTCTGACGAATAATTCGAATATTTTCATTGATCGGAATAATACAATTTCTATCAGTTATCAAATCAAAAATGCAAATTCTTCTCAAAGCAATACAATCAAAAAATCCAAGAAGAAATTATCGATTAAATTGAATAAATCAGAGAAAATCTTTGTACATAGCATTACTTTCATCTTCATTGATAATGACACCATCAATAAGCAACTGAATGCACAGACATACAATGAATTCTAGTAGTATATTTGATGACCTTTTTATTGGTCAATATTTGATATAGATCAAGGCTAAGTAAATCACTTCTCACAGCGATAAACACGATAAGTATTGTTGCTCAAGCAAAATGTTAACGATGAAAAGTCTTTATGTTAATCAATTGTGAACTGATTTTCTTCTGAATTAATATCTGACACATTTTATCTTTGATCGATTTGAAATGTTCGTATTCGGATAATGAAATGAATGATGAAAAACGATTCTAATTTATCATTGGAATGGAATACTTCTTTACTTTGTTCAACATTTATTTATTATTCATTGAGAATTGATTTGATTGTTTTCTAAGATATTCTCAATGATTTTCTCACAGCATTGAATGAACTGCGATGTTGAAGAAGTTTCTTCGTTGAGATAAAATTATTTTTCTTATCTATTCACATATTAAATGAATAATTGAGAATAAGTTCAACTATCTGAAATCTTGCCAAGAATTTCTGATTCTTCAGAATAGATCAATTGATTCGATCGCAAAGAAATGATTTGAATAACAAAATTTGTTTGAATTTTTTTCTTCGAAAAAAGCAAACAATCGTTTTAGTTCAATTCGAATCAAAGAAAATGAATCCAACAATATTTGATGTGAGACAAAATCACAATCAGAGATATAAAAAAAATTTCTCTGTCAAAATGATTGAAATATATTTGATAAAGAAAAGACAAAATCTTAGTTAATGTTTTCTTCATTCTCTCGATTAACTAATTTCGATTTAATCAATGATCGTTTTTTCTTCATTGAGAGTTTTATTTCATAGATAGAAATCTTATTGAATATCTTTTTAAATCGAAATGAGGATTGAATTTGAAGGATAAATATATTTTCAAATATTTCTCTTCATTGATCATTTATATTTCCAATTGAATAAGAACGAAATGTAATAAGAAAGATTGGATTGTTGTTTGAATCAAATTCAATTCATTGTTACAATCGACAAACAATTCGATTGGATATTCGTTTTCTTAATCTTCTTTAGATGACATCTCAACTATTAAATAATTATTTGATCAAAATGAAAAAGAAGATTCGTATAATAAATGAAATGATATGAATCAATATCCATCTATTCGAAAATTGAATTCCAACTCATTTAGAAATTAGATATCGAATCAAATGAAATTTATTTTCTTTCGATTGAACATTTTCTCCTATTCGAATCGTCAATGAAAAATATATTTTTATATCGAATTCTAAACATTGCCATTCGACATGAATTTATTCTTATCTTATTGAAAAGAAAACAATGAAATGAAATGAATTAATCGTACGCTGTAGATATCGAATATTGATAAAGCATATTTCATTAAAAAAGAACAAAAGATTTAACTATTGAAAAATGATTCTGAATATGAATACAATTTCATTTCTTTATCTATATTAACAAGCAAATCTATTGCTTGACCATCATTCGTCATTCATGTATTAACTCTCTATTCAATTCTATTGACAAGAAAACAATTCTATTAATAAAGATGATGGAAAAGATCAGATCGAAATATAAATTCATATTCATCAATTAGATTTCTCTTCCATAGCTTGTACGAATCATTTCAATCGATAGAGAAGCAAATTTCTTCATCTATGATCAATGATGTTGTTACTCTTTAATTTGATTAGATTTTTCGATGTGTCACGAAAGAATCTATCTAACTACTATTGAACGAACAGTTCGATATTAATTTTTCTCTCAATTGCATTGATTCTAGTACGTAGAACTTAATTTTCGGATCAAATAATAAGCAAGAGAATATCTTTTGAGATTGTTTAAAATTCTTTTTACATTTGTATATCAATGATCAGTTCATTGTATCTATTTTGAATATAGTAGAAATGACTTTTGTTTGTCAATTGTTCATGAGATATTTATTTCTAGATGTTACTTTACTTGATTTTGCGCGTCGAAGTATGATATAATGATGATCAAGCATGATATGTAAGTGAATATATCAATGAGAAAACAAATAGAACGATTAGATGAATAAGAACTAGATCAATTCGAATGAAATCTTGCCAATTTTATCTTACAAAGATTCAATCTAGTTCTACAGATTGTTATCAAGCAGAATGGATTAATCCTGATCTGAGGAATGGTAATATATTTCGTGCTTATTTCAATGATCATGGTCGTGATCTTTCTTTACTCGATGGATTAACTCTTTGACTTTCACTGACGTATATATACGTCCAAACGCAGTTACTGAATAAAGATGTCGCCAATATATCCCTTACTTCTCTGGAACATCTTTTTATCTTTTACTAACTGCTGTGAAACAAATGCCACGTATCTTTCTTTCCTCTAGGTTTGTTCGAGTTGCATATCTATCTTGTATTCGGCTTATTTCGTTCTGTCTGATGATACGTATTATTTCTTGTTACAGTGTATATCTGTGCAATCACTTGTCTTTCATTCGTTTGGTTGTATCAGTCATGTACGCCTTCAAATATTCTTCGGTTAGCTCCTTTCTTTCTGTAAAATTCTGACTATTTCTGTCCTATCTAGGAAGTCTAACAAGTTTTTTCGGTTTCAAAAGTATTGCAATTATATATAGACGCATCATTCGATTAGTAAAAGATAATCGTTAGAACGAATCGATTATATTCTTTGGATAGTAATTATATATTTCAACGACCCATTTTACACATTTCCAGAATGATAACTTCCAGAAAACGACACTTGTCCGAAGAAGAAGTTTGACAAACGATGACTAACTTCGCATCTGATCTGTCATCCGAAGCTGAACTTCTAACAGCTTTGGATTACATAACTGTTGATTCTGATGATGAACATCGTCTAGGAGAACGTCAGTGGCACTGTGGAACATTTAATCGAACTGTATAGCAGTTCTTTGAAGAATCTGGTTCACAAAATACGATTTCATTTGCCTTTTGATCAGACTATAATGAAGTATATAGATGAAGAAACCAACCGTTACTATTTGCAGAATCCAGTGAATGAACACCAGCATATGTCTAACTGACAAAATCATTTACAAGGGATCGAACACAGGGTATCAAATCATACCAGGACTGAGATTGAGTAGATCGATTATAATGAAGCCAATGCAACGCTATTTTGACAAAGGGCAGCATTGATACATCGATCATTGGTATGAAAACCCAACACTAATTGAACGCCTACATCGTAATAAAACTAGTGTATATGGTGCTATTCGTAAAAATAGAAAAGATACGAAAATGAATACGTTCATATGAAGATTTCGCTTACGTTCCAATGGTAGGACAAACCTATCTACATTTTCGACTACTCTAACAACATGGAGGCAATTGATCATCGTGGCATGTAAATATCATTTTTCGAACGCATAAGAAAATCAAAATGAAATAGTATAAGAAACTTTTTATTCACCTTTTGGATATAACAGTGTATAATACGCTCGTCATTCACAAAATGTAGGACAATACTTCCTATCATCTATCTGAATTTCGACTTGAGATAATTTGTGGAATTTCGACAGAGTTTGGATTACAAAAACCATTAACCTTAGGAAGACCACCGACTAGAGGTTTTCCTGTCCGACTATCTGTTCGTCATTTTCCTTCACTTCTCCATCAAATATCGCGATCAAAGCAATCTCGAAGAAAATGCGTTGTTTGTACATTTCATAATACTCGATGTGATACCTCTCTATACATTGTCGATTGCTTCATAGATGATTATATAAAGATGAACTAGTAATAGCTTTTTCACACAAGAGTGCTGTATTTTCTTAAAGAAACAAAGATTATCTTGGAACATTTCTTATAAGAAATTTCGATTTTCATTAAAAAAAGTCAAGAGTCAAAGGGTTAAAATGAATTGATGAAAAGAGACAATCAATCACGATAGTTGAAATAAATTTATTTCATTTCTATGTTCAATTATTAGTTTCAATTATATTTCAATAGAATTTTTATCGCTACTAAAATAATTGCACTCCTCTTGTAACGTTACTTTTCGAAATTGAATGATTTTTTAGGTCTTTGTTTAGCAAATTTATCAAAGAGGAAAATGGTTTATCTGATCTTTTATTTGATTTTATCATCTATTATATATCAAAGCATATTCCATTTGGCTTTGGAGAGTGCAAAACACACACGGAAGGGGTATATCTCTGACTGTGGATGAGGGCAAGAACGCAGATATACACGAAATCAAGAATGATCTGGCAATAACTGATAATATCTTGTCATATGTCTGTTGGTTGCTGGCTTTATCAAAGGAACTATTCACACGCGTATTCAAATATATAATTATAATCTTTAATTCTGAATTATTACGTAATTCATTTTCTACATGAAGTCAGAATCAGTGTCAATATCTTTTTCAAAATAGGCGATATCAAAAACCTCGATAAATGTGTCTAGAAAGGTTAGATTGAGTAACAATATCGGATATTTGAGCACGACGTAGAACAAACTCACTAGTCATTGTTCAAATCAAATCCATGTAGATTAGATTGGTTTTCAAATCTAAATAATACGCTAGAAACGAATCAAATTCAAATGCATCTATACATTGAAAAAAGTCGTATTATTTACTGCAAGATCCGGTTTAGTATAACTATTCAAATGCGTTGATGTTAAATCATACGGACAATTATTAAATAGATGCCTTATTAGACTCGGAAAGATTCCATTTACATTTACAATCAGTGCCAAAATGGTGTTGTCATTGAAATAAATCATAGTTAAACACAATTTTGCGTGGGGCTATCAACAATATGGCTGACTGCTATTTGAAACGTTGCATTTCCAACTCTAAGCAATATACTGATGATATTATTGTGACGAATTATGAGAGTGGCTACCTATACCTTTCGGCATGATGGTGTCTTGTGTCATCTGCACACTCACAATCGTATTGTTTCTTTATTGAACATCATATATATATAGGGATCGTTACAACAAGAGAGGAAAGGTCAGTGATAGGTGGAAACGGTCATGATATAGAGTAGGTGAAGCATAACGGTCAATACCGTTACAGACTGGTTCATTACTTTCTGTGAATCCTGATCGTTTAGTATTAAAACGAATTGTATTAGGTGGACATCTATTTAAAATTCATAAGAAATCTGCTGCTATTCGGTATATGTTTTTTAGTCCTGGTTTGTTTTTTATTCATTGAATTCGTTTTCAATCTGTCTTTTCTTTAATTAAGAGAATGTGAATTGGTTTAAACCAATTGAATTACGAACACGATGGGGTAGACGAGGACATATCAAAGAATCACTTGGTAAGAATTGAAATTCAATTGAATACATGGGCGTGCTCAACCATAGGAGGCCCTATTAGTATTTTTGCTTATACAACTTTACTTAAATATTAAGAAAAGGTAATTTTTTTAAAATTATGATGTAGGTGTAATGCTAGGGATATATTGTTGTTTAAGCTATGTATCTGACTGAAAACAAGGATTAATAAGTGCCTTTTTATACACATTTTGTTAGAGTGCTTCTTATGTTAATTTTTAACTTGAATCGGTTTGCACCAGTTATTGTTTCGTGGAAACATGTGACAAGACGATATGCTTTTTTCTTCCTTCTTTTTTCTTTGAACCTTATCGTATTCTCAGTATATGTTTTGTGCATAATAATATTTCATTTCATTCGCTGTATCGTTGGTCAGTACTGTTTTTCTCCAATAGACGATAGATGCAGTGTTTATGAGACAACAATCTATACATATATATATATCGTTTGAAAGAATGTAGCACTGCGTGACGTGATGAGTAAATCTCCCGTTCATCTTCTTGACCTTCCAAATGAAATCTTATTTCTGATTTTAAAAAAACTGGACAACATCGATGTACTTTATTCTTTATTCGGTATTAGGAATGAACGACTCAGTACCATAGCACAAGAAGAAATGTTCAGTGAAAGTCTTGATTTTGCTTCCGTACCACAATCAACTGATGATATTGCTGTTTCCATGCAAAATCGATTTTGTCTTGATATCTTACCAAAAATTCATTAGAATGTTAAATCATTGATTGTTGAATCTGTTTCTATGGAATATATTCTTCGTGCTGGCATCTATCCGAATCTCACTGAACTGAAAATACTCAATTTCAACAAAGAAATGATTTTGCGTTACCTGATCGGTAAGATATTCATTTATAAGATGTTCTTTTTCAGAAGATGATTATAGAAATATACTTAAATCATTTGAATAAACATCTCTTTCGTTTAGATCATTTTCGTTTTCGACGAACTCTCAAAGAACAGATTACAGATCTCATTCTTATTAGTGATGAGAAAAACATTGAAACAACATTAGAAGATTATACGAAAGATGTCTATACAATTGTGTTTATTTTCTTTGAAAATCTCCAACATCTCAGTATCAAATCGTCATCTATCAAAGATTGTCCTTCTGTGGCGTTATCTCCTACAAAGCCATGGATTGTTTCCTCTTCATCACTTACTAAATTATGTCTGAATATGGCGTATTTTGGTGATTGCCTGACATTACTTGATGATCGTTTCAAGCAATTAACTACATTCATTGTTCAAGTTAATTATATACATTTTCCGTTAGCGAGATCTCTCGATACGGTGAGTTGATAGTCTGTTGTAATTGTTTTTCGTATACTCCTTATGATGTGATCTGATCAGCAGAAGAGTAAGAATTTGAATAAGATGGAGTGTTGTCTTTCTCTCGATGTTATTTGAAATCATGTCATCCGTATTCCTATTGATCATTTGAAAAAAATTATTTTTAAGAATTTTGCATTATTCTTTACAAATGATATTCTCATTAAGTTCAATGGAAGCTTGAATTTGAATCAGTGAAATGAAAGAAATTCTACGAATATTGAGTTCATCAGCATGAAAGTTGAAGGGAAAGTTTTCAAATGAAACTTCATTGTGTCTGAATAGGGTAGATTTCAATTAGTTCTTATTGACGAGTTCTGACGATGCTTCATTGTTGGAAAGAGTTCTCCAAGCATCTGAATGAGATTTTGGAGCGAGTCTAGTATTTGTTCAGTTTGTTCGTTCATTTGAGTAATAAAGATGAAGTTGATCAATGATTGTTTTCTATCTTTAGTATAGTTTCTCAAAATTAAAATCTTTCTCATTGACATGTTATAATGCAACTTACAAATATGACAAACTAGTTTTACCTCTACTTCGTCGAGTGTGCAATCTTGAAGAATTAAGTTTATATATTCATATGATGAATGGAAACACATTCATCTCAGGTAGCCATCTCCAGAATGAAATTCTTCAGTATATGCAAGAACTTCGTCGATTCTCATTTGATTTAACTTGTGAAACTGACGATGATAATCCAGTCAGTCGTATATGTGAATCAGATATTGAAGAACCATTTATGAATTTCAAATACGGCAAAGTGCTTTCTACAGTCGATTATTTCGAATCTGATTATATGATCTGTCGTACATTTTCGCTTCCTGTTCAATTCCGTCGTCTTGAATCCGTGTCAAATAATTTTCCAAATCTGTTATTCATTTGAGAATCCATGATAAGAAGCCATTCAAACATGAATTTTTCCTTCGATTGACTCGATCTTTTCCATCTCTTCAACGTATATCTATAAACAATATCGAACCACCGAATTGGAGACGTGCTGAATATCATTTATATCATACAGATTGGTGTTCACTTCTTCATTTTCCTCATCTTACTTCACTTGATCTAGTTGACGCGACTGATTATTATATTGAACATTTTCTCAATGACCAAAAAGCGTCTCTACCTTGTTTCAATGAATTACAAATTTCTTATGTGAAATTGGAATCAGTCACTAGGAACTTTACGAATGATGATACACGACATAATAGTGCTCGCGTGAAACGATTAATTTTCGAACGTGACATTGTTTTTCTCAAAGAGATGTATGAATATTTTCCTTACTTGTAAAAAAAGAGAATATTTTCCTAGATATTCATTCTGTATCTTTCTTTCTCTTCATTTCTATCCAATCTATTTTTCATTCAGATTGTCAAATTCACATCAAATATTCGATCGTAGTGTGTTCATCTCTTTCTGCATAAAGATGTTTTCCTGTGAGGATGTAAGACAAATACTAGAATGTGTGATTAAGTTAATTGACAAGGTCAAATCAACTGTACATAAGAACACAGATCGGATTTGAATAAGTGATGCATAGAGTAACGACAGATTCAGACGGTTTATCTCCGAAGTTAACGATCAAAGTAAGAAGATGATGTGTCAAACGAGCATCAACAAGTACCAGTGATGCTTCGATATTCCGATGGACACCAGTTCTATGTCCTTTATTATTGAACTTTTCAAATATTTCTGTCGAGATGATGTGCTTTGAACCGTGAAATATCTCTTCGATGTTCACTTCACTTCTCTTATTTCGTTATCACTCTCAAAGTTCTTTTTTTCTCACTCGTATGTGTAAAGGTGAAGAATGGAAATTGATCATCTATCAATGAGATGTATACAGGGATCTTGCTGCTGAAAATATTCTCCTTCCAGCTTTAATTCTTCTCATCAATGTCACTTACGATACAATTTAACTTTTCAATTAATCATTTTGTAGAGAGAATCGATCTGTTTGAAGCATCTTTCACCACAGCTTCCTGACAACGTTTGTCTATAGGAGAAAAATTTTTCAAATCATTCTTATTTACACACGGAGAAGCAGACTATAATAAAAGTAGTTTGAATAGATTCGTCTACTTTCTTTCTAATTCTACCCAGAAAAGTATCTCATCGTTGGAGATATTCTTCATTTTGTTGGATTTTTAAAAGAAAAAGTCCGAAAGAAGTGTTTGAATGAATAATGATTAGAATTAGCATTTGTTTTTTGTTGTGAAATAGAAGCAGATTATGAAATATCAGCTTCAATTCGACGACTATATTCAATGAAACGCTTTTTTGTTTTGAATGGAACTCTTCGTAGCAAAGACTGAAAAAAGTGAAAAGCATGGTTTCTTTATCTAAGACTTATTCTTAGTGCACTTAGTCGTTCACCATAAAAAGCTTGTTATGTCTATGGTGGTGTTCAAATTAATTTAGATGAGAATTCTGAAAAGGGAAATAGATTTGTTTGATGATCTTTTTCATCTTGTAATTTGTACTATGTTGGTATAGATTGACCCTTTGGGAAGTAACTTTTTTGAGAAGTGGTAAACGGTATTGTCAGAATTGTTTATACCAGCAGCATTGCGGACTTTCTCAACCATTGCTGTTTCTCATCGATAAATTTACAATAAAAGATCATCGATAGAATTATTCTATTCGAGATGTTTATCATAGTTTTTGACTACATGACCATCTGATGTCATTGTCATTGCTATTTCTATGCTTTCCTTTAAAAATGTGCAATATGTTAAACGCGGTCGTTTTTTTTTGTTATTTTTGTCTTGGACGAGAAAAGAATCGAAATCAGTAAACAGTAAACACAATAATAACAAATTCAGCGAGAACATCTGGTTTACATTGCTATCCATTGAGTTATTTCTGTTCTGTTAACATGACTTGGTGAGAGCTGATGAAGCTGTGCGATTGAGTTTTCGAACATGTGATTTTGATCTCTAAATTCTAAATATTGTTATTTATATTAAATGAAAATAATCTACGTTATTTGTTGCGATTTCGTACATTCTGATCAATACGTGATGGTCTCAGTGGGTATCGGTTTCGGTTTGATTTTGTCTCGAAGAAAACATTTCAGCAAGATTTTCTTGGAGATCGACCGTTGTTAAACAAGATGTGTTCACTATGGTTTCAGTTCCGTGAGAGTCAAAGATCACAACGAAGTCAAAATTAACTATGAAAAGAATGAAAATAATTCAAATTGACCATATCTATTATATATTGATAATTGATGTATGATCACCACTAATTGCTAGACAATCGATTTCCATCAATAAACATCCTTTGTAAGAGATGCCTTCTCCATGGCCATCTTGATCCCTATTCACGTTATATTCTCTTGAACTTCTATATTAAAAAATCCATGTTGGACCAAATGTAGGCAAAAAACTTGCTCTTGGATCGATAATACTAATATCACTGATGGAAAAAAGATCAATTAGAAATGATATAATCATTCGATCTTGTTGAATAGTAGAATAATCTTTTAATATAATTTTCATTGTTCGTACAAGTGATAGAAACTATCCAATTAAGAATTGTGCTTCACTCCAAACAGATGATGTTCTATTTCGATGATCTGTTGTTGTTTCAATGCCATTATGTCATTTCAACAA
The DNA here is from genome assembly GCA_022393335.1 of Macrotrachela quadricornifera. Lineage (NCBI taxonomy): Eukaryota > Metazoa > Rotifera > Eurotatoria > Philodinida > Philodinidae > Macrotrachela > Macrotrachela quadricornifera. Next base: position 12,490 of record JAJEKB010021072.1, read on the forward strand.
GAATATTCTACGAAAAAAACAGTTTTCGTTCAGTTAACATGAAAGCAAATGAACTACTTTAGCTGAAGTCCTACGTTCTGTAACTACCTCTGAGATCAGTAGTAGTTCGTCACATTTGGTTTGAAGAGAATCTGGATCAATTAATTTTGCCCATTTACGTTCAATTGAATGTTCTTTTTCATCATAAACTGTAGCAACATCAACTTTGAAAATACCTAACGGTTTTGTATTGGTGAATTCACTGATTAATTTTCGTGCATTTAAAGTTTTAATAAAAATAAATTCAATACAAAATAGAAATGAAAACTTTTTTCCTTTAAAATAGATCACTTTTTCCATCATTTGAGAGGCTGGAAAGAAAAATCAAGTGTAAAGAACTGAAAAAAATGAGACAACATTAGCTGAAACAATTTATTTTTCCAAAGAATAGTGAATTTGTGGTTATGTATTCCTATATATCGTTTCTGATCATCGATTTGAACACAAACATATGGATTAATATCTTCTCCTGAAAAATCTCTCCCTTGTATAATATGAATCATGATTTGCCATTCGATGATTCGATATATATAATCTTTAAATCGTTCAAGGAGGAAACAGCTGATTGCATATTTTAGAGATTGTCCGAATTTTTTTCGTATTGCTGGGATTTTGGGATTCTCCAGATTTTTTGAGATTTTCAAAGATTGTCATTCCCAAGTTCGATTTTTTTGCTCGACTTCTTTAAATATTGATTTTAATGGATTATTGAAGTGATCGTTGTTCATGATCTCTTACGATCCTTCCTTTTTATTCGCTAGATATAGCTTTTCGTTTACTTTTAACAAACACATACTAACAGTATAATCATTTCGAACATTGACTTCACTGTTTTTTTCGTTTCACATAGACTTACGATTTCGTTTTTGAAAACAATGGCATTTTGTCGTCGAATCAAGTCGTTTATATTCAGTTCATTCTTTTTCGTCTTTTTTTTGGTATTGCCATTCATTACAAGCATCTGGCATTTGTGTTGTATAAACGGATGTCCAAATCAGCCTCGACTATTCGCTTTCATTCGTATACTTACGTATTTCTTATCACTTTTACTCGTTGTCGCTAGTATTCGATGGCAAGAACCACCATATCAAGTTTTGAACGTTAATTGCCATGTCTAGTTTACACTCGGTTTAGGTTTTGGAACGTTTATTACTTCTGCATTAGATCATTTCAATCTTTCGTTACCTTTTAATGAGGTGATACGAGTATCGATGACAACCCATGTGGCTGATTTTTTAATGATTGCGTCACAGTTACGCGTAGTTGCGACGCAAATCGATCGTAATGAAACATATGGGAATCACATGCAGCTTTTATCTGATCATTATATGGGGCATTTTATTACGATAAGAAATGGAATCGTTATATATGGTTGAAGATCTAAGAACATTTTCATCATTTAATTCTTTTTTTTGTGAAAAAAATTCTCTCTTTCTCTTTTGTTAGATCATTCAAAAATGATTTCACTTCATTTGCTACACCAAAGTTCGCTTCGTATTTCTCACGATTAGTACAAACAATGTTTTTGAGGTTTCTCATACATTCTGGATAGTAATCATATACTTATGCAAATAGATGTTATTTTGCGTCTGATGCAAAACGTTTCACAGCAGAAAAACAGTCCTGTTTTACAATACTCTTTCCAGCTGAGTTTAGCTATTCTTTCTTCATCGAATGAACCTTTACCATTAGGAAACAAATGTGGAAATGCTTGTTTCTCAATGCTTTTGTCTGTGAGCAATGAGCATAGTTTATTTTTCTCTGCAGATGCTTGTAAATCTTTCTCGTCATCAAACATCAATGAATCATTGAAATCTAATGGTTGAATACATGATGCTGTTTCCAAATCGAATTTCGTTCGAATGTCATGTTCATCTTCACTCATTTAATGATCATCATTCTGATCATTATCGATATCGGCAAGAGTCAAAGGTGTTTTTTCTCTTTCACTCTCGACGTCTGTTTCCTTTGTAAGAAAAAGCATTTCTAGTATCGTTGAATACGATATACTTTTTTAGCAATGTGTCCATCTCACCCGATGTCATCTAAGACAAATTGAAAAATGCATTTAAAATAAGATACACTAGAACTTCTCGTTTGAATCTTCGATAGTTCCGATCTTCCATTCTAATAAAGCGTGCGGATTGACTGGTTCGATACAGTCTTGGAAATAGATTAGATTGAATACACATCGAATGAGATTCATTTTTTCAAGAGTTATTTGAGATATTTTTATTGATTAGAGTAGTTCATTGGACAATAAATCAAAACATCAATTCTTTTAATTCACATCAAACCAGATGGAAACAGTGATCCATTAAGATGTCTCTTCACACTATATACCGTACAATTTCCTGTTAGACTTTGACTGATTTCTGGTGTAAACCAAGAATATTCTTCATTACATTAACCAAAATCGTCAAGTCTACGACTAATCCTTACATGACACTGAGCGACATCAATGTTTTCAAATGTTGATAAGAGACAAAATATTGTACCGTTTTTGGTCCTTTTCTAAGATATTGTCTTATCAAATACTATTTCTTCGACATGACGTACACTGATAGTAAGATTTCCTCATTTATCTATTACTGTCATTAAAAAAATCATCAGAGAATCGTAACTACGACCGTTGTTCATTCAGAGATTGCTCTCGTTTTAATCTGATCAACAAAATAGTATTGATCTGCTTGATCGATTAACTGAACATGTTTTGTGATCAAACACATATAAAAGAACCTTTTTATGTGATTTCGAAGAATCCTTATGTTCCCTTAATAATCAAAGGACATCGAATAGATCTTAAGCGAAATGATTATTAGAAATTCGTACTCGTGAAGAATATCAATTGTTTTGATCAGAGAATAATACTTACATGACGTAGTCATTTATGAATGAATATTTGTTAGATAACCAAGGTCGAGACAGAACAAAGGAAAGTACTCGCAATTGTGGCACTCGTCGAATAAGATGTGACAGAAAAGCAAATGTACAGCATGTCAATGAGAGTGATTGCAGTTGATCAAGTGTACTGCTAATGATGAAAAAAGACGAATCAATTGGTAGAGGATCATCAGGTGGAGGAGGATCGAATATAGATGTGATATAAACAACGAAATGAAGTGGACAAACGCGTAGGTGTGGAAGTGAACGAAAGATTCGTTCATGATAGATGCCTTCGGGAATGTTTTTGTATGTTGATAAAGCACGAACGCAGTCGGTAAATTTCACGTCGAATCTTACCAAATCCTTGATACACGGTAATACGTTTAGAATTGATTCAAAATCAACTGACATAATCGAACGAACAAGTGAAGATGGGAAGCCAGCCAGACACCATTATCCATTGACGTCGTGTCGAAGACGATCAAGAAATTCAAACGAGTACGTATTTGATCTTCCACCAGTTCTTGACGATACAGTTGTGTCAATGCTAAACTCGCGCCATTGAAACCCATATAGACAGGACTAAGTGGCATGCCTATCAGGATGGTAGTAAACCGGTTGTTTAAGTTAGAAAATGCGGCGAGGAGTTCGTGCAGTTGTAAATACGAAAATATTTCGTAGAATAATTCAACAGACAGATGCTCGAGTGACGTCGGCATGATTGAATGTATGACAGTTCATTGAAATTTCTGTCTATCATATATTCGGACGACACACACAATGTGTCATTGTTTTCATCTGTCGGACATTATGATCATTTTTCTTTTATATCGTCCAATCGAAATGGCAACCTTTATTTCTCTTCTCTCTTATATTACAATACCGAGTATGTCATCTTCTCACATAATCTGACAATCCAATGACACAATAGGTCTTGACCGATCTTTAGAATCAAACTCTTGGTTATTTTTTTTCTATCCCTGAGGATACTTTTTATTTGAAAAGAAAAAGAACATCCCCATAAGAGAAAAAAGGAAAAGAGTAAATACGCGAAAGTTACTTTTGTCGCATCCATTCCGGAGTATGTGCATTACAATCTAAAACAAAAACGTTTATTTAGCTTAAGAAATAAGAAAGAATTCTTTTTACCTTTTAGTTTTATATGAATAAGAGTACTGGAATCCATTATTCGACTACGACATTCGCTGACCATCATTACATAATTGCCGTTGTCAAGAAGATAAAGGTAAACTTTATTTCATATTTTGCCCCCACTGTACCAAATTTTTCTTTGTCGACGAAGAAGAAGGATGGGATACGATTCAAGTGAGCCTCCCATAATATTTCTTCATTTGATCTCCATCTTTTTGATTATAAACGATCCGACGGAGAATGATTTCATGAGATAAATCCACCTTTTCAACACCGGGTCCGGTACACTTGACCGACAAACACATTTTACTGAAAACTTTTTTTCTCACTTAACTTAACAATATCTAAGTCCACCAAATCTGCTGGGTTTTAAAGTTCAAGATAAGTGGAGAGTGAGCTAGATTCTATTCTATTAGATACAGTGTAAATGCATAGGTAAGGAAGGACGATGAATAAAGACAATCATACCACGTAATCTATTTTTTATTTATTTTTACAAATTTTTTCTTTACTTAAAATTTTAAAATTCGCTTAATCAACAATTAAAAATATTTATAATCTAGAATTTGATATTGTGGGCTATGCCCCGAAGAAAATCGAGACTGGTTCTGTTGGCACGATTAGCGAGAACATTTTTAATTCTCACTTCTCTATCTTCATCTTCTTTCCGCTTCTTTGGAGGTGGTTCACCACGCATGGATCGCTTAATCTCCATCTCCACGATGTTCTGCTCGTTTTGTATCTGCTTAATTATTGTGAAAACACCTACGTGAGGACGACCAACTAGTACTTCCCAGCGTCTGTGCCAAGCTTCCACCTTATTCTGGGTTCTGGGTAGTGCATATTGCTCATTTTCGAAGACAGACCACATTGTAGGTGAAAACAATGGATCATGTCTGAGAACGGTTCCATTTCTCATGAGTCTTTTGATCTTCCCACGCACATAATAATTCTCGAACCATTCAGTAACAGGCTCAGCATCAGGTGGTAGTAAAGCATTAACTTCATCGAATACATCTGGAATATCTACAGGATTTTAAAAAGCCAAAGCTGAGATGTGTCTTATAAGCAGGCTAAATCCTTCATCATCTCCATATGCTTTAGCTAGTCCTGCACCTTGAACATGTCTGTAAACCAATTGTTCCAGATGAAAATGACAACCTTTGTTTTGAGAACGAAAAAACTTTGATTTGATTGCATTGATTGAGCCGTTTTCAAAGTCAGATAGAATAAACTCAGGGTCTAACTCCAATTTGTTTTCATCCGCCAAATCATTGAGTGTCTGAAATAATTTATCATATAATTCTTCACTTTTCAAGGTCATAAGTGCATAGACCAGTGGAACGACTTGAAAATTAACACTTCCACCAGCAGGTGCATGGATACTATATAGTTGACGGAACAAAGTTGGCACTGTTTTAAATGTTCCATCTAATATCCAAAACTTGGCTTCTTGCAACCATTTCAGATTTTCAATTGTAGTAAAAAGCAAAATTCTTTCATCTTCATATGAGATATCTTTTGCAAAAGGCGTTCCATTTAAAGTAATAGAATATTCATCTAGTAAAATAAAATCTTTTAAATATTTTGGCTCAACTTCTTCATCACAAATGCGTTTCGCTCTTTTAACTTGGTAAACATGGTTGTATGTCACGCACTGTTGTAGCAATAACACTAGTAATGATTTGTACAGGTAGATCATTGCTAATTTGAGCAATCTCCTTCATTTGATTGCATACTTTTAAAGATAAAAATCTATTTGCTTCTGCAGCACATTTTTCTGTCTTTCGTCCTTTTCGTTCGCAAATCCAATAATACAAATCATCACGATTTTTGTCTTTGACATACAAGAAGCCATCAATATTTATTTTGAGATTATTTTTTGTAGATTTAATCTGTTCAGCATATTTGTTTGAATCACTTCCATTGTTTTCACTTGAGTCCATGATCAAATTGGAATTTCTTTTACAGGTAACAGATGATAAACAGGATATTGTTCCAATCAATATAAAATTAGCATTTGATTTTATTTCGAAAAAATATTTACTATACATACAAGTGAATGAATTAGAAAATTCCGAACGTATATCTCGAAATAATTATGAACATCAGGGGTATATTCTGAAACAAGGTAAAAAAGCACTTGGAAAATATCCTATGTAACGAGAAGGAAAGAAAAAAAAGGTATACAGATATCATATATGTCATCTATATGACATATATACAAGTAAAGAAAGAATATATGAATGAATTATGCTATTACACTATTGACTTTTCAAAAGATTTTTGTTGCCGTATTTTATTAAAATTTTGTCGGCAAAATGATTGTCGGTCAAGTGATTGCCACTTGGCATCAACGTCATCATACTTACATGGCACCAATATTCACTCTTCAATCTCAATCAACGATGGATCCATCGAATACAAATATAATGACAATGGATCCAGTGCATCTCATGCAAACATTAACAACTAATCAAGTACATGAACCGATTTTATACACACAAGAAATCTCTAATCGATAACAATTTCTTCCGACACAAATGTTAGATAATAATGTGAATTATAATTGGCTTAAACAAACGAATACATTTGCTTTACCGACATTATCTACGCAAACAAAGAAAACATCATCGATTGTCAATGTTGCAAAATCGAATTCATCATCTTTAATAATGAAAGACGAACAAAACGATGTCGTTCGTTTAAGACGACGATTTCTTTAAGATTCAGGTACATTACATAGTTATTTTGCTCGTAAACAAGTCGAAAAAAACAAAAAGAAAAACAATTTCTCAATGAAATCAAACTTAAACAAGAAAATCAAGTTAAAAAATATCGTTCCTTGAGTATTGGTGAATTATCCAATATTCAAATTTGTTACAGTGATATGATCATACCTTTACAAGCTCTCGCTTAATATGACAATCATATCGCTCGTTTAGTCTATTCGAATTTCTTTACATCGATTTTAACTTCTCTCGAAGATAAATTACCTTCAGATGAATATTCCGAATTAATTGAAACGATACAACATCGTTTTGATGTCATGTTATCTCAATCGGACATTTTCTATCCATCATTTATCGTTGCTGTATTCGATATTGTTCTTTCCAAACCTAAACAAATCAAAATCTCTGCACAATATATCAGTGCTGCAGCGATTGATTGCTAGTCATTTAGAATCGATTCGCATCTTAACATTTGAATATTTCATTCGTTTAAGTCAGACTCATGAACATAGTGAATTAATTCATGCATCAGCAAAGAAATAATTCAAATCCGATCCGGAATTTAATAATCAATTATATAAACAAATCGATTATTGGTTAGAATTACCGAAATGTTATCGTTCACTCGCGAATTATGATGATGTTCGAGGTATAGTCTATCAAATTCCTGAATTAAAATCTCTTACATTACAAGCAGTTGAAGAAGAAAGTCATTCCGATTTCTTATCGGCTTTGAATACCTATGTTACTGGATTAGACAAATATCCCATTACAGATGAAACTATCAATGATCCGATTTTAGAATTAGAACGTGAATTTTGAACACAATCAATGTTAAATTGTTGTAATCATTTAAATAATTGGACATTGATATGTAACACATATTTTTATTCCTGAGACAACTTTTGATACATTATGGTCGAATGATTATCAATTGAATTATTTGATGCAATATGTCATACGTGCGAAATTGAAATTATTAATCTCAGGATAAAGTGTATTTAAGACAAGTACATGATGATTCGTTTTTGCCAATGTTACAATAAATCCATCCGATGTTATTTTTAATCCACAACAATGTGAAACTTTCACATATGAACAATGAAATTCTTGTAAAAAATCACCTGTACGTGTAAATACAGCTATATGAAAACGATTTCCATGTGAATCGTCAATGATTACATCACCTACATATATCGAAATTTGATTAAATTATTCTTTGAATTTCATTTTCTTCTCTTCCCGACATCACGTATATCAATTCCATTTGGAAAATTTGTCACACTTTCGGAACCAATACGTCGTAAAAATGTTCCATCTTCATCAAATAAAACAACACAATGTCCCTAAACGGAAATATTGAAATTAATTTCAATTGAAAATCAATCATTGATTTTACTTTAAATATTTATATTCTCCATTTTTATCAAAGATTTGTATTCGATGATTATTTGTATCCGCAACAATAATTTCTTCATCAATTGCAAGACAAAACCCGTGTGGAGCATTAAATTGACATTTTTTTTGTGGACCTAATGAACCAAATTTAGCTCGACCTTGTATTGATTGACCTGTACGACGAATTAATGAACTTTGAGAAAGAACATTTAAATTAATATCAATCGTCGAATTTAGTGTTACACCAGAAAAAGGTGTGGTCGAACGACTATTATTTCCATTACTTGATCCACCACTATTTATACTTGAATATGTTGCTAATAATGATGGACGAGGATATTGAACTAGAACGAATATTTTGTTGTTCGTATTCGATTGAATTAACTTACTATTTGTTGGAGATCATTGTCCTAAAGGTGGTGCAGATGTTTGACATGTTAGAATTCTATATGCTATTTAATAATAATATTTCATTAGAAAAAGAAAAACAAACGATTTTCATGTTGTGATGGTTGTTGATTCATTTGAAGCATTTCTTCGAAATTTCTTTGAACATTGAAAATGAATTGTTGATAATGAATCAATGGAAATTGATTCAAGTGCACGAAGATTTTCTACGACAGATTCTATTTCATTTGTTGAATTATTTGGAAAATAATCTTCACGATTTGTTCCTGATGGTGAGACACCATTTGATAAAATTGTTCCACATGAGGAAACTTGACCAACACTTGGTGGTGAGGATGATACGGAACCATCATTTGTCGATAATAATAATGAACCTCTCTAAACATTATTTTATCGCAAACTGAGTTTGATAGAAAGACAAAAACTAATCATCTGATAGTGATTATTTGTTGGTGATGATGTTTGTTTTCATTGTGATTTAATTATTTGTTGAAAATCTTGTATTGGTGTTGGATAAAATGTAACTAAATCAGTTTTTGTTGGTGTTCATCATGAAATAATTGTTGAAATGAATGGACTTTTTCATCGAATAATTTCAATTTGAATTGTATTAATTCATTGAATGAACATTTATCTAAACAACGTTGAAACATTGTTCGACTATGATCGAATGATTGAGAACCTTTTTGAATTGTTTCTAATTTATCAATTAAACGCATTTCTTCGTCACGTTGCAAATGACTTAATGATGATAAATATTCTTTATAAACTTGATTTAAAGCTTGACAACATTTTGAACATAAATATGATGAACATGTGGAACAATGAGCAACATCGAGCTCATTCGATGTACATGCACGACATTCAATTGAACCTGTTTTTAAAGCAAATTCTTCTAATTCACGAATTAAAATAAAATTATCAATTAATTCATTCAAATTTGACGTCTAAAAAAACAGGGAATTTTTATCAAATCTTAGTTTTGCTTCGAATTCGAAAATTTCCTTCCGTGATTTGTTGACATATTGGACATTGAATTTGATCTTTAGTTGATATATTTTCAATTAATTTTTCACAAGATTGAAGACAAAATGTATGTATACATGATAAGAATTTCGGTTGATTAAATAATTGTTTACATAATGAACATTTTAATTGGTTATCTTCATTTAGTTCTTGTTTTTGTTCATCATTTTCAAGATTAAATAATTCATCTTCAGTTTCTTTTATTTGATTTTATTTAAAAATATTCACATTTTTATCTTTGAATTGTTTTCATAGAAGTTTTATGTAATTAAAAAAGATTTATTTAAAAAAAAGTACCATCTGTTGATCATCAAAATGCACCATACAATGGCACGCATTCGACTTTCATGGCGAAAACAGGTTCATTTTTTGTTTAATAAAATGACTTTCTCTCATTTTCGGAAAATAAAATCTGTTACATCATGAACACCATTCAAGAACTCAAATCAAGAGCCGGTGATGAAATTTTAAAAAGAAATTTTGCTGAAGCGATCGAAGTGAGAATTTTGATATTCACTATTATCATAACCATTCAACTTTCTTTTCGTTGTAGATCTACTCGACAATTATTACTCATGCTCATGGAACATGTGCTGATGATGAAATATCTCAATTCTAGGGGTGGTATATTTACTTTACTTTTTCTTTACGTAAATAGAGTAAAGTAAATAAAATATTTACTATTTACTTTTGTAAAGTAAATAATTTATTTACTATTTACCTCGGTAAAGTAAATAAAATATTTACTATTTACTTTTGTAAAGTAAATAAAATATTTACTATTTACTTTTGTAAAGTAAATATATTTACTAGTAAATAAAAAAAATCACTGGGTAGCTATACGGGTGTCAAATGCAAAATTTTATATTTACTCTCAAAAGTAAATAGTAAATTATTTACTTAACAAAAGTAAATGGTAAATACTTTATTTACTTTACCAAAGTAAATAGTAAATATTTTATTTACTTTACAAAAGTAAATAGTAAGTACTTTATTTACTTTACCGAAGTAAATAGTAAATAAATTATTTACTTTACAAAAGTAAATAGTAAATATTTTATTTACCATTTACTAGTAAAGTAAAAGTAAAGTGCCACCCCTACTCAATTCTACGTTGTTCGTGCGTTATAGCATGAGTTTGCCAGTAATAATGAAAGTAAAGTATTTCGAAATTGTTTTTTTTAGATTCATTAACTGATAGTAATACGGCAATTACTCTCAATCCAAACAATGCTCAAGCATACGTACAAAAATGGTACGTAATCAAAAATTGTTGAGACAATCGATGTTTTTTTTTTAGCCGAACATAATTTCTTCTCCATAAAGTCGAACAATCTCAACATGCTATTGATTTTGCTCGAAATATTATTGGTAAGTCCTACAAGAATATAGCATGTCCAGGAAGTCATTAGCCAAAGGAAAATTTCGATATCACCGTCATACTTTGACCAAATCCGTTGATATGTTTACCACTTTTACAGGAGTATTCATAGATCAAATTCATATGGAAACGTTTGCAAAAAAACTATGACATTTAGAAAACAGTTTTTTGCAAAGTTGATCTAGGAATACTCTTGTAATAGTGGTAAACATATCAGCCGATTTGGTCAAAATATGACAATGATATCGAAATTTTTCTTTGGCTAATGACTTCCTGGACCATTAGAAATCGAAATTTGAACTAGTCGAAACGGAAAACTACTAGAAACGGCAATTTGACTTAATCTACAGGAAAAACCGTTAAAATTCAAAATTTTAACTTATCCACACGGAAAACCGTACAAATTCGAAAAACAAATTCAAATAGTTGAGGCTCAACATAATAATATAAAAGCTTTAATAAAAGTGATTTTTTGACCCCGTAACACATAGACAAGAACTGTAAATTATACTTCAGACTAGTCGATACCGCTACGGACAGCACTGTGAAGCTCATCAAGTCCAAATGTAGTCAAGAAAAAGAGCCCGGATCCATCATACAGTTGAAAGAGCGATAGCCCGCGAGCATAATTCAGTAAAGAGAGAGATTGAGGGACGAACATTTAGTTAAAAGAGAGGCGTTGGATCCATTATGCAGTGTTGAGAGAGAGTTCGGGGTCAAAATATTTGGATCTTAGGGGCTTTACCGTAGGGTGAAAAGGATATCGGAATAACTTGTTAATCACTAGACGAGAAAGAGTCCAATGTGGTTTTGAGCCGGCAACAGGCAGACAGGCGCGCAACAATATAATATAGATTAAATTCGTTTGATAGTTGCCTGACCAATCTTATTCGAATCACTCTCTTTGATTAGATTTTAGGGCTCCAAAATTTTGGGAATATTTACAGTCATGGTTGTTCTCCGGAAAAAAATATGAAATTAGATTAGAATGGTTCTCATTTGTACGTATGCCTTCGCTTAATGAAAATAGATAATTATGTAACAGTCATCTTTTCAAGCAACTGTGCTTTGTTTTTTAGGAAACAAGATCTTCAAGATAATTGGTACAATCCTGATTGCCATCTTGACCGGGATTATCACCAGTGTGGCCAGATCGAAAATCAGAAAATCATCAGAAATTGTTTTCAAAAAATCAGAAAGAAATCCGAAAGAACAATTTTTTGTACATTAATAGATATTATGTTGAAGTGTTGGAATCTATTGGTGGTGGTTGACAAGATGGTGCCGGTCGACAACATGGTGGTCGACAAAACGATGCTGCTCGAAAAGATTCTGACAAGAAAAACCATAATGACGAACCACGAGAAAAGTTTATGAAACAATTGCAAAAGGCTGAAAAAGATGTAAGTGAAACAGAGCTTTCAAAAGAAACTTTGTTTTTCTTCTTCAGCCGAGTAAATTGATCGATCTCAAATCATCGGTTTTACTGCAAAAGAATGATGCAGAATTCACAACGGATGAATTGCTTATGACAATGGACCCATCCGAATCTGATGAAGAATATATGGAAAGTGAAGTAGCTGAATATGATGAATATTTGAAGATGATCGAAACTGCTCTTGACAAACCATCATCATAATGATAATTTTTTTCTTTATTCAAATAAATTTGATTTGATCAATTATTTTCTTTGATTACAAAAATTGACATTTACAATAATATGGGAAAATACTCATCAAAAAGTTTTGCTCGAATAAACGCCTTATCTATATGAAGTCGTTTTAATTTAGCACAATAAAGACGTGGTGCACCCGGATCCGGAGTGAAATTGGGTGTTTTCATTGCGAGTGATTCATATTCGATGTCGAGATCCAACAAACAAGGTAGATGAGTGTTCGTATTGACGAAAAATTTCTCAGCATTGGCATAAGCAACATGTGTCTCAACAAGATTGAGAAGATCAAGATGAGGAAAATTAATGAATGTTGAAAGATGTTGTTTCTCTTTTTGTGATTCATCATTGTATATATGCAAAGGTTCGAAGAAAGGAAAATCGTGAGAAATAATTTTGAATAATTGATTTTCGAACGGATATCGATCAGTCATTATCTGATCCCACTTGTCTATATTGTCTTCCAATGAAACTCTGTTGAATATCTTCATTTGATGCTACAGCAATTTCATTATTCCGAATCAGAACACCTGTATTTATACTGAAAACAAATTTGTTCAGTTGTGGCATATGCATCAACACTTGATTATTTATTTCAATACCACCAATAAAACGTGAATCAATCCGTATGACCGACAGAAATAAGATTAATTCTTCGAGATTGATCATTTGACGAAGTAATGGAACAATGTGCTCATCAAAATCATGTGTATAATCAATTGAAGTCAATGAAAAGTATTTCAACTTGGAAAGGTTTCCCTAAAAAATAGAAAAAAAAACATTTTATCATTTTTTTCAAAAGAATTTTTCAAATTCACTCAGTTTTTATTAATGTGTATTTGTTGGCATCTGATTTTTTTTCACATGAATACTTAGCTTTGATAGATAGGTTATCGAAACTTGCAACAATGGACTTGATTCAATCCATGATGAACATCATGGAAAAATTCTTGCCACCTGACAAAAAAAGATGAGAACAGAAAGAGATCGAACATAGATACATGAAGGAGAGAATAAACCCATATATCGAAGAGAAAGAAAACGGGAAACGATAGAAGAGAAAACGCAATGATCAATCACTTCTAAGGACATGTAATGATAACATCTTTGATTTTTTTTCGTTCGATTTGTTTTACGAGTCGCATACATACATACACATATTTCTGTCTACATATGCGTTTACAATCATGTCTTCTGCCATATCAAACATATCGGCTACTACTGATGAACGTGCATTTATAGAAATGGTCGATGTATTTGATTAAATTCTAAATGTGATGGAGGTTTGTTATTGGATTAAAAACAAACGTTTAAAGAAAGATTTCATTTCATCTTCGATAGATGAATTCGATCAATATATTCGAAATAGTTGGTAAATGAACATGTGTTACAAACCAATTTCTATGCTCTCAATACTGGTGTGTGTGTGTGTGTGTGTGTGTGTATCAATAAACAACTCGTATGTGATCATGGTGAGAAAAAACAGACGCATGATTGTCAGAAATGAAGAATTTTCTAAAAGAAAATCATTGTAGAGATTGAAGTGATGAACAGAATTGTCATGGGAAATAAAAGATTGATGAGTTATGAATAGAAAAATTGTTTAATGTTTTAGAAAGAATTTGTGAACCATTAATACAATTTACTTGTCATCATACATCTGACAAATGTAGAGAGAAATCTAACGATAGAATTGAACGAGAAAATGTTCGTTAAGTTATTTAGCTCTATGAGAACATAAACGATGTCATTAATCTCTTCGAGTTATTTGAAAACAAAAGACATAACTTTTCTGATAAGAAGTTTATGTTTCATATTTGAAAGATTATCAAAAAGAAATTCATCTTCTACTTAGAGAGAACATCATCGAACTTCTTTGAGATTATTTTTCATAATGATGTCAGATTCGACTTAATTAAACCGTCTACTTAAACAGCAGTGAATGAAATATCTTGTTTTCCAACAAAAACAAATTAGTTCAGATCCAACTAAATCAATATTCGAGAAAAGAATATAAGTTTTTGTTTTTATATATCATATGGAAGAATATCTTCTACATTGTCAATAATTCGACATACCTTGAGATATTTCGAGATGAAAATATTGTTTGATCTACATGATTTTCTCACACATAAATCATTTTGAACATCGATCACGATATATGATGAATGGAAAAATCTCTTGATATTGTTTTAGTTATAATTAAATTCTTTATAGATATTGTATATTTCGATAATCAACTGATGTCTGTTTCTTCTAGTGGAAATGAATAGACGAACAATCAATGATCTTCTCTATGAAACAAAGAAAATCGTTAATTATTTCTATGAATATTTCTTTGAAAAACTAACTTTATTGTAGAAATAAACTTTCGATTCGTTTTTTTCTCAGATGATCGAACAAATCTTTTGTAACTAATTGATTCAATAAAGTGTCAATCAAATCCTTCAAGTAAGGCACGTACACGATGAAATGAATGAAGAAAATCTCTTTCATCTTTGTCTCATATCACATAATTAAATCAATGAGAAAAAGAAACAACAATATTCATATTATCAAGTTCGACTAAAGAAAAATATCTCATTGGTTGTATTGACGACATCGGTCAAATTGAATAGATGAGGATATATGTTCTTTAGATTTAGAAATTCAAATGAAAAAGATCGAGAAATGAAAGCAAAGATATCCAAATCATCTGTTGGATTAAGTCATTTACCTGATGAAATTCTTATTTATATTTTTCAAAAACTGAACAATGTTGATGTACTTTACTCTTTAGAAAATGTTAATCAACGACTAAATCGAATTATTCATGATTGAATCTTTACCATTCGATTGGTTTTTGTTCAATGGTTACCACATAAATATATCAATCTCATATCTTCTCAAATGATGCTCAATCAATTTTGTTCAGAAATTCTCCCAGATATTCATCAGAATATCAAAAGTCTGCTTTCGGATCATCATCGATGAAAGATGTTTTATGTGCTGATAATTATCCTAATTGACATAATCTTGCTCTTTGGAATATCAATAAAGAATCAATTCGATCTCTTTTCACTGGTAAGATCAACTACATTTCTTAAATTAATCGAGCTAGATGATTAGATCATCGCGTATCTATTTTAGATCAAATTCTATCAACTGGTATTTTCAAAAATGAAATGACATCACTTTTTTTCAATGGAATATGATTATGATCAATTGCTGTGCTCACTGTTAAACATATGTACTGATATCTTCATTATTTTCACTAATCTGATAACTTTGGTAATGCGTAAATCATCGTATAGAAATTGTCTTCGATTATATCTTTATGATGATCATCCATCTTTTTCGTCTTTTCGATCTTCAACTCTTCGAATATTAAATATCAGATTACAATCTTTTCATAATTGTCTTCATGTGCTTGATGGTCGTTTTAATCAACTTCACATACTTATCGTTGAGTTAACTCATGTTTATTACTCAGAAGAACTCCTAAATCAAGTTCGTTTTACAAAATCAAATTCCTATGATGAAATGCGAAAAGAAATCTTGTTTTTTTTCTAGGGTAATTTATCAAATCTGAAGTGTTTCTCTTTCTTCCATATTCTCGAAAGATCTGCTTACAATGGTTTAATTCTTCCACTTTTATATCGAATATCAAATTTCGAAGAACTCAGTTTGTATCTTTGAATTAGTTATGATATAACATATATTGATAAAACATTTATTCATGGAAATAATTTAAAAGAAAAATATTCTACGATTAAATCAATTGACATTTTATATTCGTTCATTTCTGTGTGTTAGTAATGAAATGTATCTTCCATCTAGAGAAGATATTCAACGCACATTCATTGTCTTTCCAATTAATCCAATCGTTTCTTATCTGAATTATTTTTCAGAAACAGAACAAACGCTGTCAATGTCATATCTACTCATATCAAGGGGGAAAAGGCAGTACTCCAGGAGTGCATACTCCATTCTACTCCACCTCTACTCTAGTCTACTCCACATCTACTCCACTCTACTCCGCATCTACTCCAGTCTACTTCACATCTACTCCACTCTACTCCACATCT